>JAVKLF010000069.1:3273848-3303716 GCA_034783495.1 Millerichthys robustus | reverse complement strand
GAGGATTTTAGCTGTTTCCTTATGGACCAGAGGTACAGGAGGATTTTAGCTCTTTCATGATGGACCAGAGGTACAGGAGGATTTTAGCTGTTTTCTTATGGACCAGAGGTACAGGAGGATTTTAGCTGTTTCCTTATGGACCAGAGGTACAGGAGGATTTTAGCTGTTTCATGATGGACCAGAGGTACAGGAGGAATTTAGCTGTTTCAGGATGGACCAGAGGTACAGGAGGATTTTAGCTGTTTTATGATGGACCTGAGTTTCATGTGAAAGAGCAATGATTTTTTTTTCTGTTGTTGTAAGTACTGCCAACAAGTGCTAAAGCCTTATTAAACTATTTTTTTGTCAAATGTTTTGATTCTCTTACAGTTTTCTTATTTGCCATGCAGCAGCTTTAGAATAACAAAATACAAAAATACATTCAGTGAGTGGGAATAGTAATACAGCTATTTGAGGGGACAGACCTGTATCCAGCTCTGTCATTCTTCACAGTAAAGAAATCATTTAGTTTAAACAGATTTCAGAAACCTGAACTTTGCATGACAGAACTGGCATTTTGTGATATGTAACAGTTTTTAGACTATCACAGATTAAAGTTTATGTTAACAAGAAGCCAGTTAAGTCCAATCGTGTGTCTGTTTTTCTTTTCTTTTCTGTATACCTTATTTAGGTCAACTGAAATCTTTCTAAGCAGAAAATTGTTAAAGAAGAAGAAACAGAAAGGATGGACTCTATCTCTATGGGGTGCAGCAGGAGCCCCGTGTTCTTCACGGCGACCTCCTCCCACCATCTCCGCCCCACTCAGACCTGCGTGTTGCACAACGGAGTGAGGAACGAATCAAGATCTTCCTCTCAGATTCCTGCTCAGCCCATGGTGGCGATCCTGGGCTCAGGTGACTTCTCGAAGTGCCTGACCGTTCGCCTGCTCCGCTGCGGCTTCAAGGTGGTGGTGGGCAGCCGCCATCCCAAACTGGCGGCCAATTCATTTCCTCACGTGGTGGATGTCACGCACTACGAGGACGCCGTCGGGAAGGCTAATATTGTCTTCCTGGCGATTCGCCGTGAGCACTACTCCGCACTGTGGGACCTGAAGCATCTCATGGAAGGTACACGTCTTTTCTACCACACACAGCTTCACCTTTGGAAAAAAGAGATATTAGGAAAAGCAAAAAGAGCTTAATCTGTTCGTATTTGTGTGCCGGATTTCTTGCAGGGAAGATTCTTGTTGATGTGAGTAACAATCGCAGAGCTAACCAGTATCCAGAGTCCAACGCTGAGTATCTGGCTTCACTGCTGCCAAACTCTGTTGTGGTTAAAGGCTTCAATGTGATCTCAGCCTGGACCATGCAGCAGAGTTGCCCCAAAGATGCCAGCACCCAGGTACAAACAAATCCACTGGTTTTCTCAATCCGTGAAAGGATTCAGCTGATATATTTTATGTCTAGCTCTTGCTTCAAACCAAATCAAGTTCGAAATTGTCAACTTCAACCTATAATGAAACATTTCTGTCTTGATGAGTGTTTCTCATTGGATGACAATGGTTCATTCTACAAGGCAGACGGTCTGATGAATCGTTTGGATGCAACAAGACAATGTTAAAGATGTGTTTTGAATGTCAAGTGTAAAATAAAGAGCTAAAAAATATCACTAACACATTTTTATTATCTAGCTCACTTTCTGAGTGTAAAGTCCATCTTACATTTTGCTAAATGTTACGTTTTTATATTAAATAAAAAATGTAAGAAAATAATTTAAAATTGAAATGTGTAAATCTAAATGTAAAAGTTAAATCCTAAATGTGGACGTTTACATTTACGTTTACAAGTATTTCAGCTGGTGCTCGGCTCATGTTATGACATCATCATCGTGAGACAAAAGCGACTACTAAATCTGCTAACTCATCACAATCAGCTATTGAACTCATGTAGACTCTTTTTGTGACAACGTAACTATGCGTGTCTTCAAAGCCTGACAGTACTAATTTTTTGGTGTGTGCACGTGACTAAAAGCAATAAATTTGGAGCTGTCCACCAGCATCTTAGAATTTTATGTCGGGTTCACCTCCTCATTATTTACTGTCTACAGGTCTTCATCTGCAGTGACTCTGTCGAGGCTCGACATCTGATCATGGAACTAGCTCGCCAGCTCAACTTCCAACCCGTGGACATGGGCTCTTTGTCCTCTTCTCGTGACATCGAAAACATCCCGATACGATTATTCCCCGATTGGAGGGGCCCGGTCCTCGCTGCTGTGGCCCTTTCCATCTTCTTTTTCGCTTACACTTTCGTACGAGATATAATCCACCCATACGTGAAACACAAGCAGAATGACTTCTACAAGATCCCCATCGAGCTCGTCAATCGGACTCTGCCCAGCGTTGCCATCACTCTCTTGGCCCTGGTGTACCTGCCAGGCCAACTGGCGGCCGCCCACCAGCTCTACTACGGTACCAAATACAAGCGTTTCCCCCAGTGGCTGGAGGAGTGGCTGCAGAGCAGGAAACAGTTGGGGCTGATCAGCTTTTTCTTGAATGCTGTCCACGTTCTCTACAGCCTGTGTCTGCCCCTTCGAAGGTCTGAGAGGTACCTGCTGCTCAACACTGCCTCCCAACAGGTCAGTAGGACAAACCTGAGTATGGGGTAGAGGTAAAAGTAAATTTGAACTCAACTATATTGAACTTGAATGTGTCTAAGAGAATAACTTTTGTTTTTATAGTTTTCTGCTTTTATGCTACTTTCTCTATTAAACACAGAGTATTCATTTCATATTTCACCCTCATTTCAGTGTACAGAGCAAACACTTATTTAGCCTGAAATGCAAAAAAGTCAGAATTTTTCTGACAGACAGACAAACTGACATACATACAGACACAGACTATTACATGATTGGCCCCATTTTATGGCAGTATAGACAATGAAAAGGGGGCCAAGTCTAAACACGGCAATGGCAGATGAAAGAGATTAAATGTCCTTTTTGATTAAATTTACCAAAGGAATTTAATGTTGCAGTTGAGAAATGGAAGGTGTCCTAACAGGTTAGCAACATTTGTAGATAAACAGACAAACCTAAAGAAAAGAACGAAAGCTCGATGAACAAAAAAAATAAAAATTAAAAGTGGACGCTGGCGTTTGAGGCAAAATATCAAACAGGCATTTTCTGAAGTTGTCAAACATGGCATGTGGTTAGTATGAATACAAAAAACTGTAGTGGTACAGAGAACTTTGGTGCCTTGCAGCAAGAAAGACCTAAAGTTGACTCCCATCCGTGGCCTTTTTGTGTGGAATTTGCATGTTCTTCCTTTGCATGTGTGAGTTTTCTCTGTGTACTCCAAATACATACATGTTGGGTTCACTGGTAATTCCAAATTGTCCCTGTTATGCAGGTTAATCTGTTCCTATATCAAACAAATGGACTAAAATCCGTTATTTATGCCCTGGCGTTAACAGGTACATGCTAATGTGGAAAGCTCGTGGAACGAAGAGGAAGTGTGGAGGGTGGAGATGTACGTTTCCTTCGGGATCATGAGTTTTGGGCTCATGTCTCTCCTAGCCGTTACCTCCATTCCTTCTATCAGCAGCACGCTTAACTGGAGGGAATTTAGCTTCATCCAGGTAAACAAAAAAAAGACTTGTTGCACGCTCTGTGGAATTCATTGACACGATGGAGGCAGAAAATCTGATTCAGAACCTCGACCCACCTAACTCTTAAGGCTGTATGCAATCCATCATTTTTTATCCTTCAATAAAATGCTTCATTTGTTACGGGTAGCTGTGACCTGTTGTGTTTACAATGTAAACACATTTGACAGAACTGTTGTTACAGTTGTAGTATTATTTTCTAAATTTTCATCCCCGTTTCCTTCTAGTCTACTCTTGGCTACATTGCCCTCCTGATAGCCACCCTCCACGGTTTGCTGTTTGGCTGGAAACGGGCCTTTGAGGAGGAGGCCTACCGCTTCTACCTGCCCCCCAGCTTTGTGGTCTCCCTGGCCCTGCCGGTGTGTGTCATACTGGGCAAGGTGCTAATGTTGCTCCCCTGTGTGGCCTACAAGCTCCACCAGATCCGAAAAGGATTGGACAGTAATCTGTATAAGTGCCAGCGCTTGGAACCGGTGGGATCAGCTGCCAATGTTTCACCTGAGAGAGTCACCATCATGTGATCAGTCTGCTCTGACGACGGTATTAGGATTACATTCAGCTTGTCTGGTTTTATGTGACACAACATAATATTGTTGTAGTTTTAAGGACCTGTTTGACTTTGTTAAGTGTGAGATGTTTTGCTGACACGTGTCCTGTGTTCTTGTTAACCTATTGCTGTTGCTTAAGGTAGTATCTCTCTGGGCTGTGATGAGTTGACAGGTCCTGCGTATCAAAATTCTTAAGTTCTTGAATTCATTAAAAACGTGTACGTTTGGCTTAAATACATTACTCGTAGGTCTTAAATTGTTAGCCAGAAGCATTTAAAGTTCTCCGTCTCCGCGACAGATTTACTGAAAGTGAGGAGGAAAAAACAAACATGTTGCTGTGCTCTTCAATCCAGCATTGATGCAGGGGTTTACTTGACATGGCTTTCAATCAATAAAGAGAACCGTGAGTCACAGTTTTACCCAATCAGAGCAGAGCAGGGCGGGGCCTGCTATTTGTGAGCAGCGACAGACTGCAGGTGAAGTTATCAATGTTTCCCTGTTTGCATTTTTTTCCTAAAGAAGTACACCTCGACTCACTACCTCCGTGGTTTCCAATATTTTTCTGCTCCCACTTTGGATTTTTAGAAAATTTATGTGTGACTTGCTAAAACCTGCAGATATCCTGGTTGATGAACAGCATTTATGAAGGATTCTCCACGTCTTGCAACATTCCAGGTGCTCCTCAGTTTCCCCCACGAGTCACTGAGAAGCACAGTCCTGCAAAATAAATAAAAATCAACACAACCATCTTGAACCCTCCTGAATGATGTTGTGGGGCGGTGTGTCGTGTCTCTGACCTGTCTCAAAAGCACTAGAGCTGTATTTTTATAGGCTACAGAATCTATGTGCAGGTCTCAAATCTACACTGATGACAAAATAGTGCTGAAAACTGTTCCAAATCTGCCTTTTTTCATTTCTAAACTGTACTCCAGTAGACTGGAGCAACTGCCAAGGTGGGTACAAAGCTGTTCGAGGGGAGCAACAAAATAACGTGCATGGCTTCAAGTAACGTTTTGTAAGTCATGCACAAACACAAAAAAGCTGTTTAAAAGCGGGTCACGCAAAACACGACCACAAGGCTTGCTGTTTGCACTCAGAATACCGGAAATGTTCATATTTTCTTGCTTATTTTATTTTTGAATCATCACCGACTCTTCAACCCCTACAGCCCAGTGAGGTGCACCCTTTAGTATCAACTGTGGAAAACAAACTGTTCAAGCTGCAGGACTCAAGTGTTTCCTCCTGCCAGTAGAAGTTCTACGTTCTTTCTTAACATTTGAGAGAAACTCCTGATTTAGGCTTCCTTTGCTCTGGATGAAGACCCTGCTACCTCATGAAACCCAGTGGTGGATCCATGAAATTTGTATAACTAGAAGTGGCCAGACTGGGACCGCTGGTCACAGGGGTGGCCCAACCTGAAACATTAAGATCCATTGTAGATTTTAATGCAACTGAGCTTCATTATAATCTGTCCAGTGGTTCACTAGATATGTTGCCAACAGACAAGAAGCCTATTTAGTGGTGATTTGACCCAGCTGATTACCAGTTTCTGTCAAACCTGGAACCTTTTGAACCAAGTCTCCAACATGTGGAAAAACAAAAATACAGAAATATTTAAAAAGTCATTTTAATGAAAAAAACTATTTCACTTTAAACTACATTTATTTCATAAAACTTCAAAACAACTCAGAATAAGATTCGTCCTCAACTCCTAAAATCTACACCAGGATTAAAATCTGGAGCATCAGTTCTGTGAAGCTGGAACTCCGAACTAAAAGTTCTGAATTTACAGGAAACGATCAGCTAAAGCTTCAGGTCTGTGAGCAGACCTGATCCAAGTTCAGAAGGTCCTGGATCAAAACCGGTGGGTCAAGTCTGTGAACGGATCTGATCCAGGAGGATCAGCAGGTCCTGGGCGCTCGGTCTGCAGCGGGCCTCTGCGCTCCAGCAGCGGCCCAGCAGAGCCGAACACCTCTGTCCCTGATCCGTGCGGAACACCGGGTGGTCCCGGACCGACGGCCGCAGGTGGTGCGCCACCACGGCGTACTGGACGTGCTGCCGGTCTCCGGTGTAGGGGGGCTCCCTGGTCAGCAGCTGCCACAGCGTGATCCCGAAGGAGAAGATGTCCGCCTTGGAGGAGACCTGCTGGCCTCGGAGCAGCTCCGGGGCCCGGTGCGTGTAGGTCCCGCAGACGTGGGGGCTGATGGATCTCATCTCACAATCCTGGCCCAACTTGACGGAACAGCCAAAGTCAGCGATTTTACAGACATCAGTCGAGGAGAGCAGGACGTTGTGGGGTTTGATGTCCAGGTGCACCAGACTGTTGGAGTGGAGGAACCTCAGACCCGTCACGATGTCTGTGGAGTACTTGAACCACCGGGTCTCCTCCAGGGGCTCCGAACTGTCATAGATGACCTGATGCAGGTCCCAGCTCCCCCCGAACTCCATCAGAACGATTCCGATACAGCCCTCGTCTTCAAAGTCCGCCGGCACGCACGTGGTGGCGGCGAGGACGCGCACGACGTTCCTGTGCCGCAGGTTCGCGGCGTTCAGCTCGGCCCAGAAACTCTGCCGGGATGCCAGCTGGTTTTTAGAGCTTTTCTTGACCTTCTTCAGGGCCACGGTCTCGCCGAGGTACTCCGCCCGGTACACGGAGCCGAACCCGCCGGAGCCCACGGGCTCCACGGAGCGCAGCTGGTCCCAGTGGATCACCGAGGACCAGGAGCGGCTGCAGACCCTGCGTTGCAGCCGGGGCATGGGGACCTGCAGGGTGGAGCCGTAGGCCAGCGGGCTGCTGCACGTGGTGAGATCCTCCGACGGGTACAGGTCCTTGGGCAGCAGGCGCGTGACGGGAATCGGTGAAGGCATGACTCGAGGAACAGGCCAGGTGCGTTCAGGTACGCAGCTGACTTCACGTGAAGCATGACGGGCTTGAAGCAATGCATGCTGGTTATTTATGTATATTTCTATATCTACCTCCAACATGCATTTATTTTTACACTCTGGTTCTTTTATCACTTCTTCTACTGGCAGATATAGCCTATTTTTACCTTAGATTATTTCAAAAATTAATCTGAAATTTCTGTTGGGATGCTTATGATGTGTTCCTAAACTTAACCAACGTCCATGTGTGCCTGTAGGATTTGAATCTCAGCTGATACAACATATCTGTACAATTGACTAGTTAGTCATTTTTGTGTTAGCTCATGTGAATTAGTTGTAGTAGCTTTTTTAAATTAAGGTTACCTCCAAAAGTTATTCAGTTGTAAAAGTACAAACAATGACAACTACCCTGAAGTTTCATTAAACTTGGTCCAGTAGTTCATTGCATATTTTGCTAACAGACAGTGCTGAGTCTAAATATGTAGGCTATGGGCAAAAATTGACACCAAAAGCTTGCATAATGCGTTTGTGTTGAGGATCAGTCTCTACTACTGTAGCACGGCAAATTTTACATCAATATCTGTAAAAGTGACTGAGTTATTGACATTTCTACCCAATAACCTCTGAGAACCACTCTGGACTTCAGGACAACTGAAAGACCCGATGACCTCTGTGGACCAGTCTGGCGAGGACCAGCATGATGGTCATCCTCAACGTGTACTCCAAGCGTAAACATCTGTTTTCAAGGTTTGACCAAAATGGCTACAGCACTGTAATCTCTCAACATGTTCTTTCTATAAAACGGTGACGTAAAAGGCAGCAGGTGATATGCAGTTGGTGGGAACGGTAGGCCTTTGATTAAGAAAAAAATAGGCATGGTTTTTAAGGGTTTAGAGAAAAAAAAGCATGTCAGCCTTTGTGTTTACACACGGTTTTCATCATAAACTTACACTCAGTTTCGTGCAGGGCCCCTGGGTGTTGGAGAGCTTTATAATTTACTCTGTTAAAAATGGCAAAACCCTCCACATGGACTTACAAGCAGAAGAATAGTGAGGAAGTAAGGGTCTGTATGTGTGTGGCAGGGGGGCTGGGGGGTGGAACTGGGCCTCTTGCTCACAGATACACACACACACACACACAGAGGGAGTGAGACAGTCCTGGTGTTGTGCAGTATGTAATGTTTTCTGTTTGGGTTCATTGGGTTCACACTGCGGGTTCAGCTGAGTTGAATCCCTTTTCCAGCAGGAGGAGCTCGCGAGAGCAACAGCTTTTTTTTCTCGTTTTTTCATTCTGTTTTATTCAATAATATTTATAAATGGCTGCTGTGGGAGCATTGCAACGAGCACCGGTTAACAGCTTGCTTTGTGTAGCTTTAGGGTGAACAAAGAGACAAAAGGGACATTGTTTTTAGGCTACAGAAAGACTACCGACTGAGAGTAAACCTTCCACGGCTCCCAGACTCTTTCTAACTGGTCACTCAGCTTTTCAACCTGTAAAACATCTGATTGATCCTAACAAGTTGCTCACTGTGTGTTGGTGACTCCAACACAGAGTATCGTGCAATAAACCATCCGGAACTGTAAAGTCTTTACTTGCTTCCTGATGAAACTGTCCAGAACAGACAGTGGATCTGTTAGACCTGATCATAGTGGATCTACATGAGCTGATAGAACATGAAATGGTAACTGGTCCACACCTGTATTACAACTCTTCAGGTTCTTCAATCAAGACAGACAACCATTCCTGCTCTCGCTCATGCATGATTTTGGTTGGTAGGAGGAAACTATGGATGACAATTACTGTATTTATACTGTAGATTTAGGGTGTATAGAATATATGGACAATAGTTTTGGTTTTATTCACGTGAACAATTGCATACCAACTGATGAGCCAGGTCATGTGCTGTCAACACTGCCGCATGGTGCACCTCGATCATCGTCTTCATCGGCAAACATGACGTAAGACTTTGTTCTTTGAGAAAAGCCTTTTCTAAACTTTGCTTTTAGTCGATCCGAAGCACACGTGAACATGTCTGTGCAACTACATCTTCACCGATTCAACGCTTATTTTTTTTGTTTCCTTTCTGGCGTTATTACTCAAATAAAGTATTCCATATGTAAAAAAAAAAGTTGGTTTAGAATCAAACGAATGTGTCTCTGACATCTAGTGGACGTTGTTAGAAATAAAAATAAACAGTATTGCAATCGACTTTGTCAAAATCACCAAATCATTCATCTTGGAAAAATATGTATTAACCTGTGAAACGTAATCCTCTTAACCATTGTAAACTTAGCGCTTTTTCAATTTATAGCAAAACACTGAGCACCATGTGTAAATGTATTTGTGTGTTTTTTGTTTTACACCATGTTCTGCTCAATGTATAAAACTGTCATGTACAGATCATGTGATGTCCAATCCAGTAACGTATGTTGATGATTTGAAACACTTCTAAATCATTGAATCTTCTGTAGAACTGAAACACTTGTTTATATATTTAGGTTGAAATGTTTAAGTTGAAATTTGACAATATTCATGAAATTTGGGTATTTTCAGGTTTCATTTATTTAAATTGTATTAACCTACTGATAGACCCTGTGATGGACCTTCGACCTGTCCACTGCAGATCTGCCCCAGCTCCCTTTGGGTCAGCACAGAAAAGCAGGTAAAGAAAATCCCCCATACAACACACATTTTAGGTCAATAAATGTTGCATCATGAAGCCTGGAGTTTAGAAAAAGCCAAGTTTTAGGGAAAATTGATTGATATACTATTAGAAGTGCACTATAATTTGTTTTTTACGTTTTAGTTTGTTTTTTTTTACACCGTAGCCTACGTCAGTTATTGGGGACATGCAAAATCCACTATTTTTTAACTCTTGGAGTCTAGGAGTTCAAAAAGGTTGAATTTAGTTTCTCCCGGTGCTGCGTAGACTTCTTTATAGACTGTTGCTGTCAGACGCACCTCAGAACAGGAATGAAAGAGGGCCCTGTGGAGCTACAATAATAAAAAATTCAGAGCAAAGCATTGCAGTTCCAGACCATAACTTAATGGTTTTAATTTGAAAAGGAACGATTTAAAAGCATAGTTTCCAAGTTAAAAAAATAAATGTTTTCAATAACCATGATTATACTATTGACCAAAAAAAATTGATTAATATATACTCTGTAATTGAGCAGCTCCAGGGATTCTCTTAGTTTTGACTAGCTATTTATATGTCAGTCTCATTAGATCTGAAACCAGAGGCTTTTTCCATAAAACAGTGCCACAAAATGGTCGCACAGACCAATCTGTTTTTATGCTCCCTGTTGTCGTTCATAAATTTACAGAAGAAGCTGTCCACGTCCTGCAAAGGGATGAAACAGACTGTTTCGGCTCTGTTGCTACCCTGTTTCCAAAGGTGTATCAGAGGTGGGCTAGCTTTGACCCTCCTTTCGACACCTTAGTTTGTTCAGAAATCCCACAGAGGTGGCCAGAAGGCATCTAAGCCCAAGCTTGAGGTGTCTTGTGAAAAAGCCATCTATTTCTGTAAACAGAGATTGATCAAAGAGCTATCTGCAACAGGTAAGATATTCCTTAAGTATTCACTGGAACCCACCTTAAAATGGCCACCATGTCCCTTTTCAAAAACATCCAATTACACTTTCAAGTGAAATGAAACATTGTAGGAAACAGTAAATAGACTCAGTAGTTGGATTTTTTTCCTTCTTTATTCTGTTTATTAAACTTTCATTACACTGAGTAAAAACACTGGAGTTGGCAACTGCAACTCTTCTCATAGCAGCAAGGTATGTGAATGAAATCAGGTTATTCTGCCAAGCAATAAATAATCTGTTTCTTTGGATGATGTCAATGTTAAAAAGAATAAAACAAACAATAAAAGCTGCAGCATTAATATAGATTTTACACAGACACTTACACATATATGTTTGTTTCATATTGCCTATATGTATAAAATTAAAACAGTAGTTTGTGAAGGTAGATGTAAAGTGAAATATTGAGATTTTGAAACAAGTCCATCATTGTCACTGAAAACTGATCTTAGAGTCCTAATACCAACAGGTAGGTGTGTGTGTGTGTGTGTGTGTGTGTTGGGGGGGGGGGGGGGGGGGGGGGATGAATTACAGGCACATCTGTAAAAAGACTACAAAAGTCACAGTACAATTAAAAAAATAGATATATGTATAACTGTGGTAGAACATGGCACACACTTGTGCCAGCTGTTCCGCTGATCCAAACATTTCAAAATGAGAAAGGTCTGTAGCACCTCAAAGAGCTTCAGACACATTTTTAGCAGCTTTTTAAAAAACTTTCCTTCAAACCAGAACATATTGCAGTATTGCAGTGTTTCTCACATACACATTCAATAAAGAGTTCACTGGTACCGCTGAAGCTTATGAAGAGGTTTGACACTGAAATGCTAAATGTTTTGGACCAAAGACAGGATGATGCTCTCAGATGGCTTTAAGAGTGTTTAAAATTTACTTTTAGTTAGCTGATTGTAAGTTAGCAAAGCTAACGTTCTGTTTAGCTGTACCCATCATTGCACATCATCATTTGGACAGAGTTTTTAATTTTGATATGTGAAATTCAGGGACTGACCTTTACTTTATTTCTTGTCACAAAAATGGCTAAATAAAATATAATTAGACATTATTTAACCACCCATTTCAGCTTTATTATGGTCTGGGGGCTTACCTATTTCAGCTGAATTACACCAGAACTACAAAAATGCTCCTTTAAAAATATATTTTTTGTTGTTAAAGAAAAAGAAAACCTTCCAAACACACAGAACCTTTGTGCAAGTAAAGCAAAAAAATAATTACTTTGATAGGAAAAACACTGTCAAACTGTACCTGTAAAAAATAAAACATTTTATATTTCATTTACATATTACGCTTCTCTACAAAGAGCTAAATATATCATCTATACATTTGTAGTAAGTTTAAAAACAACAACAAAAAAGGTATCAGAGAAAATAAGGCATTCTATTTACAAGAAAGTGCTGTGATTACATTTACAAAAATATAGCAACTTGCCAACTTTTTTCCATAAAACCCCTCAAACCTTCACAAGATACAAGTAGCACACCTCGAGAAATGCTTCTAAACATTCAACAATACGTTTCACACAACTGAGGAAAATAATGTGGTCTCCATTCAAATCCCAGCAGTTTGGGAAGGAAAACCGATGACCGAGTTCTTCGTTCCTTCTACGTTCTAGAGCACAGAGACAGGATGGATATCTGAGGTAAATGATAATACTAAACAACAATAACACTATTAAACGATTAAATCTGTCTGGGTTACAGGTGAAATAAGGATGAATGACTACTCCTGTCAGTTGTTTGAAGTAATCTATACTCTTACATTTATCCCAATTTTGCTTGATGTCAGAAATGGAAGTGTCTAATTAAAACCCATCAGCTAACATAATATTTTGGATGTTCATATCCTTTCCTCATGTTAAAAGATTGAATAGTGAGTCTCTATGACATTGGATACCATTTGCCTCCATTGCTAAAATCTGCCTCAGTCAAATATTCTGCTCATTCTTGACATGAGGAGTTTTCTCCAAAGAGACAATTAATTCTTCCACATATTAAGTGCATCATGTCTGCATGACACCCTCGCATTCATTGTGTTCTTTTCTCCACTTTTTAACCTATTTACTTGACAGAAGTAGTTCCAGTGCTGGTCAGTGGCCAGTGCTTAACGAATGACCAGTTCTTTGCATTCTGGCTATGGCCCCCCACCCCCGACTTCTGACTGGACAACAACCCCGCTACCATGTTAATTGAACATTTGCCATAACACAGATGATCCTTTGCAGGGTTTTGGTAAGGTTTTTATGTGTGAATTAGGAATGCAGTGGGCTCCTCAGTGAGTCTGAGCATGCATTTCAACACATTCTCACTCCCGACTTGTCATATATTGACGAGTTGGGATGCCTTCTGACCATGCGTCACACACTTGACGCGAAGGGTACCCCTTTCGCGTCAATCCTTGACGACAGGTTCCTTTAGCGTCACATGTTGACAATGTGGGACGGTCACATGTTTTACATGGATTATTCACGCGAAGGGTTCTCGCAAACACTGCCTGAACCTTCAAAACCCCACGATTGGTTAGGTTTAGGGCTAAAATTAGGGTAAGGTACATGGTAAAACGCCTTGCGTCACATATTGACGCAAAAGGGGTACCCCGCGCGTCAATATGTGACGAGGAAGGATTGCCCATGCGTCAATATATGATGAGTCGGGAGTGAGACTGGGTTGTGCATTTCAACTACTTTTGTTCATTTAGTCTCTAAAATCTTGTTTGAATGCCATGCTTTTTTTTGTTTCTGTTAGGCCTGAAATATTTTCTGCTCAGGATTAAGTTTGAAGTGTGTATCCAGTGTGAATCTGGATGCATCCATAATCATTTTAGAACCACGTCACGGCCCTCTGAATCTTAATCAAACATGAGGTACCTTATAAATCCCACCCTTATTCTGAGAATTCTAAGCTTATCTGGCCACAACATGTTGCCAGTGCTCCAAGTAAGTTACTGCAGCCCGGCTGCTGTGTGTGTCACTCCCACCGCAACTACTGCATGACTGCTTGACAGGGTCACTACACAGCTGCAGAGACCAATCCACCTTCTCCCTGCACAACCCTAACCACACCATGCTCCTTATCCTGATTATGCTCAGGTCTGCTGGATGAGCAGCGATGTGGTCTTGTAATCCTGAGGCTGCAGGTTCGAGCCCAAGTTGCATCAAGACAAGTGTCTGAGTTTGTTCTCTTTGGCAATCCCCAAAGAAAAGAGCAGCCAAAAGAGAAACAGTAACTACAGATTTTGATCAGGACACAGTATGGCAAGATTTTTGAGCATGTAGTGGCATTTCAACAGAAAAAGTCGTGTCCAACGACCTGGAACCTGGAAGAGGTGCAATTGTTAAATGCATGTGTTAGCATCATCATGAGGACGTGCTGCTGTTTACAGATTATGGTGACGCCTCAAGCAAACATCTTGGGGATGAAGAAAATAGTCAGAAAAAGCTATCAGACACGTCCTAAGATTGTTGCAGCATTATGAAAGCCTTCACAGGAAGGAGGTGTTTTGAACTGTCTTGCAATCCAGTCACTTTCCAACAACTCATTTATAGGGGTTTTCATCTAGTGTAAGGCTACACCTAACCTTACACTAGATGTAAGAACTGCTTCTGTTAAGGCCTCGAGTGAGTTAAGTGCATCAGAGGTTCTACAACAGCATATGGATTTTAAAAAATGACATCACTTCCTCAAACCACTTCTTCAAAAAGTTCTAAGCTGAACTGACACCATGCCAGCACTGGTTTCAAGTCTGTCATAAATGGTGACTTTGGCCGAAGAACACAACTGATAACATAAGGCTGAAATTTAGATGAAGAACAAGCTACAATGTGTAAAAAAATCTAAATATTTGATGCAATATTTTAGAACATAAATGGGGTTTAAAAACTACATATACATTCCAGTCATTTCTCCTCCTGTTTTGCTGGCTAGCAAATGCTAATTAAAGATTAAACATAGAATTAAGGCGCACAGGTGACTCCCATAGCTTTAGAAACAAAAACAGCTCATCGATTTTTAGCTTTAACGTTTTGTGTGGTACTCCACAATGAGAAGGGGTTCAAACCAGAGGTTTGTATTTTCTTTTTGATTTTTTTCACAGAAATAGCAGACCTGCTGGTGTTCTGTTTGGTGCTCGCTGACTGCCCTGTGTGCAACATAACTGTGTATGTATCTGGATACTGACACATTCCAGGATACACAATTTTATCATTAACGTTAAATTTAGGCACAGTAACATTATTTCTGGTATGATTTTTTGTTAATGAACGACATCTATATTATTAGTTTTTGATTAATACTATTCTTTAATTGGTGATGTTCTTTTTTATGTTGCTGGTCAAAATCATTTGAATAATATAGTAATATGGTACTGTATGATTATATACAGCTGGGGAGAGGGATGTCTGGGTTTTTTTCTTGGACCTGTTGCCTCTATGACCTGACTACGGATAAGCGGTAAAAGATGGAGATCTGAATACCTAACACAAAAAGCAGAAGGTGTATGAATACTTTTCAGGGCACTGTAGAGCCAATGTCGTTACAAACAATGTCTAGCACAAAAAGAAGGTAGAGACTGCACCACGTTAGGCAGAAGATACAGAGGGATTTGAGGCAGAAACCTCCACAGGTCTATGATCAAATCTCAGAGATGTTTGAAACAAAACCACATCTAAAGTTCCTTCAACAGCAGAAAAGGTGTTCCAGGAAAAACTGATGCTGATTACTTCTCATCAGTTTTCTGATCAATCATATTTGCAACATGTCCCTGTAAAGACTCACCTAATAAGGTCAAGCTAGATTTTTAAGCTTAAAAAATTAAAGGGTGACACAGCAGTCTTATTCATTCGACCAAACATTTAGCTAAAAATGCAACTCTCATGGGTCTTACTATGCTGTATTTTGAACTTATATTTAAAGTACAGCACAAGAAACATAACATCTCAATCCCAACATGTGGCTGAGTCTTACTTCTTGTTGTTTTTAAAGAAATGATTGTAAATATTCAAAGTTTCTGTCTTCAGAGCAAATCAGAAAGGAATATAAAATGTGGAAAAACAGTAAGAAAATAGAACTTTTGAGGATTATATACATAAAACTGCAGCAAGAGAACTACTCTTACTAAACTATTCCTGGAATAGTGGTGGCAAGGTTTGTCAATTTAAAACCATTTCAACTGTTAAACTAGTATCTCACTAGACTAACTTTTAAAAACTAATTGGTAACTTAAAATAACAAAAGACTATGCAAGCAAATAGGCCAAGTTTAAGTAACAATCTTACTGAATTCAATGTGCATCTTCTGTTGTGTTCATGTTCGGTAATCTTTTAATAAATGAACAGACTTGCTAACACATTGTAATATGCATTACTGATGCTTTGTTTGGGTTTTGACTTGCTGTTGTGGGTTTCAGGCTCAGTGTGGATCAGAGTTAAAATTGTAAGTTCATACATACTGGATCATTGAAAAGCTTGATGGAAGCGAGGCAGTGTGGTGGGTGTGCTCAGGTTGGATATAAAGGAAGAAGAAAGTCCATGAAGCAGATTCTCTGCAGCCTCTGGCCCTGCAGGTGCCTGGGGGGACAGGTGGGCAAGAGGTGCGGACTCCTCAGGAGGTGGAAAGGCAATGCCCTGCCCCTCACCACTTCCTAACTGGCTGTATGGAGGCCCATTGAGTGGCAGGAAGTTGAACAGCTGAGAGAAGTCCATTAGAGAGGAAGATGAGGCCACAGAGTCAACTGCTGTGGGGATTTTGGCGAGGGATGTCTCCTCACTTGCGTCCTCCAGCATACCAACTTGAGGCACCAGCTCAAGCTTGGAGGTGAGCTGGGGTTCTTGGGCAGCCGAGGATGAGGATGGTATGCTGCTCTGCAGCTCCATCAGGTAGGTCTCCAGTTCTCCCTTTAGGTTCTGTTCCCTCTCATGGGAGGGGATGGTGTATGAGGTAAAGTTGGAGCCCAGTGGGTACTTTAAAGAAAATGGGTAGGTGGGAGTGGAGAAAGGCTGTGTGTCCAAACCAGGAACTGTATACATGTTGAGCTGGTGGGACCTCGGCGTCAGTGTTCCAGGAAGCTCACCCTTGATGCTCCCAGATGTCAAATCATAGACAACAGGCTCCAGCGAATCAGCTGGCTCAGTTTTTACCCTCAGCAGCTCCCTGGTGTGGCTCTTTTTCATGTGACGCGTCAGGTGGTCCTTCCTACCAAAGCGCTGAGCGCAGTACTGACAAAGAAAGTCCTTGCGTCCAGTGTGCACCACCATGTGGCGCCGCACATCTTTCCGGGTGTAAAACCGTCGCTCACAGTGCTCACAGCGATGCTTTTTTTCTTTGGTACCACTGGACGACTTGCCTGCATGCGTCTTCAGGTGTTCCAAAAGAACGCCCGTGCTGGGAAACAACTGCAGGCACACCTGGCAGGTGAGGTCTCCACTGTTGGCGGCGTGGAGGGCCAGGTGGCGTTTGAAGCCGAGCTTGGTGTTGTAACTCTTACCACACTCTTGACAGGTGAATGCCTCCTTGTGTGGGTCGTGGGTGTGCAGGTGATTTTTTAAGTGATCCTTGCGGTGAAACATTTTCTCACAGTACGGACACTTGTGGGTTTTTTCTGGTGAGTGAGTTGCCGTATGCCTTGGAACACAGATACATTCTATAAGCATGTAGAATTACAGCAATGATATTTGAATTAGGCAAGCATTATAAATAATACCAAAACTACTATTCATCAACATAACTACACAGCTCTACCAAGTGAAAACAAAACAACACTGCAGCCTGCGTGTCTGTACCGTAGAAGCTTGTATTTGGAGACGAAGGCCTTGGTGCAGTCAGGGTGGGAGCAGCGGTATGGTCTTTCCCCCGTGTGTGAGTAAGAGTGCACCTTCAACTTCTCCAGACTGTTGAATGCTTTTTGACACTCTTGGCAGGGAAAGTTCTTCTTGGGTTTTCCTTCTGTTTTCCTGCGCCTCCCCAAAGGTGGTGCAAGCTTAGCTTTCTCCAGGATGTGGTCACGATGGCCCTCAGTTCCTGTGGCCATGGCACCCTAAAGCAGACCAGCTACATCGACAGATGCACAGATCCCAACTAGCACTGATGTAACTATTCTGTCCAGCTGTATGTTCTCAACACTGCCTGGACTCAGGGGCCTGAGAGAGAACAAGAAAGAAAGGAAAGATAATTATTCACCTGAATTAGAAAGTGTCCTGTTTTACACTCAGAAGCTTATAGACAATCAATCAATCAATCAACCAAAGTTTATTTCTATAGCTCATTTTTAAAAACAACTCTTATTTAACCAAAGTGCCTTAACAAGTTTAGAAATATAAAAGCCAATGCATTGAAACTTCAGTCCAATAAAAGACCGCATGAAACAAAATAATTTAGGACAGACCAGAGAACGCTTAGTGCAGAAAGACTTTACTAATATTTGTTGTAGAATTAACTGCTAAAGTTGGAACAAGCAAAACATGATGTAAAATTGTAAACTGTAACTAAAATCTATTTTAGTAAAACTGTAGCTACAAAAACTAAAAACAGCAAAATTATAACAAAAACCTAAATTATATTAAATTGTAGCTAAAAGCTAAAACAACCAAAATATAACTAAAAGCTAAAATGAGCAAAACAGAAGGTAAGCAAAGCAGTAAATAAAAGACTAAATCAAGCATAAAATTGCAGCCAGTAGAAGAAGACTGGGAAGTGTTATTCATCAGTAGTTTGAACACACTCTCCAGTCCTCGTTTTTTTTTTTTAAATGGGAACTTCCACCTCAGCCTGCTACTCTGCATGTGTTGTCCTGGTCCTCCATTAAAGAAATGTGTCAAACACTACAGCCCCACAAAGTCCAGACCCATCGCAGGGTGAATTTCATCTACTTCTGGCACCCTGCCATGGGAGAGCTTTATACCTATCTTAGCAACCTTTGCCATGGTAATGGCCTTGTCTTTACTTGAGTCTTAAGACTCTAGAGTCTTCAAGGATGGACATGGTGGCCTGACTGAGAAGATTCCTGAAGTCCTTCACGTATCAGCAGTTCAAGTCAGCAGTTCCCCATTCAACCCAAGCACAGGCTGGAATGGTCTGTAAGGACCTCTTCGAGGCAAAGAATCTTACTTCATAGATGGTACTCTGAATTTGTCCTATACCCAAGTTTTTGCAACTGCAACCACATAAGTTGTATTCCTTCTGGCCACCCTGTACCTGTCATCTGTTTCAGGAGTCCCCTGAGACATCAAAGTTCTGAAAGGCCTTCTTTTTCAGGTTGCATAACGTCAGTCCACAGCTCTTAAAAGTCACATCTGCAATAGAGGCTCTGAACATGGCCCATTTGAAATTCATGTCTTGGACCTTCCCTGGAACACGTGAAAGACCTTTCAGTTGATATAGCTACTAAGTTTAAGATCTCAGGGACAGGGTGCTCCGTCAAATGTTCCCAGTCCCCCCTTGCTATTTTGGGGGAATTTACCAGATCTGTCCAGCAGCCTTCCCTTCCACCAAATTCAATTCACCACCAGGCGTTGAGCAGCTGATAGCTTCAGCAGTGTTCCAACTATAGGTCTGGTCTGGTGACACAATCAAATAACTTTTGGCTTATTTAGCCCAAGGTGGAAATAATCGGCTATGAAAGAGTGGTTGGAGGGAGTCATCCGGTTAGATCCTGCATGCCATCCATCTTGGTTGTTGTGTCCTAGGGCAAGACACTTCACCCACCTTGCCTGCTGGTCAGAGGGTCTGGTGGTGCTAGTGCATGGCAGGCTCACCTCTGTCAGTCTGCCCCAGGGCAGCAGTGGCTATAGCTTATCACCATCAGTGCGTGAATGTGTGTGAATGGGTAAATATCTAGTGCTTTGAAGTCCGCAGGGACTTGAAGCACTAAACAAGTTCAGGCCATAACCATTTACCATAGATACCTTCATCATTTCCCACATGGGCACTGAAGTCATACAAGAAAACAAAATAATCCCCAGATTGGAGCTTTGCAAATCAGGCACAACAGAACAAAAGTGTGGCAGAAAGAGCAGGACACAAACTGTTTCACAGAAAAAAATAAAACTCCAGACTAACTGAAAACACCATCCCAGCACCTCCATCAGGCTAAACACAAACTGTCCATCTCAATCACAATAAAAGCAGCAATTTCTGTGAATTTCACTAAGGTATAGGCATTTTTGTTTAGGCAAAGCTCAATTACCTGTGGCAGCCACCTTGACTTGGGGTGACTCCAAAGGTTTAGCAGATGTAGATGTATATCCAGTAATTGCTTTTGGAGAGTTCAAATAACTGTGTCCAGTTGTTCATGGGATATTTTGAAAACAGTTAATACCAAGATTTTATATAAAGATGTCATGCAATGTGTTGAGCTCAGGGTATGTGTTGGGGATGTTGCACGGCTACTAAAACAATCATTTAAAGCTCAGTATCTTTGACTTTGACTTAATTTTAGTCATTTTTGAGTTGGCAAATGTCGATTAACTATCAGCTTAAATGGTTTGAACTGATCACACAAGAACTGTTTATAAAACTTTGCCCTTAACTAATGGAGTAAACATTGTTTGCCTGTTGGAAAATATCTTGTGTACCACAAGACCATCCATCCATTTTACTAGTTTTTATTTGTCCTGTAAGAGCTCTATTTCTCTTAGAGCTGGTGAGGTACACAACCATTCACACTCTCACATTCACCTAGGAACAATTTAGAGTTACTAATTAACTTAACATGCATGTTTATGTTCTATGGGAGGAAAGTGGAGTACCTGAACCTTCTAACATGTAAACTTCACGCAGAAAGGCCGGCAGGTGATCCTGATACCTTGGTGACAGCTCAAACCACTATATTGTGTTGCCCCATTCTGACTCCTAATCATCTAAACTCTTAAACTGGATTCAAACTCAACAAGAAGTGAAGACATGTGCTCTCGCTCACACAGTTGTGAGACATTCTTTTTCACTTGAACATTTTATGCTCAACAAGAACAGCAGCACAGAACTCGAGGAGTCCCCGCCCCCAACCCAAGGGGTCTCCATCTTTCCGTCCCTGTACAGATGTTTGCTGCTTTTACTACTACCAGTCATTTTTATTTTACAAATTGACATTGTTTGGGGCGGCACGGTGGCTCAGTTGGTAGAGCTGTTGCCTCCCAGCAATAAAGTCACTGGATCGAATCTCGGCCGGGGACATTTCTGGGTAGAGTTTGCGTTTCCTCCCACAGTCCAATAACGTGACTCTTAGCCTAATAGGTAACTCTAAATTGTCCCTAGGTGTGAGTGAAAGAGTGAATGGTTGTTTGTCTCGTTTGTCTCTATGTGTCCCTGTGATGGACTTGCGACCTGTCCAGGGTGTACCCCGCCCCTCGCACTGTGACAGCTGGATATGGGCACCAGTGACCCCTGTGACCCTGAAAGGAAGAAGCAGGTAACAAATAATGGATGGATGGACACTGTTTGGAGTTTGCAAATTTGTCATGAAAAAATACCACTGTTTACGACAGACGGTGCAGAAAAACTAGCAAATGTAGGGAATGTGTACGCTGAGCTGAGGTGTACTCCTTTCTAAACAACGCAGCCATGGAGAACTACTTGTCTCTGAGCTCTCTGTGCAGAAAAATAGTCTATCTCCTGCCATTAGTTCTTTGACTATATTCATATATTTTGCTGGAACAGTTGTAAAGATGGCTGTATTTTCTTACAGCCTCGGCCATTTGATCCTCAGCGAAGCATTGAACAAAATGAGAGCAACGTAATACAGCCACTTTACCACATAAACATGTCCACGAGGTTCTGACCAATCACACAATACTTGGCACATACCCTGTGAGAAAATAAGGTTCTGCCCTGCCAGGAACGTCTGCACAAAACCCATATTCAGAGGGGGTGCAAGAACAGATGTAAATAAGATGTCATTTTTAGTTTTCAACATCTTGCATTAAGCTTAGTCTGTTATGCTGACTAAGCTGTAATCTGGATTCCAACCCATGAATTTGTGACTACCTGGCCTAAAAATATCTAATTTCCTTGGCCAGTGGGTTAGAATAAAAGGAATCTACATTGATTATAAATCAGAAAAATACCCAGAATTTCATTTGTCATCTTGCTGGTTGCATCTTATTTGTGAGATGGTTGTGCATAATTTTGAACTTTAGCTCATAAGAAAATAAATAAAGAAAGCTGCTTGATTTTCCGAAAGAGCAATAAAACATGCATAACCCAACAGATTGTTCCTGTTGCCAGAACTCGTCCAATTTGATTCATCAGCACAATTTTTTTTTCATCAGCAAAATGTAGACATGAAAGTATAATGACAATTAACAAACACATTCTATGGGGTGAATGACGATTTATGAAATAGTTTTTTTTTAAATAAAAAATTAACTAGTATATTCTAACTAATAAAAATCTTCTTAATATCCATCAAACATTTGCTGAGATTTTAATTGGCAAATCTCTACAAATATGTAGAAATTATGCCAATTGTTGTGGCGGATGACAACTTTTCACATTGTTCTATGAAAATGCTAAAAATCGAAATTTTCAAACGCTGTGACTTCCCTACTTTTATACAATGATGTCATGATAGCTGCTATAATTTGAGCGTTCTTTTGAAGAAATTAATTAGTTTAGCAATAAAACAAAATTATCAATCGATTATCAAGCAATAAACAGTAAAACGGTGTGGAGAGCTGAAGGAGGAGGTTCCGCTGCAGAACAACCTGCCACACCAGCACAAACATCTGCGACAATCAGAGGTTCGGTCTGCACGAAGTGTCCCCCCCACCCCCCACTCCCTCTTGTTCCAAATACCAACATTAATGACAAGTGATTAGTGCAAAAACACGGCGGGTTTTCCCCAGACAGAAGCATCACGGAGCCCCAGCAGAGGAGCAGCGGGGCCAGCTGCTTCCATGTGGCCGCTGCAGGGCTGCCTTTACCCGTCAAGTTTTTTTGTTTTTTTTTTGTTGTTGTTTTGTTTTTTTCTTTTTCTTTTAAACCAGCGGCTCTCGGATCGATGTGCTTCTCTGGTTCCGATCAGAACCATGTGACACACATATAATTGAGGGACTGAACAAGAAGAAACGGGTTTTCTGTTTGGTCCTGCAGAGCTCACTGCACTGCTGGTGTCATTTTTTATTTCCAAAAGAAACTTTTCAGTTAAACTTCAGCCCAACTTTCGGTCCGTCTGTCTGCGGCTCCGGGTCTACCAACACTCTGCACCTTTCTTGTCTTTTTATTGCACTGCCCGGCAGTGGATTTTTATGTCTGCTCCGAACCTGGGTTCTGATTAACAAACTTTTTCTCCAGCTCTATCGCGCCCCCCCACACTCCCCCTCCTCTGTCCCCATAATTTAAATAACCCCGATATTTTAAATTAAAAACGGGCTGACCGTTCCTTTAATTTGCGCCAAACTCACCCCAGACGCTTCCGCATCCTTTCTGTCGTGTTTTTCTCCACTTTCAACAAATTTCCGAATTTTTAATAATTTTTTTCTCATATTTTTTTGCGGGACGCGGCGGGCCTGAAAATTGTTTGCTTTCTCCTCTTTCGAGCAGCCATTGTGTATGCGCTGCGATGCAACCGCACTATGCGTTGGCCCCGCCCACCGCGTGTTCTCTCTCGGTCCTTTTGATTTGTGTTCGGCACTGCCACTTCCACCTCACCCGTGTTTACAGGCCCATTCAATAAAACACCAATTTTTGGACTTGCTGGACACACTGTCAATCGCTGGAACCTACTCAGATCTGTTTTACATACATAGGAAGACTGGCATATCTTGTGTGGAATCTGATTAGCTTATTGGGCTGTCAATTTCAGTGGCTGATTCTTTCCCGGGCTTCTATTGGCTGGTGTTGATTACGTTGTGTGTTGTTTTCCTGGGGCGCTGAAACGAGCGCAGAGAACTCACTGAACTGGACGGTGTTGCTACAGCTAGCAGTAGCTGGAGTTTGGCATTTCTAGTCGTATACATGTCGCTCACAGAGCCGCTCTGTGAACTAGGAGTTTAGCTACAGTTCCAAAGGATTACAATGTGTGTGTATTTTTTAAAACATAGACTTCATCTGCTCAGGATTTAAAAAAACTAATTGATAACCTTGACTCGTGTGGTTCTTCCTTGTCCTGTTGGTGATATATAAGGTAGGTGTTACATTTAATTAATTAACACCAACCAGCAATGGTTCCGAGCTAAACTCTGATAAAAATTTATAAAACATATTTTAATTCAGAGTCTCTAAAAAGCATCATGGACAAGCTGGTTTGCATGTGTACCTGTGTCATTATGTTTATGTACATTTTTGTTATGTACCTCTATGTTGGAAGATAATGGATCAAGTTCTTTCATGTCGACCTACAATTCTCTATACATACAAATAAATGATGTCTAATTATGAGTGGACTGACATAATGAAATCAGTATTGTTAAGGCACTGGAGAGGATTTAATAAGGTTGTCTTTATTCCTGTTTTATTTCAAACAGAACTTTAATTTAAAGTAGTCTCTAAATAGGCCTATTGTGTTTTAATAATAGTCTTTTGCAGGCGATATGCATATTTTAAGGAATGCTAGACATACTTATCGATGTTTGTATAAGTGTGTAAATGAATGTCTTTGTGTATTTATGTATATGTGTGTAAGTATTTATGAATGGAATAGAGATAAACATGTTCTTTGTAAAATATGTTTTGATAAATGTATTTGAGCTTTTCTGTTTTTCTTGTTCTCAGGTGCAAATGGATAAAGAATCACGCAAAGCTCGTAATCAAGACATAAATCCATGCCTTGAGGTGAGCTGAGGGTTCTTCACATTCTTCACAAATGTAGCTTAATGATTTGAACTGATTGTGTTTTCCAGGAAAGTGATGCCTCCCAGAAGTGTTTGGATGCCTACAACTATGATAAGAGCATGTGTTCGGACTATTTCCAGAGATATAAGAACTGTAGGACATATTGGGTGAGTCTGTTTATCCTAGCTCCTAAAATATCACACAGAGTAAATATGAACAACCAAATATAGAGACAGTCATTTTCATCAGGTATTTGTTTAGTCTGTCCAAATTCATCTGAATGGTGAGAGGATGACTAAAAACGCTTGATGTTACAACAGCACCACCTGTTGGTAGTTCAGAGCTTCTTATGAAGTGCAGAAACTGGGAACTGCACAAAACCACTATATGTTTTTGTAGCTTTTTATTTCTTTTACTTCAGGAAACGTGAGATAAAGTCTTTAAAGAGTATTTGTTGTTTCAGACCTATGACTATTCTATTTTTATTTTTTGCAGCACAATGTAATGGTACAGAGGAGAAGAAATGGTGTGAAACCTGAGATGCCCACTGCAGTGGAGAGGCTGGAGATGCTCAGCACCCTTGGAGGCAAACCTTATTAGCAGTAGATAAAGTCACAGAGGATGACTTTACTGACAGACCAGAGTCATGTGGATATAGCTGCTCCTGTTGTGACAAACCGGAACTGATCCATGTTACTAAAACAACAAAAGAAAGTTTAACTTTAAAAGCATTTATTGAGGTTTAATTAACGGTGATCGACAGCATGCAAAGGAATGTGTGACCTGTAAAGGTTGTGGCTGTACATATTCGTTTGGTAGATTACATCTTTATTTTGTGAAAGGTGTCTTATCTACCTGTCCTGAATAAATCAATTCCATGTTTTATCTAAAACTGTGTTGTTTTGCGATGTTTTTATTACTTTGTGATGTTTTCTGACAGATGTTCTTACTTGTGTGTGTTGCACCTAACTGAAATGTCTTTAAATCCTGTTTATTCTTTCAGTACAGTTGTAAAAGTGAAATGATTTGTCTTTGGTTTGTCAGAGAACAAACATAGAGATGAGGCACTTATAAATTTATCAGGTAATTAATCAAAAACATGCAACAATGTAAAATTGTAAAAATGTGTGATGTTTGTAGTTTTATAGTTTAGGTACTATGTTATGTTAGGGTACTTAATGTTTGTGACTTCCATGATCACATCTTGTGGTAAAAATTAAGTTCTTTATAAAAGTCTGCTGACATTTGATTTTTAAGGGGGTGGTGGGGTTGACTGGCATCTCTACACTTCCAGAGTTCTTCCAAATGAAGCAAACCACAGTGACAGCTTTCATAATAAAAGCAGCAGATTTGGAACTGCGACATAATTACACTTTAGACTCCATGAATTAAGAATTTGTTGTTTAATGTGGTTTCAAGTAATAAAGGAATACCCACACTTGCACAGGGAGAACATGCAGACTCCACACAGAAAGGCCTCAGGGCCAGGAGGCAACCTGCGACTTTGCAAAATGAGAAACAAAAAAGCTCAAATTGAAAAATATAGCTCATCACTACCCAGGGCAGCATTTGTTTGGGGCGGCAAAAGCCCTCAAAAAAAAAAAAATACTATTTCAAACATATATTTTTTTCACCTATTTTGTTCTTCCCTGTTGTACAGCCCTGGATTCCAACAGACAAGATACTGTAAGTAATGGAGTGATGGTGATGTAAGGGGCTTGGTGTTTGTAGAAGGTGTGTTGGGTGGAAAAGGAGGGGCTCACCCAAAGATGTTTTTCATGCCAAAATCGCCAAAGGTGGACAAAATTAATCTGTAAAACCAAACAAAAGTTCTGTAGGTTTACAGGTAGGAACCTTTATTGCAATAATGCTCTCTGAAAAGTTCAATTTTTTGGCTAAAAAGGGAGAGTTTTGCTGCCAGACATGCTAACCAGGATGCTAACCAGCAGGTAGCAATGCCTAACTCAAACAGTAGCAGCTAAGCTAATTCTGAACAGCCTTACCTGAAGAGGTGTTCTTAATAAGGTGACATTGTGATTAGAAATGTCTTCACCTCAGGTTTATGTTTTGTCCAAAGCCCTTGCCGTCCTCAGCTCCCCTATTTGCTCTGTGACTCATACCTGCTAGCCATCTGTAATCTCCTCAGCTGGTTTCACTCAGTAATCAGCTCCCCTAGTAAGTTCTGCTTTTTTCAGCTTTATTTTTCAGATGTTGTTTTTCTATGTTTAGGTCAGGACTTTTGTTTAATTTAATTAAAAGCCGTGAATTCGGTCTCTCTCTTTTATGTTACTGCCTGCAGATCTTCTTAAACCCTCAATGATAAAACTAAAGGGCTACTTGTTTTATTCTGTCATGTTTAGATCAACTGTATTTTTATTTAATTTTACAGACCGTGCCATGGATGTGTATGTTGATCTCTGTTGTTCATTTGGGTAAGTTTAATATTTATTTCTCAAGTTCATTTTGAGTATATGATGTTGTAATCAGATGTTTATACACTATATAAAAATGCAAACCATACCAATTTTTTCCCCCAGCGTCTGACATTAAATCAACCTAAACCTTTTCTGTTTTAAGTCAGTTTAGCTTCACAAAATTAATTTTATCTGTTAAATGGTTAAATAATAAAAGATCAAAGTCACCAAAGTTACTTTTAATAGTCTAGGGAAGCTCTGGTGATGATGTCTTGGCTTTAAAGCTTTTGAAAGTTTAGTTAACAACACTGGAGTTATTTGGAGACACACTTGGATGCATTTTAGGGCACACCTCAGAACACCACTTCTTTGTGTGACATCATGGGAAAATCCAAAGAAATCACTGCGATCAGCACAAACACAGTGGGAATGTTCTGCCGTCATACCACTCAAGGGGACGTGTTCTGTGTTACCCAGATGAACATGCTTTGGTGCAAAATGTGAAAAACAAAACAAAACCAAAAGACCTTGTGAAGATGCATCTGAAGCTGCTAAAGGAGTGTTTGTGATCCACAGTGAAAACTTTTACCTTTTTAAGGGTCTTCAGTTTTTGAAACTTTTTGGGGTCTATATTAGGGGTGTAGCTACACGTCAATCTACTACAATAATTAATGATTAATGATATTAATGCATATGCATGCATACATGTATCATTTTTCAGTTTGTTCAGAATTCCTTTAAAAAAAGTCATTTTCTCTTTTCTAGATGTGTTCATTTTACGTATGATACTAATGAAATAACTCAAATCTATTTAAATGTCTGGCAGTAAGGCAACAAAATAAAAAAATGCCAAGAGAGATGACTATTTTCTGTTTCTGTACTTATACTAAAGTCACCTATTAATCACATTAGGTGATCATCATTAGCACACATTTACATGGTGTAACTTTGTTTCTCTTAGTCTTCCTGTGTGGATCGCTTCTTTACTCCATGCTGCCAAACGCCTCAGAAGTGATCATGCCCGTCGGAAGAAGGTCTACCGTCTCCTGCAAAAAAAACTGGTCTGTGAAAGTTTGTGTCTTGTTGTCCTTATAAGCTTTTACTGTGATTTGAACCCACTGTTCAGGTTTTTTGAGAAAGCTATCATAGCTTCCTTGTTTTTGTATTTTCCTAACGAGACGTTTGGATTCAAACTGAGGTTAGGCAGCAATACAGTGGTGATGCATGGAAGTATAAAAAAATAGCAGAAGTGTACCTCCTGTTCTCTGCAAATATCACCATTTTGGTGATTTTCTGCAACCAAAATGGTGGCTAAGTTCTGCCATGAAGAGAACTTGTTGAAGACCACAAGAAACATCTCTCCTGGAATAGAAAACCGAGGGCACTGTCCTGGAGGCGGGGGTGTCGTTGCTCTGAATCTAGCTTACTGAAACTGGCTCTTGGGACGTTGAATATGACCTCTCTGATGAGGAAGGAACCTGAGCTTGTGCGTGAGGTTAAGAGGTATGGACTAGATTTAGTTTTACTCACCTCAACAATCCCACAGAAGTGCTGGATAGAACTAGGAATAGTTGGGCTTGCCTCCTTACACACAGGGTTCCTTTTTTCTACACCAGAAGTCTTAAAATCTACATTTTTAAAATGTCTACCATTTCATTTTTTATATCCGTCTTGAATCCCAGATGCTTCACGGAGTTGGTGTTAAAGATGTGGGTCTGTCTCGACCCACCTATGTTTACCCTGATGAGGTGAAAATGTTGATGCGCTCTGCCTTCCCAAAGGATATCTGTGACCACCCAAATCCCTGCCACAGTAATGTAAGCCTTTATTTTCTAAACTTGTGTCAGCTTCGTTTTAAATAGCTTGGAAATTACTCCAGCACAACATGTTGACGTTTCAATTCTCGGGAACCAAAACATGAACAGATTTTAATTTTCAATCATTCTAGGATTTTGGTCTTAATAGATGTTAAAGTGACATAAATATAACCTGAAATGTTTAACAACACGTAATTGTACACAAGAGTTGAGAACAGCTTGATACAATGTACACATCAGATTTATATGCTATTAGATTTTTGTTGTGTAATAAATGACCAAATTATTGGAAATGGCAGTATCTATATGTACAAAATCCCTTCTTACTGTTAGAAGCACATCATGCTTTGGAAGGAGAACATACAAGTTCTGCTGCTATGTTATGACTGAACACTTCCAGTACCTGACAGCTAATGAAGTTTCTCCCATCCCGGTACTGATGGGTTCATCTAGTGATCCCTCCCCTTTACTGTAAGGTGAAAAGTGCTCATTGAACTTTTTGTTCTTTCAGGTGGTCTACGTCACTGTGGAGGATCTCCATGACATTAAAATCAACTAAAATGTGATTCTTCACTTCCCTTGAACTCATAATGTATTTACATTTATAGAGTAGCATGAAAAGAATAAATTGGTTTCATAAGATTAGTTAGATTTAATCTTTGCGTGTTTCTAAATGTTTGACAGGATGCAGTGTCATTTAACCTGAGTGACATCACAGATTACCACACCATGTTCTCTGATGTGTAATTGTTAGTTTATAATCCAGGTTTTATTGTTTTCAGAGGCAATAACACAACCAAATTTGTACCAGGTACTTATACCGGGTTGTATTATTCATTATCATGTTTTAATAGTTATTTTTCATTGTTCTCAGAATCAACAAATGGTTTTATTTTGAAAGGTACACTTTTGATTTATGTGTGTAACTTCAGTTTGATGTGGACCAGATTTCCTGGCTTCCTGTATTGGTTTATGGATAATGTAGCTCTGTGCACAGCTGTGTGAGTTGTTCTTGTTTGACAAACTGAGTGCAGTTTGCCTGTTGTTGAATAAACTGGAATATGCTGTAAGGCAGCCCTGATCTGATTTTATGTGAAATAACCTGTGAGGATTGGATGGCGTTAAGCTAATCTGTGAAGTGATTGTCTGAACAGTTACACAGCTTTCAGCTAGAATATGTATAAAATACTGAATTATCAACCT
>JAVKLF010000069.1:3256222-3271619 GCA_034783495.1 Millerichthys robustus | reverse complement strand
GGTTCTACAAACACAGAGTGCTACTAACCAGCGTGCCTAAACACAGGATGCTACAGGGTGCTACAAACACAACCAGTCTAACTGTAACCCAGAGATATTAAATAATACTAGTCACCAATCTGGTCCAAATCTCCCTATCCTTATTTCAATAATATAGTTAAATCATAAATAAGTGGGAATCTTCCAAGAAGGGCATAAAGACTGCTGAGGTGTGTATAATGTGGGCGTAGGTTAATGAGCAAGAATACAGTTTTATTGGGGACATGTAGAAACAAAATAAACTATAATGTTCAAATACTGGCTGCATCATGTGGTACTGCACTACTGTCTGGTGGTTTTGACACAAAATAAACTCAGAAAACAGATGTGTTGGATTCACTTAACCGAGTTGAGTACAGGGAAAACAATCTTCAAATTTCTTGTAAATCTTGCATACATTCACTCAGTTCAGTTGTGGAAAACCACTTGACATAACCTGGTAAAGTAAATCCAGCACATCTGGTTCTGATACGCTCCAAACATTGTAAATATTTTGAATTGTTAGCTTCAGAGTAAAACTCATTTACAAATAAAGTCACTATATATATAATGCACATTCAGTCAATAATGCCACAATTCAGTCCAAAGAGATAAAATGTGCTTTGATCACTTGTGTATAAAATAGATCAGAGTTGGACAGTATGGCCTTCTTTTTCCTGAGTAACCAACAGTTACAGCAGTACACCATCATGCATTCACTCCTCATTTGCATAACAAGTGTTGCAGAGGCCCAGCCAGCTCAGTGAACCTCTGAGAGTGTCAATCTTTGTGAAAAGAGTTGCTCTACTTTCCTCCAGATACGTTTTTGTTGCCCATAAGAGGCCACTTAAAACATCATTTTGATTTAATGGAATGACCAATAAGAGGAAGATACAAATAAGCTGTAAAAACGGTGTATAGGTGAAGCTGAAAATGTAATTATTCCAGCTTTCTTCCAAAGTTCTGTTCTTGAAACATTCAATGTAGTATTTTGTACATGAGAACAAAGTAAACAAACTTGAGTAATGCGTTTCCAACCAATCCTTCAATCTCTTCTGCCACAGATCTGGAAGCACAAGGCTCCACGCTGTATGTTTTTCTGAGGCACTTTCACACATGAGCGAATTTGTCTTTGCTGCCATTTGCTCAAACCATTTCTAAGGCCTTTATTTTGTAATATTACAGCCCTCCTTCTTTAGCTCTGTGCTGGAAAGGAGTAAGTAACTTTTAACAGGAGGGACCCCAAGACAGAGCTGGACTTATGGAAGCTGGATGAGGGTCATCTGCCTTCTTGGGTCAGGGGAAAGCAAAGTTAAGCTGTTTTTTTGTGCTAAATGTTGGTATGAGGCAGCAGTGAATGGAAGTCTTTGTTTAATCGAGAGCTGTATTTGACTACAGGCACTTAGCAAAGAGAGTGGGCTCTGGCTAATTCATGAATATTGACCTTTTTACTGATTCATTTTTACTGACATCAGTTTTGCCTGGATGTCACCACGGTAACATTATTACTTTTTAAAAAATACTATGTTTTCTTTAAATTAGGTCTGGAGAGTTGAAACAGCAACTCTCTGATCACAGATTCCTTACCTTCTCTAAACTCTGCACCACCCCAATGGTACTACATTGGAGACATATTTAATGTTTTTTTCAAAGTAATCTCAGTCTGAATGGGAGATACATTTCTTCAACTCTTACGTCACAGAGGTTGGGGCATGCAGATTGCTTCAAATGTTGGTATTATCAATACAAACATTGGCATTTGAACATATCAGTACGATTGTAATAGAATCAAAACTTGAATTTGTTTTTACTTTCAATTTCATTCAATCTGTGCAATTCTGCCACAGAATGGGTGGTAAGCAGCCGAATCAAATGTAAACATTGGATGAAATGAGCATGGCAGATAATAATTTAATCAGCTTCAATCTTAATCTTAAAGCTCAACTTCTCTGCCAGGTTTTGCCAATCAGTGACTCGTGGGATGAGACTAGAAAGCAACCGTTTGTAACTCAAAGACGATTGCAGTCCACCATCATGAAACCAACTCGAAAGAAACATTTTGCAGAACATGTCAAATTCCAAAATACTCAGACAGTCCTTTTTGAAATATGCGTGATGATCCAGAGGCTGCAGGTTTGAGCCCAGGTGGCGTCAGAAAGGGCATCTGGTGTAAAACAAATGGTTGAATTTTCCATGGGAGTTCACTGTGGCAACAAAACAACATTCTTTTATATAAAAACATGTTATTTTGGCATTTTGATATATTTTAAATAGTCCAGTAGTTTTATGACAGTAAGACTGATTTTCCCGATGCCCAGTGAGCAGTCTGTGGGTTGAGAGGGAATGTGTGGGTGGGGTAACAGGAAAACATTTAGTGTGGTGGGACATGTAGAAACAAGGCCAGAAGTTAGAAAAAAGGTTTTTCCTCCAGCAGTTTAAACATCTTGGATGGAATATTATGTGTTCTGCTATCTGAGTTCACTATGCAGTTCTTTTTATAAATATATTCACATTGTCAAACACTTCTGCTCTTATTGAGCCATTTAACAGCGAGACCTTCTCCTTCAGCATGCATTAGAACTTCAAGAGTTGTTTATATTTTGTTCTTCAGAGGTCTGTGCTTCCCTCTGCTGTCCAACTCAGGAAGGATGAACTTGTTCATTCTGGCTTTGGAAAAGTCAAGTCACAGTGAGATTAACTCTAAAATAAAAGCTGTTGCTGTTAGACTTGTTCTTTTATGAATTGTTGTTCATTAGTGCAAACAGAAACGTGTCATATTTGACTGTATTTCTTGTTTTTATTAATTCATTGTAGGCACGGCCCAGGATGAGATTCGGACATTATGATAACCCTGAGCAAGAATATTACAGTTTTATGATATTAAAACAAAAAACCTTCAAATGCGTCACATAATCGACTTTCTTTTATGTAAAATATTATTACTTTTGCTGCCTGCACAATACTATATAATGCTACATAACCCTTGAACTGGACTCAACCATGGTCGAACAAAGCCAGTACAAAACCCCCATCAGGCCCACACATGGCGATTGTTCCAGTGAAGCATAGTTACCTGTATTTATTTGTTTTAGTTCTTCTAATAGTAGTTTTTAAAAAGATTTTTACAACAAGATGTCTTACTTTTACACTGTACACTAACTTATCCCAGTTAAGCAAAAGGACTAGCCTCCTTGACTCCAGCTCCTGAACAGGCATCAGGTTTCTCTTTGACATCCCATCCCAGAGACGGCCAGGGACAGAAATGATGTAGAGGAGGGAGCCAGAAAAGGTTGGTTAGTCAACCTAGCAAGCTCTTAGAGGAGTTAGGAAAGTAAGTTTGAACTGCTTTGATGTTTCAATCAGCACAAGTAATGTCAAAACTGTAAGCCACTTTCCATTATTGCCATTATGAAACATTTAGATAATATTTGATATCTACTGTTTTGATTCTTACAAACAAAGGCAGAATTATAAATAGTGAAACTGAAGTCCTGGGTGTGGTGAGCCGTGTACTTAATGAGTGTGGGTTTGTGTGTGTGTGTGTGGAATCTTTGATACAACGTTTCAGATGCTATGGTGTGTGAGAGTGAGAGAAAAGCCCTGAAGGCACAATAGCAGCTGTCTTCAGGGCCTTGACACACTAACATGTGTGCAGCACCCACGTCCACATTCCCTTGAGGCTGGATGTAGGAGGCGTCTCCAAACCATCCGCAGAAAATCTCTTTGTGAAGTTCGACACCGCAGAGCAAGGTTTTCTATGAGACATAAAGGAAAAGAAGAGGAGACTGCTAGCTGAAAACCAAAGTGATAATAGGTACTCTCTGTGTGTGTCTGTTTTAGAGTTTAAAATGTATTTATCACAAATGTAAAAGTTGTGTGGTGATATTTTTGAATTTAGGTTTGTCTTTAGTCTCTTTCAAACTCCAAAAAACAGGGTTTTAGAGATATCTTATACAGGGCTGACCCAAAGGTGTAAGGGCCAATATTTTTAAATGAATGAATAGTATGTGTGTTTCTTTTTTCTTTTTTCAGTTTCTGTAATTTGTGTCCTTTCGGAGCTAAGAAGTTGAAATGGTTCAAAGTATCCGAACAGGGAGTAAAATGATCTAATTGCTTTCCTACCTGTTTTTTAGGTAAACGACTGATTTCAGAGATATTTTCACATCAGATATATTTTTTTGCTGTTGTCACAGTTTTCAGTGGCATCAAATATTTTTAATCCTTAGGGCACAGCAGTTTGGGGAAATATCTGGATATGTAGAAGTAAAAAAAAAATGAAACTGGCATTGTGCTATATTAGAGTTGCTGAAAAAATAAATGAAAAAGTTACAAAACAACAACAACAAAAGCCTCCATGTTCGACCACTGAGCAACATGTAGACGTCTGACGAAAAACAAGGCACCATTTTCAGCTACTGGTCTGCAGCATCTGGGGGGTGTTGAGGGTCTTCACAAAACTCCAGACAGGAATAATAAAAAAAAAGAACGGCATAACAATGGGTGAAAAGGCTTTACTATTTATTTATTTTTCAAAATTTGCTATAAAATATAGACAATATATTGTCAATAAAAAACTAAATTGCAAAATTTTTCCACAACTTAAGGCTCTTAAAGTGTAAAAAAGTCATTTAATTATTATTTTTTTCTGTCTAAGATAACACTAAACAAGTGACAAAAAAAAAAAAAACCTTGACAAAAAAGTAGCATTTTTAAGAAGTTATAGTGGCCAGTATTTCCTCTGAGGAACATTACTGATCATAAAGTTAGAGGACAATACAAATGTTAACATGATCATAATAAGAAAGATAGTGTCAGCTGTAATATTCTGATTTGTTACTGTAAAACATTTAGATTAGATGACATGATAATACACGAATAACCTAAAAAACAAACATGTATGACCACTAGAGGTCCTCGTGAGTCCTAATATTTACTTTTATCATTTCAGTTTGGGTTTCAATGTGTAGCATTTGGAAACTGAAATCTTTTAGTCAAATTTTAATGATACAATACAATACACTATGGACTATTTCTGGAATGAGTTTCTTTTGATTTTGCAGTTCATTTAGTTCTGAGTAGTTTGCTACACGAGGATGATACCTGTGTTGGCTGAATGACTGTAGTGAGGAGTCAGTGAAGCGCCTCAGTCAGTGACTCTACTATCTGCTCTAAAGGGAGCCCTGCTAAGCCTTTAAGCTACTTTAGAGCCTGAACTGCAGTTAATTAAAAACTGCAATGACCACTCTGTAAATGGAAATAATTTGATCTGTGTAAAAAACTGGTGGGAGTTGAGTTGATCAAAATAATAATAATAAAACATAATCATCCTCTTTTCATTTCCACTTTGATAAATATTTCAATCAGATGGATCAAATGTTATTTTTGGACAATGCCCAAGACTAAAAACATGTAAACTCCACACAGAGAGGCCCCAGCCAATTTGTGACAGATGTTTTATTTTCATTTGTTTTTTTGTTGATTGACTCTAAAGTTCAGATTCCTGACAACGTTCCATCCTTGAATTGACTGTAATGAGATTTGATTCTGGATCTAAATTGGATTTAAGAATTCTTTTTTTCTTATTAATTATTTTCTAATTTGGCCTGATTTAGCCTGCATTAAGGTGTTTTGTTCTTGTGTACATGCCACCTACATGAGTAAACAGTACCTGTAAAGCTGCAACTCTGTATTTATAGCAGTGCTTCTTAGTGTCTTTCCTTGTTATGTAGAGATCACGGTGTACATGCTGTTTTGAGGCTGGATTAAACTCTGGCTGCTGCAGGACCACGTTGGGGAAAGTGAAGCTTCTTCCTGAGTGCACAGTTTTACTGCTGTTTTTCATTTAAAAAAACCATCCACTGCAGGCGGAAGAACAAATGGTTGGATCTGTAATTTAGGATGTATTTTTGAGGAGAAACTAGGAAAACTGGAGTCAAGGAGAAAACTACCAACATGTAGTTTCTGGACGGAGACCCTGCAGGTGTCTCAGCAGGGGCTGCCATGGGAGCAGTACTGAGCTGGTTTGCTACTCATATTTGTGGTCTTGTGCTAAACACAACGGATGCACTTTGGATATTGAAAGTAAGTGGGGTGGTTGTATATGCATGAACTTAAAGAATGCAAATAATCTGTTCATTGACAAAAAAATTGACTTTTGTGTGTTTTCAAATTTTTCTCCACCTAAAATTAGCCCAATCTTATAAAATGAAAAAAACCCTGTTTATGCAATCATCTGATGTAAAATTGATGCTGTACAGAAATATTGAAATCATGATTTATTAGTGATGGGTTAGTTTACAAAATTTATGGTTTGGTTTCAGTGTCATGATTTTTGGTTCATTTTTTTCCATTTCCTTTTTTCCTTTCTATTTTGTGAACATTTCAGAAATCCAATTCATCAGTAATAGATAACTCACCATGTACACTTAAAAAAGTTTATAAAAAACATAATAAAAAATCATGTGTTTGTAGCACCCCTGTAACGTCCTGTGTTTAGGAACCTTGTCATGTAGTTAGATGCTTGCCATATCAACATCTTAAATGAGATGTTGCTTTTTATTTGTTTAACAAAACTACAAAAATCTTTGAACTTGGAGGCTTTCAACTCAAAGTCTGGACTGATTGAAATTTAGAGGCTATATTTACCAAAATGGTAATTGATGGGTTTTTTATATAAATAAAATAAAAAAGGACCTCTAGAGCTTTGCAGTTTACTTACCTGAAAGTAACCTATGCTGCCAGGAGTCAACACAACCAGGGACCCTCCCATGCCTACTGCCCGGTTCACGTTGCACCCGACCTCAGCGGTCCTCCTTGCAGGTAGTGGGTCCATGTGGAGGTGGCGTCCTGTTACACTTTCAGGCTTGGCCTGGCCGAGCCCTAGTTGCCAAGGCTAGACCATTATTTGCTCACCGGCAAGCTCCTCCTAGTCCTGGCTCCGGTGCAGGGGAGCCTGGTTTACTTTTTTGGGGGCAAGGTATTCTAAAATGTCACCTCATTTTATCATGGTTTTTGAATCACTCTTAGCCTGACCATTCCTTTTATAACAGACTAAAACCCTGGTCTGCTCCTGTGAGGGACTGGTGACCTATTCAAGGTGTACCTCATCTTTTTTCCCATTGATCTCTAAAGATAGGTAATGACCCCCAACAGGGTCAAGAAAGTATAAAAAAATGAATGGATGGATAATTATACATTTAACTGAAATGAAATTTCTTAGCAAAGTTATGTTAATACTGCACATACAGGAGTGTATAATAGATAATATATTGTAATAGTATTGAGCTACTTCTTGCATAGATCCCGATCTGATTTATAATCCTAATGTTGTTTTCTCCACAGCCACGTGAGGCCCTTAGAGATTCACCCAACATCTCTGAAGTGATTGCCTTAGAGGAGGGGAGTTTGGCTGCTAACTCACAGGATTGGTGTGAAAGAAGCCTAGAGGGAGGTGAAAAATCGAATTATACTTCTGACAAAGACTCATCCGATGCTCTTTCAGAAGTGGAAGACCCCCACATTGCTTGGAAAGCAACAGAAGGTGTCATCTTCGGGACTGCGCACACTAAAGCTCGACAGAGGCAGTTAGTGTCAGCCAAACATGGCCGGAGAGAGGCAGCAGAGATTTACGCTCTACAATCCAGCTGCAATAAAAGCACATTCCCGGAAAAACAAATGGGACCTAATATTTCACTGAAGTTCAACACCAGAGAGGTGTGCTCAGTTGAAATCCAGCCACAGACGCAGAATCCAAAAGAAGATTTGCATCTAAAGCAATCATTTTTACCACCTGTATTTACGCACAGGAGCAGCACGGGGACATGTAAATTGAAGAAAAAGAGCAAGCAAAACACAGTTATCTTTGATGCCAATAATCTGTTTGATCCTCAAGAAGTTAAGGTGAATGTTCCTCCTGAAACCATCAACCCCATTGAGCTGAATGATTTTAACCCCTCAGAGAGGTACCCTACAGATAGAGTGGGCAAAGTTTTGGCTACACGACAGCAAAGCACATTTAAACACAAAACATGGCCACTTACTAGAAGTGCGGCTGTCAGATGTAAAAAGATACAACTTAATAAAAAAATTAAAGTCTGTAATGTTGAAGAAAAGGAGACACAGACTCCTGAACTCTACAGCTCTTACACTGTTTTTAAAAGGTGCAACAGCTTGAATAATGATAACGATAAATGTTGCAGACATCCGGTACATCACAGAATTAGGAGTAGTTGTAATGACAGTGTGCATGTAGTTACGCATTACACTGATGAAATAAAATGTAAGAACAATTACACAAACTTCCAGTCGATTCAGGTGACTGCTGCAACGAGTCCAGCTGTCTCTGAAAAACCTGACGCAAAAACAAAATGTGCGTCACAGAATATAAAGTCAGAAAACAAAGACACACCTCATGCACAGATTAGTGTATCGGGGCAGGATGAGGAAACTGTCTGCTCACACGCGGTGGGTGAGGAAAGCCATGGCAGTGGATCATCAGAGATCTGCAATCATATCTCAAATTTTCAGACTAAAGATCGGGGATTGGGTATTTGCTTCCAAGAGGATCACTTTGAATATGTTACAGCACAAGGAGTTAATCCACTGGGGACGCTGAACAAAACGGGTTCGTCCGTCACATTTACTACAGAGACAACAACCTCAGCGCCACTGAATACGTTTGCCACTGTAGTCTTACCTGTTCCATCACCAGAACCAGACAGACAGGAAGTCACTGAGAGGCAGTCAGGTCAAAACTTACCACAGAGTATGAGGTCTAAATCATGGCTCTTTTCAGATCATACCCAAGGTATTTATCCTCATCACTTGGATCAGGAAGGAGCTACACCAGAAAAGGACACTCATCGGCAGTTTGTGCCTCCAAACAAGCCTTTAGCAAGGGCAAAGTCTAGCCCTTTAGAAGCAAAAACTGAATCGATCCTGTTCCAGTCCGACACCGGTAAGGGGCCTAAGGAATTTCACACTGTAAACTCCATCTCAGATAAGCTGCTGTTTTTCTCCGATGTCCTTGAAGCAGAAGATCCCTCCCCTCTTTTATCAGGCAGCTGTGGAGAAGAAGAATCACCCTGCTCTCATTTCCAGCTTAAAATGGAACAGGAAAAGGAGAGCAGTTACGTTTGTCATGACCAGAAGCAAACTGTGGAAGTGATAAATTCAAATAATCTGTCACAGTCAGAACACAGCTCGACGACACTTTTGGGAAGCAGTAAACTAAATGTTTATAGAGCAGATGTTAGGGATGCTGATACTTGTTTTACGCACCTTCAGTCCAGTGAAACAGGAAAAATGTCAACACCTTTTGTTTCAAACAGCAGTACAGAATTTCAAGACAGTGTTCAACACACAAAAATACAAACCACCGTCACTTCAACTGGTAACCATAGTGAGCAGCATCAGTTGCAGGGGGTTTTACCTGAACTCCCCAGTGACATAAAGTCCTCTCTCTCACATTCAGACTCCAATAATAACACCAAAGTAACAATAAGAGGAGAGTGGGGAGAAGAAGTCTTTGAACGTTTCTCGGGTGGAACTCAGAGCAAATATAAAGTTAATGATAAAAACACTTGCCTTAGCCTGATGGATGTGTCCGTAGGTGTGACTCGTGACTTTATGGTAGACAAAGTAAAGCACCAGGAAAATTCTCTAATGATTTTTGGTGACCACAGATTCCACTGTAAGAGTGAAGACTCAATATCTGCATTTCCTGAAAGCCACGATCATTTAAGGGCGGTTTCCACTGATCAGCTGCAAAATCAGAGGCTTGACGAAAGTCTTCAACTCTCCATTCTAAGTTCAGAGATGAATGCTGAACTCAAAAAAGAAAAGCACCAGTTAAGCCGTCCAGTGGAACACAGCCTACCCAACAAGTTATCTAACTTCTCAAAATCAGAGATGGAATCTGAGGTGAGTTCTGGCCCACAAGGTGGACGTGAGAAGATTTGCAAACAAACAATTGATGCTGCAGTGTCTTCCAGCACAACTACCAGTAACTGCATTGAGATGAAGGATCCTCATTTTTTTTCAAGAAACGCAAGCATTGAAAAAATAACCAAAAGAACCAAATCAAAAGGCAACCCGAAGGCAGAGAAAGGCTCAATGCTTTCGGTATTTGCTAAAACGTCTTCTTTAAAGGAGGAGGAGGAAGAGGGGGTACCGATGATGTTGTCAACAGAAGCAAACAAAAAACATTTATCTGAACAAGAGTTGCAGAAGAACCACTCTGAGGATAATAATGATGAGGTTGTAGTTACAGGCGACACTGTCAAACAGACAGGTGACCAAACGTCATTGCTGGCACATCACACGATAGATGAAGACAATGATGACTTCCTCCCTTCTTCTCACTGCATGCATCATGTTTGTGAGCTGGTGAGCCGAGGATGTAATAGTAAGGACAACAAAACAAGTTTAGAAAACCTTTTTCCGAGACAAACAATTTTACCTAAGGAGAATATTGATATGGACTCTGGTAAATCCAGACAGTTCTGGTCAAAAATTAAGAAAAACATGGAAGCTGAGCATCTGAAAAGATCTCTTTCATTGACGGAGGGTGAACATACTAAAATACCTTCTAAGGATGACTACGGAGACCTCATCTTCTTTCCAGTCCTTGACAGATTGACTACCCCAGGATTGTCCTCCTCCCTCAGAACCCACTGCTACACTGATTCTGATTCCAAGAAGGGAGTTTTGCAAAGAACTGAAGATGAAAACCAGAATGAAACATGTCCTGAGAGTCTACCTCTTACATTATGTCTATCTGGCCCACCTTCAAGTTTAGACATCTCCTCAGGAGAACAGCTCAATCCCACAAGTGCTGGTTCTAAACACAGTCATCAGGATTTACCGTTCAGGTCCAGATCTCACACGCTAGCCTGTGAGGGCTCGGGTGGTTGCCCCCTTCGGCCATTCAGTCCTAAACCTAACAGCCCACGGCCAGCATCTCAGCGCAAAGTATTTCGCTACCGTCACTCGACAAAGGCCAGTTCTGTCTCTGCCCCTTTTCTGAGTCAGTCAGTCAGTGTTGAGGGATTGACTTTGCCGCCCGAGAAACCTAAAAGCTTAAAACCCTCCACAAGCCCGCGGATTCTCAGTTCCAGTCCTCTGAATGAAGTCCAAAGTGATTTTCAGTCACATATCAGCCTCTATGACACTGGCTCCATCAATGAAGTGGAGGTAAGAAAACAGTTTATTATACAAGGGCAGATTTTTTTTTGTAAAATGTTATACAAAACATACCTAATACAAGTTACAACATTGATGTCAAAACTGACAGTTAGTGATTACATTTGGTGTTCATTTATCTATTTTCTCAAATGTCCCAGTGGATTACTATTTTATATCAGACCCTTATTTCAGTCCCTCTCAGACTTCTGTAATAAAATAATCTGGTGCTCACTGGGTTATGACTATTGGAAACTAGTTGGCGACTCAGAAAATAGAAAGAAAATACTATGATTTATTTTTATGTTGACAAAAATCACAGTTCACAAAACTACAGTATATTTTAGCCTGTGTGTATAAGCAATGCAAGCTTCTACGACACACACAAGAAAGCTGAGAACCCGCACCAACTTCTTAAGTAATTCTGGACACTCTTTCCTGAATAATGTTTGCCAACTAGTGTTTAGCAGTCACGGCCCAGGTAATACTTTTACTGAGCTCTTGCTATGTGGCTTAAACTGTTGGGTGTGCTGGTGTCAATCAGAGCTTACCACGGTGTTTAGGTTTGTCCAGAGAAAAGCATGTTGTCACCCTGCCAGTTGCTACATAAGTTTGGGATGGAGAGCCTTATCAAGATAACTTCAGCTGTAGCACCCTCTTCTGTCTCCCTCCCAGTGTAACAAAGATAGACTCACGCTTCTCATTTTTTGTCCCCACCTAATCTTGTTCAGGATTACAAGGACCTGGGGCTTATCTAAGCAGCTGACAGACAGGAGGTGGGATATATCCTGGACAGATCATCACAGGGCCAGAAACACACACAATCAGACCCGGACAGCCTCAGTTTTTGAGTCAGTTTAGAGTCACACATGTTTGTGGACTGTGGGAAGAAGTTGGAGTAGGCAGAATGACCAGACTTAGATTATAACAATTCCTCAAAGAAAAGCCCATAACTGAGATTTAAACTTAAGACTTTTGTACCAATACTGAGTCTCAATCCAGTACCTGCATTTTGCTTTTTTTTACAGCACAGGCATGAACATTTCAGATCACAAGTTATTCAAATTATTCTCATCTTGTATTTTTACACCACAGTAGTTCTGTTTTGCATAAAATATTACTTGTGTTCATGTTGTTCCTGAAATCCTGAAATAAAATATATTTTATTCCTGCTGATAGAATTTAAGTCACCAAAGTTATGATCACAAGGTTTAAAGCACTCAGTGGGTTTTTAAAGCCTAAACCTTTGGTTCAAGGATTGTGACTAACCAGTTAATTGTGAACTCAAAAGGTGACACAAAACAGAGGACAACATGTCAGCAACTCCAGAGAAAGAATGCTGCTAGAGATGCAGGACAAGAGGAGAGTCTTCATGTTTCATGGTGGGAGACCAGGATGCTGGGTAAACGAAGGCAGGTTTGGAATTTACCAGCAAGGAAGACCAAAGTGTTTCGATGACTTTTGGATTGAAGAGCAAAAGAAGTACAAATGCAAACTGGCCAAAGGCATCAGAGACACCACGGGCCTTCTCCACGCAGTGTGGTCTGAGAAAAGGACGAAAGTAAGATGTTGCTGCAGTCTCCTGAGCTGCAAAACCAGTGATCCAAATCATAGGACTCGCTTTAATTCTCATCATTGTCATTTCTGCCTCACTTTTGATTCTGTTCTTTTCAGAAATTTTGTGACTTGGACTCTAACAGATTTGTTGTAAATGAACTCATTCTCATTTTGTTACTTTCTGTATCCTGCTAACTGGTTTCATCTCACAGTTCTGACTTTGTCACTCATTTTCTGCTTCTGTTGAATCTTGTTCAGGGTCATGAGTGGGTGCTGACTCAGCATTTATACAATTTGAATCCAGTCATTTATTTCATTGGGTTTGTTTGGAAGACACTGTGCGATAGTGATAATATTGGTAAATTAAAAACAATTTTCTGTTTCCACAGATGGATAACGAAGTACCCTTGGGTCCCATGAAGTCATTATGGGGGACATCTTTAAAGGCCCACTGTTTCTCTCAGAGCACTCCCATTGGTCTAGACTGTTTGGGCTGGGCAAGACGCATCTCCTTCTGTAAGCACCTAATTCTGTTCAGTCTATTTTATATAGTGCACCATATTTAGAATCACCCAGAGGTTTTAAATTCTTTATTATATGGTATTGCAAAACCCAATGCATGGTATACATATTCAAAAAGGATTTATTCCTCCAATGTCCATTTAAATTGTTTCTTACAGAACTGGCCTTTTTTTACCCAAATGTTTGTGTTTCTTCAATTTTACTGGTTAAATGGATCAACATGGAGGGGACGCTTTGAGCTTGTGAGAGGGGAGAGTGGTAGATGTGTCACGAAAAAACACCTCAAAAGGAAAAGCACCATTAAGAAGACAGCTGGGCATGTCACTGCCAGATGCCTGTGTGAATACAATAATAACTGTGATAGTCAAAATAATTAGTACATTTTGAGTAGCTAAACTTATCCAAACAGTAGCTAAACTCAAAAATGGTCATTGGGGAGAGGCAGGGGACACCTTCACAACTCCATCACATCCAGTTTGGTTTGTGGGAGGAAACCAGGGTACCCCAACACAGCAAATATGGCAGTGTTAAATTAACACTATAACCCCCAATTTACACTGCATCTGTCTCCGCTCCGGTCCTCTCAGGTCCGGCCTCCGCAGTAAATTCGCACCCATTATAGTCAATGAAAGTATTTACACTGCGTTCGCACGGCTGCAGCGAGCGGACGACCTGTCCGGCAAAATTCAACTCGATTCTATTTCTGATGGATGGCGGAGCAAAGCCGCAGTAAATATTCAGAAATCACGTCGCTCCAACAGGAAACTGAACGATCACAACTTCTGGATTTTCAAAATAATTCACCAAAACCAGACTCGAATTTCTTCAAGACATCGCTATATTAATAAAAGTTAGTTAATTTGTTACATTGCTGCTGTCCTATTGTTGCAAACGAATCCTCTAATATGCATTTCTAAACATCTATCTATTTTCTACCGTTTCTCTGACAGTCACAAACATTTTATTCTTAAAACTACTAATTGTCTCCAGGTGATTATTTGATTTGTCGCTCAGGCAAAACTCGCAGCTTTCTAAACCCAGTGAGGCGCAATAGATGAGGAAAAATTTATAATTATTGATTTTATATGACTCGCAGTTTGCACATGCTTTGTGGAGCACCCTCCTAGCTTCGTACCGGACCGCTGCGGAGCGGAGACGGATGTAGTGTAAATTAGGAGGGCGGAGAAGTTCGAAGCTGAGCGGACTGGAGTGGAGACGGACTGGAGACAGATGCAGTGTAAATTGGGGGTAACACTAAACAATGTTAAATAACAGGTAATTAATACAGATAGGGTTATTTTAACACTACTGTATTTGCTGTAGGAAGACCCACGTGTGCATGAGGAGAACATGTAAAGGCCTCACAGAAATGCCCCAGGCTGGGTGACGAACCTCGGATCTTCTTTGCTTAAGGTCACAGCTATAATCTTAGCGTCGCCTGGCTGCCCACAGAAGAAACTGTAAACAGGAAAATAACAGTGTTAATGCTGACTCACCATTAACACTATTATTGCTACTAAAGATGGCTCTATGAATGAAGATTTCAAGTGTAGGATTGTGTTCTGCTTATCATCCTTTCTGCATTTTGCTGATTTCTAAACAATGACACAGTGCTGTGTGTCATGTGTTTTTCCGTGTTTGAGCTTTTCCTCCTGCTACATTCATTGATCTGAGCCTCTTAGTGAGGCTGTCACTCTGTCGCTGGCTGGCTAACAGACATGGTCGAATGACACAAACCCCCTCAGCCGGACCCCCACTGATGTCAGCCTGGGAGAGAGAGGGAGAACAAACTGTGAGTTAATGTGAGGAAATGAAAGTGTGCTCATCCGTTTACCCAGCGAGAGAGAGAGAGAGAGCAGAGAGGAAGGAGGCAGCCGCTGGATGAGAGCCGATGCTGTGCAGAGGTAAAGGGAGGACAGGAGCGCTCCGCTTCTGTAGATGGGAGGAGAAAACAACAAGCTGACAGCTGAAGATTACCTCAGCGAATAGTGTAGCAGAGACTGGCCGGGAGGCTCCCGCCTCCTCCATCTCCTCCTCCTCCTCCTCCTCTTCCTCTGCTGCATTTTTCAGGAAAAGAAACCCACCTGCTCCACTCCACCACCTCTTCATTTCCTCCTGC
>JAVKLF010000069.1:3236975-3250523 GCA_034783495.1 Millerichthys robustus | reverse complement strand
AGTTCACATAAAGATAGCAAGACATGCCCCCACATACACATACATCTATGCCTGTCACTGCTGAATGTTCTCGGTGCATTCACGTCTGATCCACTGTGTCTAATCTACTTTTAGAGGCACAGGATGATTGAATGCTACAGTCAAAACACACTATCACAGCTGATTCAGATTAAGTTTTTTTGTCTTTACACACAAACCAGCTCACATCAGGACTCCATTTTATTTATTTATTTTTAATCTCATCAGCATTGAAATGTTAACGCACCCACTTTTCTCACGGACACGATGACCCACAGAGTGACAGATGCAAGGACTAAACAGGACGGTTTAGTTTTGTGTATTGTGTGATTGTTTTATTTTCTTGCATTATGCCAGATAGTTTCTGTTCATTGTACAGTAATTTATTTTTGTTTCCACTGTATGACAGGGTTTAGCTGAATAAGCCTCAAATTAAAAGGCTAGCATTCCCTGAAGATAATGCATCTGACAAAAATTATGGCATTACCACTCCTGGAGGATGTTCATTCAATTGTTCAATTTTGTAAAAAAAAACAAACAAACAAAAAAAATTGTAAACACAGCTGATTGGGAACAACCAACAACTTTTGCAACGTTTTATGAGGATTTACCTTCTACAACAATTTTATAACCCTCTCCTTTGTTTCAACTGACTTTTCATGTTGGAGCCATGATTCATGGGAATCTACTTTTTTTTTTAGCATTTTTAAAAATCAATTATGCTAGTTAGCAGATTTATTATGATGCATGTTTGTGTTTTTTAAATGGCAAATTTCAGAGTGATTTCATAATTATTCCCTTCATTTGATCTAAAAACATAATTGACTGACTATATTAATTATATTTCTTACTTGTCTGATGTTTCTTAAAGCCCGAAGCTTGGAATTTTTAAAAAGTGATAGTTTTGCGGCATGTCTGTAATTGTTTTTAAAATACAAAATAAACAATTGAAAGAAGATCTTCCAATAGTGACGGTTGTATCATTCTACCAAAGATTGTATGGCTTCACATAAAAGCAGTTCTTCCTTCTCTACAGTTTCACGTATCACCAGTCATGGTGTCCAACACTGCCCCCATCAGTCCACTTCTGGAACAGCCACAGTTCTGCTGTGTCTGTTTGTGGAAGATGCTCCTGTTCAAATGTGATAGTTCATTTTACAGGAAGAGGTTTTGTTCCTTTTAGTAAGGAAAAAAACGAAAAGGCTACTTTCATCCACCTGTTCAGTCTATGCGTACTAAATGTCTTGTTTCCTCCATGGAAACAGCTGTTGACAAGGCAGGCAGGAGTTAAGTCTGTGAAGAGGTGTGACAACAAGAGTATTTTTAGCTCATAAGACAGGTAGCTACAAACACTTGAAAGCATATCTGTGATGAGAGGAAACAAACACTTTCTCTTTAACACCACTTGATCATGAAATAATCCTACACATACACAATATTTACTGTAGCTGTTATTATGTTAATTTTAAATAATTTTGTCTTACATTGCAGTTGGTCTATAAAATACTGTCAGATGTGATTCACCTCCTAATACGGCATGACATCTCAGTGGGTAGCACTGATGCCTCACTGCAAGAAGGTCCTGGGTTTGATTCCCAGTTCGAACCTGGGGTCTTTCTGTGTAGAGTTTTCATGTTCTCCTCATCCTTGCATGCATGTTAGGCTGCTTTCAGGACCAGGCCTTCCTTGCAAAAGATATCTGTGATCTCATTGGGATATGCATTGACTTTGTCTTGTCTGTTTGTTACACCTTTCCCTTGTTGTTTCAGCGGTAGTTGTTCCTGATGGGACATCGGAGAGGACAGGGGTCTGTGACGATCTGGGCAGTGAAGAAGATTTTCTCTATGAAGAGTTTCGTGGTTCTGGACATCGATTTGGACACCCAGGAGGAGGTGGAGGAGAACAACTTGCTATCAATGAGGTACTAATAAATGTTCTAGGTTTCCATTTTATTATGTACTACAGGCCAATCCAACAAGCGGCCCGTGGGCTAGATATGACACTTTTTTGTCACCACAAACCTGTCAGAATCACAACTGATTCATTAGAATCTTAAAAATGTAGATATCAAAGTAACTCCTATCCCTATTTTGCACAACTAACAGATTATGACAGCAGTGGCATGGAACGCTCAGATTGTAATGATGTAGAGCTCTCAGATTGTGGCAGTGATGATTTAGAGCTCTTAGATTTTGGCAGCAATGATGTAGAACTCTCAGATTGAGGCAATGATGGTTTAGATCTCTTAGATTGTGACAGTGATGATTTAGAGCGCTTAGATTTTGGCAGCAATGATGTAGAGCTCTCAGATTGTGGCAGTGATGATTTAGAGCTCTTAGATTTAGGCAGCAATGATGTAGAGCTCTCAGATTGTGGCAGTGATGATTTAGAGCTCTTAGATTTAGGCAGCAATGATTTAGAGCTCTCAGATTGTGGCAATGATGATTTAGATCTCTCAGATTGTGGCAATGATGATGTAGAGCTCTTAGATTTTGGCAGTGATTATTTAGAAATCTCAGATTGTGGTAGGGATGGTGTAGAGCTCACACATTGTCAGAGTCTCTATTGCCCTCCAAACTCCTTTCAGTGTACACATCTGTTTCCTTTATCTTGTAGTGTATTTGGTGCTTGACAAATATCTTCAGGCCTCAGTCAGAAAGGAGGTGGTGGTGGGATTGTTGGTTCGGCAGGTGTTGGAGGGGATTGCCGAGCGGGTGAGCGGGGCTTTTCTTTACTGCTGCCATCAGCTACAACATGATTCAAATATGACCCACCATTTTCTGAAAAAGATTTAGGACGAAATTTTTATTTTGTCCCTGGTTTTACATGAAGTCCTTACTTTTGACACAAACTGAAAAAAGGTCTCAATATGTCTTTCCTGCTACAGCCACTGAAGCTGATCATGTGATTTAAAGCATCCATCAATTGGAGAGGGGCTGACAACCTTTGTAATCAGATTATTTTATTGGATTGTTAATTCTAATGACCTGAACTTTCTCCACTAAAATCATTCTCACAAGCATACACCTCCACCTGGAGAGCAGCGTCACCGGCATGACGTCATCAGCTTTCAGTGATTATCTGCACTTTGCTCGGGTGTTTCAGGGGCTGATTTCTTATTTTACTTTATTTTTTACACTTGCGTGACCCAAATGTGAGAGAACATAAAAAAATCCTTTTCTCCTACAGTGATTACTCCTTAAGAGCAACTTGGGACTATATTGGTGGGTGTTAGATGATTGCAGATAGATTTGATAAGTGTTTGTGCTTAAAATGCTCATCCCTACTTCCCACAGTTGCAGCTGTTCTAATTGAATTTTGCCATTAAAATAGTTCCAATTGATATACCATGTAACATATACTTTAGGATTTCTTTTTCTTTTTTTTACTGATAGTTGTTCATCAAAATTTCCAAAATACATCAACTAAAACTGCTCGACTATTATTTATTTGTTTGAAAATGTCTCAGAATATATACAAACATAAATGTTATTTTACTACAAATTTCCTTTTAAAAAGTGAACATATTCCATTTTTTTTAATTGTCATTATTATGACAACATTCAATATTATATATGGCCACATGTGCTGTTCAGCATGAGATCTATTTCCCATCCTGCATCCTTCCTCTGCAGCTTTGTTTCTTTCAACCTGATACCCCACCCCCCTCTAGTGTTTCTCCTGTCCCAAGGGTTGCTATGGCCTTGCATCAACTACGCTGGTATCCAGGATATGCTGACACACTGTGCAGTCTGATTGGCTGCCAGCTATGGTAAGGGTGGGCCCACACAAAAACGGAAGGAAAGGAAGGGGGGGAAAAAAAAGAAAGGCTGTTATTCTGGTAGTTGGATGGATGGCTGAGGTAGCACAGATCCAGGCAGCACTGAGCTCCATTTTAGAATGAGATAAGTGCTGAGACAGAAAAAAGCCAGACGGAGAACAAATGGCCGCTTGGTTTGGAGCATGAGCAGGAGAAAGTGAAAGAAGAACGTACTGGAACATCGTCGGACAGACAAATAAAAAAGAGGAGCACAGAAACGAGGGGGAGGCTTGATCATGTACCGAAGAGATGCACAATCCCATCCCCCAGCTTCCATCCTGATATCCTGACCAAGACGGAGAGTGTGAAAAAAGGAACCAAAAGCAAAAGAAAAAGAAAAAAAAAAACTAAACCGATTGCAGATAGGAGGAAGAGAGCAAGAGGAGGTTTCTTTACCACACAGAAGAGCAGGGTAAATGGAAATGATCGGGGGTGCTGAGCACGCACTGATTCATACCCACTGACACAGACCTGCACCGAGCCTCCACCGGCAGGCCGGGGCACCGCTGGCCATCGGCAAAGTGGCAGGAGAAACAGGGGAGGTGACTGTTGAAGCCGAGCAGAGGTGGAGAGCAGCGCTAGAGGACAACAGCGGAGGTAGTCAGGTGGGGGGACGAGGTGACACGGTGTGGTGTGGAGGCTTGGCGCTGAGGGAAAGGCGACAGGGGAGGGGCAGCAGAGCCGAGGAGGAGGAAGAGGAGGAGAACAGGGGACTGATGGCTCGTGGCAGTGGCTCTGGGAGGTGGAGCAGGCAGAAGATGGGGTTCTTTAACACCCTGCTGCGCTGCAACCTGCCGCCGGATACCCAGAAGGTGGTCGTGTTCTTCATCATGATGCTGCTCATCATCATCAACGTTGTGCTCATGTTCCTGCTGGCCTTCCAGTAGATTGCACATACACATCTATATTTCTCTCTCTCTCTATCTCTCTCTCTCTCTCTCTCTCTCTCTCTCTCTCTCTCTCTCACACGCACATGCACGCACACACACACACACACACTCCTGAGCACTGGATGTAAGAGAAAACCAGATAGTCTGAGACGCTAGAGGATCCTCCTTGTTACCGAGCAGGCTGCTCAAACTGATGGGTGTTCTACCTGCCAGCAGCAGATCACAGGTACAACCAGGGAAAAAGTTGCATCATTTAATAGGAAAACACATGATGTGTGTTCATTTTAACCCGTTGACCAGGAAACTCAGATTTTTTTTTTGTTGTCACTCATTTGTTCAGCAAATCTTGGCTTTAGTTGTCAAAGTTTCAGTGTTTTTGTTGGTATTTGTACCGAGAAGGAGCTGGACATCTAATTGTGTTTCAGAAGGGATACATATATCATTATTTGTACATTGCCCTGAATTGTCTCTAAACCATTACAAACAATAACTTAAAATGTTTCATATCATGCATGCTAGTATCAGTTATCATTTAAAGATGTCTTATTATCATCTTTTAGTATTTTCGTTCAACAATAAAGATGTTTCCCAGAGAAAACATGTTTACAGGAAGCATTTGGTATTGTCCCTTTAAGATTTTGCTAATATTACAGTCAGAATTTTAAAAAGCATCTCTGTCTTTTATTTACAGAGCAAAGTTGGAGTAAACATGTTTCTTACTGGTTTAGGTGTGAAAACAGCTGATGTAACACACTGTGTTGACCCTGTTACATCTTTTAGATTAGCATGACTGAATATGCTGTAAACATACAGCTCTTTGATTCTCTTTGTTTCTTTTGCTGTCTCTTCGTGACTAGAACTGGTTCAATTTCCCTACATTTTCCAGCCAGAAAGACACAAATTAAACCAGTCAAGTGGGGGGTGGGGGGTGGTGCAAGACACCTGTAACCCTTCTCTGGTGCTTCCTTTTCAGCTGATCAGTGATGGCAGCGTGGTGTTTGCTGAGGCCCTCTGGGACCATGTTACCATGGATGTACAAGAGCTTGGCTTCAAAGTTGGTGATGTCATTGAAGTGGTAGATGCCACAAACAAGGAGTGGTGGTGGGGCCGCATTATGGACAGTGAGGGCTGGTTCCCTGCCAGCTTTGTACGGGTGAGTCAAACTCTGCCCAGACTGCTGGCACATACAGTGCTAGCCATGTGGGCTTTACTTCAGTGTTAGAATACTGATTCAGACTGGAAGTTATTTGAGGCCTCAGCTTTTTATCAATAGATTCTTTCACAAACCAGGCCTGAGCTACCTTGTCCTACAGTGGTTTTATATGTAAGATGACTAAGTCTGGTTAGGAAGGAGAAGATCATCCATCTTGTAAGTGTTTTGTTTGCTTGCATATGAATTGAAATGCAAACAAAAAAAGCTTAAAAGAAGTGTTTTGACAATGTGATGAAATCTAAAGTGAATTATTACTGATATCAAATTATCTTTGTGATGTAATGTTATCAGAAAATAGACACACTGGAATTGAGGTTCTTTGTATCCCACCACAAGGAACTGACCCATTGTGTCCAAAGCTAACTATTCTCATTTGTTTGGCAGTCAGGGAGTGAGAAACACTGATGTGTGGTTACCATGGTGACCACAACAATCACTGGCAGGAAATGTTTGAACTTGTATTAAGAAAAATAAAACTCATCACAAATCTCCTGTTATTTTAATACAGAACATAAATTCCACCACAAACAAACTTATTTTGTTTGAATTTGCTGTTATTGTCATGAAATCCCTTGCAAAACTCTAAACAACAAGTTTTTAATAATTAAATCTGAGTTCTTGCTGAGGTTTTAACTCTTCTTTGAAATTTCTTCAGTTGCGTGTAAATCAGGATGAACCTGTGGAGGAATATTTGGCCAGTCTGGAGGGGGCCCATGCTGGAGATGAAGAACGGACAAGTTTGGACTTAATTTTAGGACCTGGTTTACCCTGCAAGGAACAGATGAGAGCCAACGTCATCAATGAGATCATGAGCACAGAGCGAGATTACATCAAGCACCTAAAAGACATTTGTGAGGTCTGATTCGAAGGCATGCTTTTATTTTTTGGTCATAATTGGTAACAACAAAAAAAACAACAAAGCAAAATTGTTACCCATTAAATATATTTTTACAAAATATGCCAGCCTCAAAGTTACCTGTTTATCAGTAAACTATCCTAACATTTTCCCCCAGTCTTTTGGAAATTTTCAAAACCCATCTTGTGTTTTGCTCAGGGTTACATAAAACAGTGCCGTAAAAGGACAGACATGTTCACTGAGGAGCATGTCCGGACAATCTTTGGCAACATTGAAGAGATATACCGATTCCAGAAGAAGGTTTTGAAAGGCCTGGAGAAGAAGTACAACAAGGAGCAGCCACATCTCAGCGAGATCGGCTGTTGTTTCCTGGACCACGTGAGGTTTTTTTTTTTTTACAAGTGAATAAAAGCAGCTCAAATCTAGTGACTGACTGGAGGCATGTGTTCAGGAATTTGATTATTTAAAAATAGGATAGCAACACCAAACAGAACCTGGTATATTCTGGGTAGGTACCATGTAGTTACAGGGTATTTACCTGGTATGTGTGGGGTACATATAAGGAAAGGACTGGGTGCATAGCTGGTACATACTGGGTTTATACCTAGTATGTATATTGTATTTAATGGTATGTACTGCAAACCCAAAAGTACTTACTGATATGTACTGGGCTGTGTTATGTATTGCTATATAAAAGGTTTTTTTTCTAAATCTATTGATGCTTCATGAATGAAAGAAATAACAGGAAAAAAAGCATGTTTTAAAATGTAAATTATTCCTTGCATTAATTTAAATGTAATCTTTCCGACCTGGGTTAGTGTCTTGTCTCACTTGAAATTTCTGTCCTGTTGTCTTCTATGTGCAGCAAACAGATTTCCAGATCTATTCAGAATACTGTAACAACCACCCCAACGCCTGCATCCAGATCTCTAAACTGATGAAGGTCAACAAGTACGTGTTCTTTTTTGAGGCCTGTCGACTGCTTCAGAAGATGATCGACATCTCATTGGATGGATTCCTGCTCACCCCAGTTCAGAAGATCTGCAAGTATCCATTACAACTGGCTGAGCTCCTCAAATACACCAACCCTCAGCACAGGTGACTGCAAATTTCAGTTCCTCAGAAACTAAAAAATAATACAGACTGAGGTGATTTACTTTTAGGTTCTGGCAAAGGTCACAAGCTCAGCGGCTTTATGTCAGGTTTAATTAGTATACTTAGAATATATTTAATGTTACTTTTGATGTTTTCTTAATACATAACTAATACGTTTATTTTCTTATTAAATATTACTTTTGTTTCTTCAGGGACTACAGGGATGTGGAGGCAGCCTTAAATGCGATGAAGAACGTAGCCAGGCTGATCAACGAGAGAAAACGGCGCCTTGAGAACATCAATAAGATTGCCCAGTGGCAGAGTTCCATAGAGGACTGGGAGGTTTACATGCTTTATTCTTCTTTGTTTATGCCCCAAAATGAAACTTTAATGGATCTTACAAACAAGTAACAGCTGTATGTGTTCGGTGTGATCTTCCCAGGGTGAAGATGTTCTAGTTAGAAGTTCTGAACTCATCTTTTCGGGGGAGCTGACCAAACTATCCCAGCCTCAGACGAAAAGTCAACAGAGAATGTTTTTTCTCTTTGACCATCAGATGGTGTATTGCAAAAAGGTATTTCAATCAATTACACGCAATATATAATACTGATAGCATAAAACCTGCACTGTTTACATTCTTACTGAAAGATTATGACATTTTTAAAGGTGCTAAAAAACCTTTAAATTCTACATAAAGTCCCACAAATAAACAAAAATTATTTATTTCTTAAAAGAAAAAAGTGAGACCGAGATCATCAAGATCGCGTTTTTGTTGGTTAACAGAATTACTTCTTTATTCAAGTTTTTTTTAAGCATATTACCTCTGCTCTGCTTATTTTAGCTTTACCAGTTCAATTTTTAGCTTCAGCATATTTTAGCAAAGCCAACATACACTCTGCAGTTCTCTAAGTTGGGTTTTTGCTTCTCACTGCAGGACCTTTTGCGTCGAGACATACTGTACTATAAGGGTCGGGTGGACATGGATCAAATGGAGGTGATAGACGTAGAAGATGGCAAAGAAAAGGATTTTAACATCAATGTGAAGAATGCTCTGAAGCTTCGGTCGTTGACTGGTGATGACGTTCACCTCCTCTCTACCAAGAAATCTGAACAGAAGCAACGCTGGCTCAGAGCCTTTGCTGATGAAAGGAAGCAGGTTCACCATGACCGTGAGACAGGTCAGATGTATGCAAACTTTAGACTGCCATACAAGGACTGTAACTGGCCTTCCAATTGGTCTGTTTATCAGATGCTCGCACGCTTCCACAATAAATTAAAACTAAACTTAGCACAAAAAATAAGTCATTTGTGTTTGGTAGATTATTTCTTTGTTGTGACAATGCTTCTTGGAAAAATATCTTATACATTTGGTAAGTTTCCTTTTAAATGCTGCCACATTTGTAAGGAAAATGAATTTGTGGGATGAAGAGCTGAGTATGTGAAAATGTGCGCATGAAAAAGCATCTGCCAAATCTTCTCAGATTTATTGCCAAGAAGCTGTTATAACAAAGAAATAATCTACCAAACACTAATTTCCTTACGTTTTTGTGCTAAGTTTACATCTCTTGCACTGTTTGAATAGGAACTTAATGGCCTCTAGCAACAAACACCCAATCCTATTCTCACAAGGCACACCCTACTGGATACCCCGGCAAATTTGGTTAAAAGCATTCCAAGTCACTATGTAACTTTGAATCTTTTTATTCATTTTTTTTCTCCAGGTTTCTCTTTAACTGAAGTACAAAAGAAACAGGCCATGCTAAATGCCTGCAAGAGACATCCAGCTGGGAAACCCAAAGGTATGTGTTTAAGAACTTTAGAGTAGGAGGGATAATATATATGTGTGTGTGTGTGTGTGTGTGTGTGTGTGTGTGTGTATAAAAAATTATGTGTAAACAGCTATTATTATTGATAAGGTTGTTGTTGCTGTTACTGTCACTTTTTCTCAGTTTCACGGCTTTGTATAAGTATTCAATCGTTACCGTTGTATCTTAGTGTCTGTTTTTCCTCTCAGCAGTGACCAGGCCATACTGCGACTTCCTCCTGCGACAGAAGCACCCGTCCTTACCCACTGCTTTGCCCCAGCAGCAGGTCTTTATGTTGGCCGAACCCAAGCGCAAAACCACTTTCTGGCACAACATTGGCAGACTGACTCCCTTCAAGAAGTGAAACCTAAATGGAGGAAAACACCAGAAGAAATGCCGTGGAGGGGACGGAGCAGCATAATCAGAAGTAAAAGGCTTTCTGCTCATGCCCGAAAGACCCTTTTAACCGTCCCCTTATTTCTTTCCAACTTGTAACCCTTCCAGGATTAATATCTTAACTTGTACAGAAGCAAAAGATTCTAATGAGGATGAGATTATTTTTATGAAAGCACTTTATAGGTTAAAGAATTATCAGATATGAGAATAGGTTCCTGGAGTCAAACAGGGAGAGTGGACTCCTTTTTTAACTTACTTCTGCTACTTCTTAAACAAACGATGATAGGTTTAACTCCTACTGTACCTCTGCAGTGACTGGGACTCATGGCTGAGCTGCCTTTGTGGAATTGTTGCCTGTAAACAAAACTGTGTTGTTTTATTCTGCTGTTTTATCATTTCGTTTCATAGTTAACGAACTTGCCAACTGCTCATTGTGTCAGAAGATTGATTTTAATATGTTGATTTGTTCTATGTTTGCTCTAAAAAAAGCAAGAAAAAGAAAAGGAAAATTGAGTTGAGGACAAAAGTCCTCGTGCTTCTCTCTGTGCTGATATATTTTGTAACCATTTCAAAAACATTTGATATGTTCTGTGCTCCCCATCCCTAAAGTTTGGGTTGATTTTTTTTCTCTGATTCAGTTGTTGGACTGTGGTAACATTTAATACAATTCAACCCAAAGAATTTGAGAAGTTGTGTTTTTTTCTTATTTAAACAAGCAGCAGTAACCTGCACGGTCAAATCCGATCCTCGATTTTTCCTTCTGCCTATTGCGATAATGAAAATAGACAACCTGCTCTTGTTTTCCTCTCACTTTGTATTATTTTAATATATTTTATTTGATAAAGTGCCATTTCAGGTGTGACATGGACAACTTACAAGGACATGCATGGATGTGACAAACTAATACTGTGAAGATTTTCTGTTGTTTTTTTTTCTTTTCTTTTTTACCTCATAAGAACCCTGGTTGCTCAAACTAATCCGATGGACAGATGTCACTGTGTTTTTACTGAGATGACCGGATGGCACACACTCACATCATTGTCTACCAGTGCTTCTAATATCTAGTATTCCTGCTCTGTTTATCTGGTCACAAGTGTAATCGCATCTCAGATCAGTGCAGCCCAGTGATCTTGCTCTGTAAGTGCATCCAGTGAAGTGTACGCCTCCAACTTTCTGTTCAAATGGTACACAATATTAAACATTCCTAAGCTTAAAACAACAACAAGAAAATAGTTTGGCTCATTATTTGTTTTAGAAAAAAATTTGTCATTTTACTGAATATTGCAGATTTATGTCTGTTTTTAATGTTGCAGTCTCTATACCTATACCAGAATTTTTACAAGTACTCCTACTCATACAACATGCCCCAGTATTCTGGACCTATACTAATACCAGTACTGATACTCCATTACAGCTTAGATTTCAAGTGAAAAGCTTATTAGTTCTATGTTTAAGAAATTTATACCAGTTGAAGAAAATCTTATTTGTTATTTCTAGTAATTCTAAAATGTTTCAACAGTATTTGTTATGTGTATTTGATTCTTTCCAGTCGGGGGGGCTGTAGGCCTAAAAGAAAGGGGAGCCACTTTGCTCTAAATAAAATAAAAGTGTTGTTAAAGTCATTGTGTAATGTTTAAGTTTGAACTGAGAAAGTCCTCGGTGTCTGCAAGTACCTAAACTAAAGTACTCGTACTCAGTTTGAGAGTATTGGTATCGGGACACCCCTAATTTTTAAGCTAACACTGTAGGTTTTAGATTAGAGTGCATACATTTGTGCATGATTCTTGTTCCTACATAATGTTGAAAATGAAAGAATAAGCAATTATTTGCAGTCTTTACTGTTAACTTTATTCAAAAAGTTGATTGTGTGTGTTTCTTCCTTACTTGCTACGCCCATGCTGTTTGATATTTTGCCATGCTTGTTGGTCCTGCGTGTCTATTTTCTGTTAGCATACCGAAACCACAACCTCGGTCTACACTGAGTTTAAAAGTACAAAACTTCAGAGTCATCCGAGTCTTTATATCTTTTAGACAAGCTTGTAATCTAACTGTTTAGGTCCATTAGGTTTAATGGATAAATATATTAGACGATTAACAGCATAATGTTGAAAATATCAAATTTGATCAAATGTCTGTAACAGGGATGGATGAGTCCATCCTGGTTTTCACTTCTGCTGTCGGCGCATCTGTGCATACTGAGAGGCGTATGACTGCCGGCTGGCGTGTTGCCCCAGCCCTGTCTCTGCCTCAGACTCCTCCTCCTCTTCGATTTCTTCATCTTCTTCCCCCTCTTCCTCCTCCTCCTGTCTCAGCTCCTCCTCCCCCATCCCTGACTGGCGTTGTAAGCCGGTGTGAGTCTGCAGACAAAGTTAGATAAAAGTTTTGAAGATCAGAATTTGAACATGCAAATGTTCTTGTTTCTTCGCGGGGATGATTAAACGCTCTCACCCTCTCAGCTAATTGTTCATGCCGGCTGTGTTGTTGCCTGTGGCTTTGTCCTGATTTGGAGGTGTGTGATGAACTGAGTCCCTGGTCTTTTGAGGAGGTAGTAGGAAATCTGGAGTAATGGTTTAAGAGAGGAGACAAGCTGCTGTTCAGAGCCCAAACCTGAGGGTCGGACATCCTGATTCGACTGGAGAACAGCTATGAGAAAAGGAGATCGAAAACAGCCTGCATCAGTAATATTCTGTTCCATGGTAATATTGTAAATTGTAAAGAAGGTAGGCCCTAACACAAAGCTTTATGGCACACTTTTTTTTGGTGATGTTTAATAATGATAGTGATATTTAGCTAAGTGGAGGAGAGACCACAAGTGAAATTTTGATTAGCTGAGTTCTCAATTCTACTGAATTTCAGTGTTTCAATCAAGCACAAATATTTAAAATACTTACACTATTCACTAATAACATGGATATTTTGGCCTCTCTTGAAAAAGAGATCTGGCCACTGGTTAAATAAAGAAAAAAACGTTTTTTTTTCCAAACTGAAGTCATTTAAAGAGCTGTCTGCAGCAGGTAAAGTATTAATTATTCAGAACCATTCTACAGAAACCCACTTCAAACTGACAGAAATATTCCTTAAAAACACAATGTTTAATTGTTCAGCTTTTTAATCTCTGTATTATATGAATATTCAGCAGTAGCTCTTTTCAGGACAAAATGCTCAGTATTTGTAGTCATGTGCCTGACCCAATGTGTCATGTGTGAGAAATAAAACACCTAACCCACCAGCTTTATTCAAGATACACAGGTTTATTTTTTGTTACCTGCTGTATTATTTGCATAATCTACCTGAAGATCCTTTTGCGTATCCACCGCCTCCAGGTTGTAGTGTGTGTGTGTGTAGACTTCAAGTGCTTTTGCATGAAAGTGCATCTCCACAGTGATGAAGTCTGTAAAGATCTTCTGCCCAAAAAAGGAACACAAACGTCCATTTTGGTAGAAATAAATGGAAGT
>JAVKLF010000069.1:3180664-3191164 GCA_034783495.1 Millerichthys robustus | reverse complement strand
TGGCTTTGCTAAAAAAAAGAACAACCATCAAAAGCAGTAAAGATTAAATTTTTGAAATTTTACCTTTTAATTTAACATCTTGAGCATGATGTGTCTGCTTGTAAATTTAATTATTTTGCTTATTGTGTTAGATTTAATTTTATTAGGAAGTGCTGCGATTGTATCTTGTGAAAGATGTACAATTAGTTAGATGTACCTACTTATTAAATCAGAGGACTTGTGTAATTTGTAGACTTAGTTCAGCTTTTCATATTATGTATCCAGTGTGGGATATGTCTAAAGACTGACTGTAGTTTCAAGTTTTTATTTTTTTTTTCACTTTCAGCTTACCTGAGGATGTTGCTCTGCAGCTGATCGCTCTGCAGTTGCTCATCCTGAGCCTGAAGCCTCATGGCCTCCTGTTCCTCCTCCGACTGCTGACTCAGACCATCCATCAGCCATTGTTCCCTCAATGACTTTTTCTGCCAGTTAAACACACACCAACACACGGGAAATACTGAAACAAATATGGTTTCTGCAGTTTTCTATAGTTATAAAATATCATTGTTTCCTTCAGATTGACCACACAGAATTTTTATTTCACTTTTTATTTTACATTTGTATGGATTAAGAAAAGATGTCTTGCCTTTTGTGTTTTAAAGAGAATGAAGTCAGTTTTACATTCACTGAATAAAAAAACAATACCTTTATATATTGGAGTTTTAATTTCTCCTCCTCAATTTGTCTTCTTTTCTTGGCGATGTCTTCTTGGATTCTTCTTTTGTCCTGTGGAGAGAAAGAAGACACTTGCCTCATGTCTGCATTTTGTTGTGTGGAAACTATTCCACCTGTCGTCTCCCCCTGCTGACCTTGAGTTGACACATGGACACTCAAAGTCAGAAATGTCTCTAAGGCAGCGCTCTGCAACCTGTGGCTCTGGGACCACGTGTGGATCTTTGGGCCTTCTGCAGAGGCTCTTTGTGGCTTTGACCAAAACTAACAATTAAATTAATGTTTTTACTTATAACCATGATAACAAAGACTCATTTTAGCAGTTTTCTGTCCTAATTTATGCAAAATATGAATCAATTTAATGTAACAAATATAATAAAAGGAGTAAAATAGATTGATCAGTTTGAGACATTTAGTGATGATTGCTGAGGAAATCTGTGTACAATTTATGAACTAACTATTGAAATTAGGTCATTACAAAAAAGTCATTTTGATCACAATGAGAAAAATGTTAAGATTTGCCTTTAAATTAAGCACTTTGAAATGCCTTGCTGCTGAAATGTGCTATACAAATAAAATTTGATTGATTGATTTAATAAAGTTAAAGTAAATGAAAGTAAATGAAGCCGCCCTCATTATTTTTATAACACAAAGTTTATTAGGTCACATATACATTTCAAATAAATTTGGCTTTTTTTCACTTTATTTTTTTGCTTCTGTTGATATTTACACACAAATATAAAATAAACTCTTCTGCACATTTTATAATGTAAATGTTAACAAATGGGGCACAACACAGGTATTTCTTTGTCCTTATTTAAAAGTTTATTCTTCTTCTTTAGACCAACTAGTAAAATTTCCTAAATTTCAGAATGTAAGTGACTTTTTAAATCTATTATTTAAATAAAACCAAATAATGGATTGACTTTGTTGCACTCGTCAGTTTTTTTAGTGGAAGAAGCAGAAACGACTCTTGATTATAAAGGTTAAAAACCCTGCTCAGAACCGGATTTGACTCTATGCTTTGTGTGTCTGTGTGTCTGTCAACGGTTCACTACAACCTGTACAACCTGCCAAAAGCACGTCCTGTGATGAGAATACACCTTTACTGTAGAAAACTGAATTTTACTGGATTTGGGACACTTCAGTCTTTGAATATTAAAGACAAAACACAAATTGTAAAACCCATTCATTGTTTATTCCCAAATCATATCGTCTGCCTAAGGGGTCTTGGATGGGACGGTCACTGATGGCTAAAATTAGCACCTTGATCCAGCATCAGTGTGGCACTTAGTCCCAGTGAAAGAGGATCCCTGGTGACGTCTGACGCTATTCATAGCCATGTTTCTGACTAAGTCTGCTACATCAGTTTTCACTATAGTCTGCTCCATGAAAATTATTTTACACAGACAATGTGTGAAAGGATAGACAAGTTTATCAGATGGACTCTAACAACAATGAAATACTAAAAAGAAAACTTGTTGGATTTAAAACTGTGATTGAATTAAACTGAATTTCCTCCTCCTCACTGGCTCCTCCCCAATGCAGACCAGGCAGAAAATTAAATTTGCATTTTTATGTCATTTCCTATGCAATATTAAATAAAATGATTCTGCTGCATTTCAAATTTTATTGTAGCAAAACAAGCATTTGTTATACTGAAATATTAATATTCTATAATGATCTTTTTCAATCCCAAAAAAGTCTGAATGGAATACACAGCAGGGAGTCTTTTCAAATATAAAAACCTAAATATTGTTACTCATCAGGAAACTTGTATCTTTCTGAAATTTCAATTAACATATTAAAATGCCCTTTTCCATTTATTCATTCATCAGTTTTCCAATGATTATCTGGGGTCAAATCATGGGAGCAACAGCTCCTGGATGGAAACTCCCTGCCCCTAGAATCACTTTTCATCTCTTCCTGGGAATCCCAATGCCAGAGAGAATACATAATCTTTTCAGCAAGTTCTGGGCCTGTACCAGGTCTCCTCCATGGAAAGTATTTGGACAGCCTCTGATCGGAGAAGTCCAGAAGGCACCTTCATCAGATGTCTGAACCACGTCAGATAACTCCTAGTGATTTGAATTTGCTCGACTCTGAGCCACCCTACAAAGGAAGGACCTGGCTTAGTGGAGAGCCTTTGGCTCTTTTGTCACTGTGACAAACCAAAGTTCTCAATACTGTGGATGAAGCCCCAATCCATAGATCCAGCTTCACTTTAAGCTGAGGGTGAGGCCACAGCTCATCCTACTTTGGTTATGCAGGGACCAAATAGCTCTGATAAGGAACCGCAGTATCTCATACTCACCTCCCAGAATGCCTCAAGGAACACATTTGTACACCTACTCCACATCTACAAAACACATGTGAGCCAAACTACGACTGCCTTAGCAATAAATGTCTGGTCCACTGACACATGACAAGGATCAAAGACACATTGGTCTTGTCTATGATGATAATGTTTTTATTTTAGAGAACTGTCATATCATTGACAAGTGTCCCACCTAAACAACATGAGATCCACCAATGTGCTCAAATACAAAAATAGGGTAATAATGTAATCCTGACTGGTTGTTTATATGTATAACACAGAGAAAGAGACTGGTCTTTACCGTGATCGCCTGGATCCTCTCTTTCAGCAGGTCAGCTTCCTCCATGACAGCCTGGACAAAAGACCCAGCACACGATAATGAATAAAAAGGATTAGGACAAGATTTAACGTACAAAGTCATCATGGTATACACACTGATAATACAGGGTAACCATGTAATTATGTTCTTATTTTGCTTCCTCCCTCTTTTACAACCAACACCCTAAAAAGCCTAACACTAAAGTTACAATGTAGACAGGTGTCAATAAAGAATGCAAAACCAATATTCAAAAGTAGACAAGCTTTAATTAAAACTAAATGCATTGTAGCACATTTTATGGGGTGTCCATCTATTTTACGGTTTGACAGAGTCAAGGAAAAAACGCAGCATGTCTGTGCCATATGTCAAACAGATGATTGGTCCAGGCCTGAGAAATGGAACAGTTATTAACATGGTTGTGTGATCAGTTTGTGGTATGAAGCTTATCTGCCAGAGCAGAGTGGTTGTTAATATAAAGCACCTCACACAAAGAGAACAACAACATACCAGTGTTTAAAAATATCAATACATAACCAATAAATTAGCATCCTTAACATAGTGGGGCTGTGATGTGAAGGAAATGGACAAGGAATAGAAAAAAATAAACAAGGATGTTGTCTGAACATTATACGGCTGCGTCATGTTGAATCAGAGCCAGATTAGAACTCCTGTTTTTCCTTTTTTCATTAACACTGAGGAACTATAAACCAACTAGTTCCTGCAGCAAATGGTTGCGAGGCAAACTTGTAAAAACACACAATTGTTAATGCTGAGTCCCATCTCTAATCAAAAAATCATGATGCCAGGAAAGTACTCAGTTTGATAACTCTCCCAATGTGATCTTATGTTTGCTCTGTTGACATTCTTCCACCACTTTTTTGAAATAGCAGTTGGGGATGTTGTTATACAGTAATTAAACACTCCTAAAAGAATCTCTGCTGCATTTGCTCTCTGTGCCTCGGGGCACCAACACTGCATTATACTAAAGGCTCTGACAAAATAATTGGTTCTTGAGAATAAAAATAGGCTAGTATCTCTTTTGTCAGCCTGAAAAGAGAAAAAAAATCTGTTTATTCAGTCTCTCCCACTGTTGTGTCATGATGAGGCAACAAATGATAAAGGTAATAGTTGATATGATGATTTTAGTTTTTCTAACTATACTTTTCACAACAATAAACTACATGGACTTTTTTTTTTCCTGTAAAAAAAGATTGTTCTCTTCAACTCCTTCAAAACCACCACTCTCTTGGAATCGTACTTCAGAATACTGATTCTGTTTTAGTCTTCATTTTTTAACTTTAGATTTAGCCTTTTTATAGTGTTCGCTTTCAGCTCATGTTTTGCTCTGTCCAGATATTATTAGCTAGTAAACATTAATCATTTAACTTTTTACTAGCATCCTGCTTTTTTAACTTTAACAATTCAGTTTCAGCTTCTTTAACAAATTCAAACAAAGTCATTTAGCCGTCCTCATCCATACTCAATTTCACAGGGAATTCAATTTCTTTAAATTATTTTTAGTATGTAAATGTTCTCTGTAAATGGGGTTTACAGGCTACATGGCAATTCCTATATGATATTTGCAAAATAAATAAAAGGTATGGTCAATGAATGTATTTTGAAAGGGAATGAGCTGAGTATTTTTATAATATGTAAACAGGTACAGGCAGTACCATGTCACATGTGAACATGCCACAAAGTCCACAGTATTTCCAGTCATTACTGCAGAGAACACGCAGGTCATTGCCATTCCTCTCTGTAGATGTAGGTGTGATATTTTTTAACATTCACACTCTGCTGCCCACACCCACACATTTTGCTAAACAAGCCTTTCATTCAAACAAGGCTATCATTCATTTGTCTTCTGGATGATGTTAACTCATTGATTTCCAAATGCACATTTGTCTTTAGAGGATGCATCTTCATAGGGAATCTTTTTTTAAAATGCTACAATTACAGCTTTTACATCATTTTGGCAGCTGGAGGTCGGTACCACATCCTGGTAACCCTGCACAGGGTTAGGCAGGTGCACAAAATCAATGGATTGTTTAGGGCTGACAACATTAACAGATGTTTATTTTATCTAGCTTGGTTTGTTGTTCTCTAAAACCATAAGAATTTAAAGCATCCAAACTGACAGACTGATGTGTAAGATCATTTTCTTTCCTGTTAACAAGGAAAAAAACTGCCTTGTAAACACCAACATTTAAAGAGTTGGTGTCCATTACACATCATGTATGCTGCTCTGAAAACAAATCCCACTAAGTACCGAATGATAGAAAGAAAGAAAATAGGAAGGGGGAACAGAAGGTCATGCTGCTGGTTCGTTTATCCACCTGTTGACACTACTAGGTTTGATCCTGCGCAGCTAGAAATAGAGTTCTTGCCTGGCTTACAGCTGGACCAGACTGAGTCTATGCGGAGGACAGTCTGCATGGATATTTGTAGCAGGGGACATTTGCCACCCAAAGAAAGCTAGTGCAAAGGAGTACAATCTGAATGAATGATGTCAAATGTAAAGAGGAATGTGGAAATGACTGAAGCTATTTCAAAGACATTCTACTCTAAAGGGTTTTATGCTAACAAAGCTGGAAGCTTTATGTGCTGACAAAATCAGCAACACAAGCTGAAACAAAAGAAAAAGTAAAAATTTCACCAGAAGGTGTGCAAGATAAAGCCAAAAGCTTGTCTCTGGATGCCATTACAGAATTAGTAGTTGGAGTAAACACAGTGCTCTACTTGGCAAACCTTTCATTAGCTTGTGGAAAACGTCCATTGTTTCTTGGCTACTGCACTTTCACTTTTTAAGCTATCAGCTAGTTAACTAACTTATAGGTGTAATACTGAACGTTTCTACTAAAGACAAGATGAATGTATGTTAGATTAATTAGTAGCTCTGACTTGTCACTGTGTGGGTCAGAGAATGGATATTTATTTTTCCCTGTTATGGCCTTGCGACTTGTACCAGGGTGTATTGCACAGTGATGGCTAGACACAAGCACCAGTTCCCTGTGACCCAGAAATGAAAAGTGAGTAAAGAAAATGGATGGATAATCCCAAGTGTTTCTGATCAGCAAACTGTAGTTTTTGAAAATAGTGGCATCCTTTTGTGTGTACTGCCTTCAGAACTGTACTTTGGGTTGTGCTCATTAATTTATTTTAGTCCACTTCCACATACCTTTCGCTCGTTTTGTACATACCTTGACAGCTGACCGCGGTTCTGAATTAATTAAAGATAGGCAAATTTGGAGCAGTTCTTTAGTAATTGTTTGTCATGGTTTTTAAACCTGTACATATTTTCTATCACAGGTGAGCTTAGTTGATATGTGGAACCTGGAAGTAAGATGCTCAAGGATTGTGCAAATAATAAAATAAAAAGTTTATTAAACAAAAGAGCTAATGAAGCAGTCAAAAAAATTCTCAGAAAGCAGGAAACATGGTGGAATCGTACACAAAAGAAAACCGTGAAGATGTGCAATGCAAACCTGAAAACTGAACTGAGAATCAAGAATGGAAAGAGACACTAATAAACATAACATATCAGAATCAGAATCTTCACTGCTGTCAACAGAATCCTTTTTGACCTCTTGCTGACAAGTTTACTGTTTAAATGACTTAACTGACAAGTATGAGTCTGATAGGATCATGGCTTTGTTTGTTATCCATGACAAACTCCAGACATATGACCCTCTTACCTTTAGGTTTGTCTGGTCATTCATCCAAAGTCGTCCTGGCTTGTAATCCCTGCCTGTCGCTCCTTAATCTGATCTCTGATGGATTAACAGTGCAAACACTAACAGCATATGTCTTCACATATTCACTGAATCATCTGCTGATCAGCCACTGATCTCCAGTAAAATTGTGTGACCTGTCTGCATGTCTGCAGAAATCTTAATATCAAATTGAGAATAGCCAATGAGAAGCAAACAAGCAGCAATCCTGTAAAACTTACAAAAATACCCTCAGGGGGCATGAGGAACCACAGGGAAACATAAGAAGGATCATAATTAGCATGAGAGCCAATAATGCTCAACAGAGGATGCATAGAAAGCAGAGTACCTAATGAGAAGAAGTGGCTGCAGCTGTGACAGGAGAACAGGGGGCAGGTGTAAGTGGGTGTGGCAGGACTGGCTGAGGAGCAGACAAATCAATGACAGCACAGAGGAACACGGGGGAAAACAATATAAACACACAAATCACAAAACTAAGTTTGGTTTTAAATCTTGCTAAAGATGTGAAAAATTTGAATAGCTTTATTAGTATCTTTGCTCCTACTCTTGGCCAAACGCGTTTTAGCGTTTATCTGGATTTGATGAGTGAGAAAGAAAGGAGAAGCAGCTCACTCCTTCTCCGAGCACAGCCAGGAGCAGCAGAGTGTACGTAGGAGTGCATCTGTGCGGCTCTGTGAAACAACTCATCAACTTCACACAGAAACCATTTCCTCTCTGCTTTCTGCCACCTTCATGTCACATTTGGACACGAGGGAATCAAAATTTCACCTTGTAGGTGTTCATCGGAGAGTAATACATGTTGTTAAAGCCAGACCCCTGCTAAGATGCTGCAAACAGCTGACAGGGTAATGGAATTAAAAGATTAAAGAATCAAGAAACCCTTGCGTCTTATTTTATCTACAAATGAACAAACAGAAATAGATGGATAAATGGCAGATGGTACAAACTAGTGCAAGTGTCAGTCTGCGTCCACAGTAATCTGTGTGAGCCAGCAAGGACTCTTTTGCTGTGAAAGCCAAACATTTTATAACAAGTAGCTGTGTATCAGTGAGGAAACTGCAGTTAGAACAGAGACATGTACTCACCGGTGTTTGCTTTGTGTGTCCTGAAGCAGCAGAGTGTTTCGGAAAGGCAGAGCTCTCTCTCAGATCGTCCACATCACCGAGCCTGAGGCTGAGTGAGAAGATTGTGTAGGCTGAGAGAGATTCAGATTGGCTGGGAGGATCCCCCCCTCCCACCTTCTGTGCCTTTATCTGGTCCGGGTGAGTCCGTTACAGAGCTCAGCCATGTGCCAAAAATACCACTGACAAACAATTGTGAAAGACTTGCACAGAAAATTACTTTGACACGTTCGAATTCTATCAGATCAGTGTTAGAATTAAAGGCGTAGCATTCCTTGAAGGCATGCATACCACCCACCACCAGTCATACCAGAGTTTTAGACCAAGATTTTTTGATGGTGAGAAATGACAGAGTTGTACCTGTTTTAATCAAACTGAGAAAACAACTTTATACATGATTTCACGAACGTTCGTGCTCAGATAATTTTGGGTTGAAGACTTTCAGCTCTATTTTAACTCAATAACTGTGCTGTAATTTTTTGTGTTGGCTAAAGTTGATTTATCTGTGGCATCCATTCTGATGGATTTACTATAAATTTTAGTCAGTTGAATATTTATATGGTAGACTCTGCTCTGTCTCCCGATAAAGCAAATTTAGAATGACAATGTTGCTATAGCAACAGCAACCTCCACAAATGTTAGGTTTTTTAGAAGTGGTACAGAGAATGCAAGCTTAAAGTACTTTTTTTTCTCCTGTAAGAGGTTGCACAGATGTTGATTTAGTCAGATGTCCTTCCTGATTCCACCTTATCGTGGCATTTCACTCTTGCAAAATGAATTGAATATTGTGTATTTGTGTCTGTATTAACAGAGATCATGTGAGTTTAGAGCCTCCTACCATTCAGCATACACTTGTTTTAGTGCAGTTTTCCTACATTTGTTTGAGTTGATATGCAGCATTGAGAGGAAAACCATGTCAATTCCCTCATGGAAAAAAGCCCAATATTCTCAAAGCTCAGTAGAGTTTGCAACATGCATTTAGTGTGAAATATTTACATCTACTGAGAGCTGGTGGCAAATGCATCTCTTAAAAAATGTGGACATTCAGCAATTTACTGCACTGCTGCCTTTATAAAAAAGAAGACAGCGTGTCAAAAAATGTATAAATAAACCTCTCTTCCAGCTATTAATGCAAAAAATGTACAAAATCCTGATGTTGCTGTTTCATTCTTAGGACGGAAAAAGTTCTGAATATAGAACATTTCAATACATCCTAAAATCCAGAAATAAACAGAACTGAGGAGACTAACCATTATAGCTGATGAACTAATGATCATTTTGGGATAACAGATCTTCTCTGCATTGTGTTATTTGCAATAATTTTGCAAAGGAAAACAGATATCTGTCAATTTTAACCTTACTTTTGTTTAAAAGCTCTAGAGGTTGCATGTGAAAAATGACTATATTTGAGGATGAATGTGTTCACATTGTTAGCTTGTTGTCATTAGGTTCTTCAGCTGATAACACTCTCTTATGAGCCCTGCTGTCACAGTTTAAACAACACACTGTCCTGCAACAGTACCTGTTCATTCACAGGGCAGCCATTTCAACGTTTCATTATTATCCTCACTCTCATCATCATCAACACACCAGTATTGCCCTTGTACAATCCTGTTCCTATGGCAACAACTGAGGAGAAGAGGGGTGATTTGGCTGCTGGAGTATAAAGATAGAACCCTTGGAAAGACAACATTTCGGCACACCACAATCAACATTTCCAAAAGAGAAAAGAGGAAGAACAGCAACAGCAGAGAAGACATGACAGTGAATGAAGTGACACACAATGAGAGGATAATATGTTTTTGTTTCAACTCTCTGTAGAGTCTGCCTTCAGGAAGTAACAGCCAGACATTTCACTAAATATATTTAATACATCCTGAAACTTACAACATGTCAAAACTGTGGGCCTAGATGGTTTTCAGCTCTATCTTTCTTTCTATATAAACCACTGTGGTTTACTGGAGGATGAATTAAAAACCATGGTGCATTACTTTTACAAAGAGGATGACTATGCCCTCTTCTGGTAATGTTGCTTAAACCATATTGAACAGTTTGAGCAGGTGAAATATCTTCTTTTTAAAATTTGTCATAATTATTGTATTAATTACAGATCATCTGTATTCCATCTGCCAAACTAACAGGCCAAAAATATAATGCTAAAAAATTAATATTATTCATCAAGTTTTTATCAACACTACTCTGGATCCTTCAATCACACAAACATACTTGTACACACACACACACACACACACACACACACACACACACACACACACACACACACACACACACACACACACA
>JAVKLF010000069.1:3123737-3134090 GCA_034783495.1 Millerichthys robustus | reverse complement strand
AAAAGAACAGTCAGTCAATGTCAAGGACTTAATTATTGTAGTTTGTTAGGAATGGTTGCAAGGGAAAAAAAGGTCTATTCTCTATTAAAATAGAACATTGTGCATGGCATAAGCTCAGAAGCGTTCATCTGAATGAAGCACAAGACTCCTAGAACAAATTACAGATGTTTACCCATAATGCTGTGGCAGACACAGCAGCATGGTGTTGGAGGGCTCATGGTTTGGGGTCTCTGCCGTGTTTGAGTCAATCAAGAACTCCCCTATAGATCAAAGGACAAATTTGAGACCATCTGTCCAACAACTTAGACCAAACTGGGTCATGATGCAATGATCCCAAACACAGAAGCTAATCTACAACAGAGTGGTTAAAAAGTAGAAGAATCAAGGTGCTGCAATGGTCCAAAATCCAGAACCTCAATAAGACTAAAATTCTGTAGTACTTTCAGAGATCTGAGCAGAAACCAATGTCTGCAGACGCAATGAACTGCACCAATGTTGGAAAGAGTGGGCCAAAATTTTTATAGGGTCACACATAAACAGAACCAGTAATTTTCCATAAAAAAGTACATTTCTGATTTAAAATTATGTTCTTTCTTGCAGATGTATGTGACATGCACAATCCAGGCAAAGGGCACTCGTCTGATCAAGCCTGTCATGTCTCTGGGCTTCATGTGCCTGGCTTTTCTCACTGGTTTGAATCGTGTGGCTGAATATCGAAACCACTGGGCAGATGTCATTGCTGGCTTTATCATTGGGACGGGCATTGCTTCATTTCTGGTGAGTTTCACCCAGTGTATATTTTTGAAACAAAAAATTGTACTATTCTGCAAAACTGATCTGTCATCTGCTTCACAAAAAAACTGAAATGTTAAATAATGTTTCTCAAAATACGCCGGCTTTGTACTCATGGGAACATTTTTTTTCCCAAAACATTCTTTTTATTTGTCTTTCCTAAAGAAACCACACATGATGGAGGAATTTCATTGTCCTCATACTTAACCCAATAGTTCAGATTTCTTGTATTATTTGCCCAGTAGTAGAGCTCCTATTTATGCATTATTGGAGGAGCACATTATACAGTTGCAGTACATCCATCACAGCTCCCTTAGAAAAAGTCAATACACACATGCAGTGAATGAACTAATTATTCGGACTGGGCTCTAAATTATCTCAGGAAATCTCTCTTGGTCCTTTATCATTTTATCACAATGCCATAATTGTTTCATTAGGTGGTGAGTGTGGTCCATAACTTCAAAGGGAAGTTACTGCTGAGTGAAGAGTTGCCAGCAGAGCAGCAGCCCAACATAGCCATGTTGAACATGGGCCGAGTGGAGAGTCCTCTGGAGAAGTACATTCCCTCGCAGGTTAGTCAAAGCACTTCTGTCTAAAAGTTCATCTGACACTTACACCTTCAAAGTGAGACACCGTATTTTTTCGACTGAAAGTCGCTCCGGACTATAAGTCGCACCAACTAAAAAATGCATAATAAAGAAGGAAAAAGCATATATGTTGCACTGGACTATAAGTCGCATTATTTAGGGAAACTTATTTGATAAAATTCAGGATAAAGAACAGACATTTTATCTTTAAAGGCAATTTAAAATAATAATGCATTAAAGAACAACAGGCCAAATAGGGTTACGGTGTGCTAACGTAACACATTCAGCTGCATGACGCATAGACCACAAAATGCGTACGTGTTTGGTGTGTTAACGTAAAATATTAATAGTTATTCAGATAAAAGACATGCTAACAAGTTTACCAAACCATCAATCTCATTCCAAAAAACTGAATCCATTGAATTCTAAATCCTCTGTGTCAGTTCTAAACTCTGTAGACAAAGTGCTACTTCCTCTTCAGTACACAAGCCTAAACCGCCCTCTTGCTGTTGTCAGTGTGAAAACAACGAACATGTGAAATTATAATTAATGTGTGAATTTCAAATATGTCGCTCTGTAGTATAAATTTTTATTTATGATTAATGGACTATTTTTCTTTTGTGCAGTGGCCTGAGATGATTTTTGCTGAGAATTAGTGCTATACAAATTAACTGAAATGATGGGTTTTTTTGTATCTCACTCTTAACACATGCCCCTTGTTACTCCAGGAGACAGATGATGAGGATGAGGAGTCTTGCTATATTAAGGAGTGCCTTCAAACCTTTCTGCACTGGCTGCAGGGTCTCAACTGGGTTCAGTGTTTCAGAAATAAAAGGCAAATAAGCTTCAAAGTGATTTTGAACTTTAATTTTGCCAAATCTCTGGACATTACCTACAATTACTTTTGATCATTCTGACACATCCTACTCATGTTGGATTTTACCAGCTGGTATTGTGGAATAGTTCTGATCTGTTCTCTGTGCTGTTCTGGTTCAGTCCATGTTCTTATGAAGCATAACAAAATGTTCAAGATGTCTGCCTAACTTCCAAACTCTTTCAACACATCCCATCAAACACCAAATGCCAACAACAGCTGTCACAGTTGTGTCGTCTGTTTTTAGTGTTAATTTAGGAACACAATAAAGGATAAGTATAATTTGTTTGAACTTATGCTTTACTAAAATACCAGCTGGTACTGCTACTGACACCACTTTTTTAGAACATTATCTCAGTTGTTTAGACACGTCCAAAGCAAAATAAATCAATTCTGAACAAAAAGCAGCTTTAAAACCCAAAGTGGTCCTGATTGGAAGTGATCCCACAGCTTTGAACACAGAAACACCAAACAAGGCTTTTTGGCCATTTGTGATACTGTCCAGATAATTTGGTATGCATTAAATTGTTTTCTCTTATTTTCTTTAAAATATCTGATCTGATTCTTTTTAATTCCAAGTCTCTTTAGTAACATGTCTGCATTTACAGCTGCCTTCAGATTTTTCTGGTCTTTTCTAATGAAAAGAATCCCATTTAACTGTATAAAGCCGTTTGTGACGATTCACTCCACAGTTTCCTGCTGACAGAGCCAGCGCTCAGTGGCCTGACAAACAGCAGAAAATCTCACACTCACCTCGGTTATGAGCTCAGAGCAAAATTGCTTGACCTAAAAATAGCGCAGCCTGAAGATGCCTATAAGCTAAACAGACCGTAGTGAAGAAAATGCCAAAGAACGAGAGGACTTGTAAACAGGAAAAATGTACAAAGTCATTTACAAAAACTATTGGGATGCTTTGCAAAATAAAGGCAACACCTTTTAATAATCACCTAGCATGTATATATATCTATAGAAATAATATACTGTATAAAGGTCATATATACATTTCTAAAGTAATCCAATGCTGCGTATAGTTTTAACAAGTTCAAACTGTTCTCACTTTTTTCACATTTTTTCTAGTATATTTGAAGATTTAACAGTATGATTATTCTAACTTATTCATCATTCATCATCATCATCATAATTACCAAAGCCTTCAGCAAACTGTAAGGTTATAATTATAATATAATTATAATTGCTGGTTATACGTTGCGGTTATTTTTGACCTTACCAAGTTGGCTGGAGATCATTTGTTTCTGTTGTTCTTGTTGCTGTATCTTCAAGACATCTGACTTGTGTTCAGATCTTTGATGCAATCAATCAAATCAGGGTTCTATTATATTTTTCACATCTTACATTTTCTTAAATTTTGATTGTTTATGAATAGACACTTCTGGCAGGAATACTTTTGTGCAGAAAGTCCCACTGAATCTGTGTGTCTGCAGAAAAACTATAAGTAACTGACCTTCCAGTACCGAATGGTGCCATTCACCAGTTAATGGTACATTTTATTTGAACAAGTGATTTCTTTACTGCTGTAATTCCACATTTGAAAGACCCTGGTTTATATGTCTGGCTTTAATGCACTGAAGCATCACTAATGCATGCATTTAGGTGTGAGTAGTATTGACAAATGAACAAAGAAGAGATGGTCTCTCTTCAGCTAGGAGGAAACCACATTCATGACTGACATTAGGAACGTTTTTAAAGTCTTTTAGGCCATTCAGCAATGGCAGAATGGTGTTTTTACTCTTTACGTTGGGACGGCTGCCAAGATGGGTACACTCAGAAATCAGTGAAATTGAAACTGAGAATACAACTAATACAACTAATTTTGAGTCACCAACAGTTTCAGCTCAGTCAGATACCGTCTTTAAAGATAGTCACATTAAATTTTTATGACTTCCTGAGAATGATTTGAGTGCTGCTGTGCTCTGAAGTGACTTATTTGAAGAAAGGTTCTGGAATTTTCAGCCTGCTGTAATTAAGATCACTTTAACCTGTACGGAATGAAAACTAAAGATTAAACAATTAAAATTCAAGAAAACGTCCTAAAACCTTCAACTAGTTTCTAAATGAACACATTTTATATATAATAATCTGAAACTACTACATAATAAAGTAAACGTACATAAAGCTGGAATATTGCCTGTATTTAGCTGCAAAGCCATCTACTTGGACAGAATCTTTAGATTGTTTAATTAAATAAATCAGGCTGAAAAGTATCTGAATTTTCCTTCAAAGCTCTTTTGGTTCAAAATGAAATTCCTTCTTGAGAAGTTTTGATTTTTCTTTTTGTCCTTTCCTGCCCCTAGAATCACATCGCCTTCGCTGAGGTCACATGACGTGGAGTCAGCCGTGTGGCAGACCCATTGGACGTCCACACTCTTCACTGTCCAGTCCCGTTAACCACAGCGCAGCACTAAGTCCATTTCCTGTCTGGTTTGGTATTGTTCCATGTTGTCTTTATAAGGCCCTGATTTTCATGTCCAGGTCTCTGTATCCAAGTGAAAAAAGTGGAATCAGTAACTCAGGCTGGTTCTGTTCTGTTTTGCCATCTATGCACAAAAACCCACCACCCATACATGGCTTTTTGTTGTGAAGAAAATCCAGCAAGGATTACTGGGAAACTAAAATAATTCCAATTAAGTAAAGTACCAGATGCATCATGTCTGATTATAAAGCTATTAATGTGGCTGCAACAAAGGTTTTGGATCAGTGAGCTGATTACACACCCAATCATTGATATCTGTTTGTTATATGTTATATTAGACATGTACCTTGTTTATATGTTTGACTTTATACTGCATTGTTCCTGTTTTCCTGTCATCTGATTGGGATTCGTATAATCTTACAGCGACTATTATTTACCTTATTTATAACACAAATCAAGGTCAAACTTTGATTAATTGTAGAAAAAGGTTTTTTGTTCAATATGTATTTATGTCCCCAATTGAGAGAAGTGTCAGAAGTCTTGTAATACTTGGCGATATTACCGGTAGTTTACACATAAAGACAGGCTGTGACTTGGCCAAATGAAAATACCAAAATGAAAAAAAAAAAAAACAATAACTAGTTTGGCGGAGCTCGAACTCGGTTCTGTGGTAGAACAGTCCACAGTACGACACCATCACACACACCACATCGGACACAACTAGAGTCAGTTTTGGGACAGATTAACACGATGCAAAAACAAAGATTTGATAGGATCTCCAACTGAGACCGTATATCATTTTTGAAGTCTTCTAAAATGTTAACATTTTTTAGCCTTTCTTGTGAAATTTGCTACAGCTTGTACTGTGGAGCGATATAGTTAATGTGAAACTACATTCAACACAACACATGCTGAAAGAAGCTTTCTGTCATCCAACCGTGTTGTAGTAGGCCCTGCAGAGTGTGGCGGTGTTGTCATCCTGTGTGAGGGGCTGTAACTAAGAACAGTGTGGGTGTTTCAAATGTCTTCCGCTTATCTATTCTTTTTCTTGACTGATTAATACTGGTTATAAAAGGGATGTAAAGGTTTTATCAGAAAAGATCCTGTCAAGGTCTAAACACACAAAGATCCAAGAAATGTTTGATTTAAATGAAAAGATAAACACCATTTAATTAAATGCTGCTGCGTATTGCAAGACATGGGGTAGGACACCATTCCTTTTATCATGCAGTAAAATATGCAAAATGTGAAAAAGACTGAATATTTTCGGCACCTGGGTGGAGGTTGTGATGCAATTTGTTGCCCAAATGGTGATGCATGTGGATTCTTATATTACTGGTTCCTCTGATCGCCCCATCTTTTATTCAGTGAATGAAGAAAACTTAAAATGTGTCCATAAAAAGGTGCGTGGCTCTTTACATGTAATATTAGTTCATGTCTGGAAAACCTAGTGACACATTTAGCATCGAGAAAGACATTTATACTCAGGATTCAGTGAAAAAACCAAGACAAAGCTTATCGAAAAACCAAATGAAAAGGCAGTCGTGTCTGCTCTATTGTGACTTTGTTGTTTTACAGAGTGATGTCATCTCTTGTTTGGCTTTTATTTGTAGCAATACCACATGGAACAATCGTTAGAAGGGGTTTGTTTGTTCAGGGTTGAGGAAACTCCGGTTCCTGAGTTGTATATTGTCAAGAAATGAAAAGAAAGAAAGCAGTGAGCTGTAAACCTTGTGCCCATTCAGAGCTCTATTTTTGTACCGATGACAGTAGCACTTGTGGACAGATTACAGGGAACGGTGTGTGAAACACAGCTCTGAAGCACCCCTCGTTGCTAAAGAAATAAGCACTGAAATCACAGCTGCTTGCAAAACAAAACTTCACACAGTCTCACCTCACTCAAAAGAATCTAACCTGCTCTAATGTGTGTTCTTAGATTATGTATTGTCCTTATATAATTAAAAGAAAAGAATTGTAAAGATGTATATGTTATATAAACATAAATATATACAACTACTGCTATTTTCTTATGACTGTGCACTGTGTGACTGTTTATTTTATTCCTGTGGCAAATGTTCCTTCTTTCTCTTGTCATTTCAGGCAGATGATATATGTTTCATGACATTGTTCAGAATTGCAAGCAAATTTGAGACTTTGTTTTGTGAATAGTGACCATCATGTTCAGTACTTTTCCACTGTTTTGCATTCCGCTCTCTGTATTTCCTCAAATGTATTCAAACCTATGTTCTTGACTTGTACTTTTTACCAATTTCCTAACACTTTCGGATTAATTTGTTTTTCTGATTTATTCTGTGTTTTATATTATGGCGACTGCTATTTTGGCCTGATCTTCTATTACTCTTCTTTTTGTATTTCTCTCATTTTCAATTTGAGTTTAACTTCTGACCTTTTACACTGTATGAGAAATGGAAAACTTTTGAATAAAAAAATATTAAAGGTTATTGAAGAAACAGAAGCTGAGGGCAGGCATTTTCCCTTCATTTATTTTTTTCTGTCTCTTCTTTCATGACTCTGAACTTACTTGGGGTTGTGAAATTGCAATTTATACCCTAAAATGCAAAAAGAGAAACGGTTCTCTGCACCATGCACTGCGGGATTGTTTCAGATTAAAATAGTTTTATATCACAATAAACAGCACGTCAGATAAAGTGGATAATTTTCCAAGGAAATGCTGCCATTAAGAGCTTAATGAAACAGAAACTACGTAATGATGCTCATAAACACAGTTATGCGTGCTCTATCAGCTACACAGGCTGCACTTCATGTAGTGTAGAATAAGAGTGGAAATCCCTTCTGCTTCCGAAACGATACCTATTAACTGTCAAAGAAACATGTTTTATTGTAATGGGAGCCAGGTGTTCACTCAAACCCTCAACATGCAGATTAAACTCAAGCTGCAATAGAGTAAAAAAGTTCCTAAACACTTAGTTTTTCTTTCTTTTGCAAATGGTTCTTTTATGGTAAAATAAATGGAATTAGCATAATTATCGCCCACTACTGAAGGCACCAGATAAGGTTGACTGAAATGGCTGCAACGCCACCTTTTCTCAACTTCAGATTATCTTAGTTTAAACCATTGGCAATATGCATTTATTTAAGGAAGGCTTCAGAAGTTTAACAAGACCGCTACCTTTGGGCCACATGAAAATAAATGGAAAGAACACGATGGAACTCGCTTCATCTCTGCTGTTCCTAAATAACAAAACATGATTTCAAAACAGAAACCATGTCATTTTTCGGGAATAGCTCATTGTGCAACTACTGGTCGTCTCTTTCTATTTCTGACATCATCTAAGTTCTGCAGCCCACGCAGAGAGCCTCGAGCTCGGCACAGATCCAGACTGATGGCGACATAATCGGACTTAATGAGTGCAGCCCACTCTGTCGCTCGATAGGCACGAACCATTTACTGCTATCTTCCTATTTCACTTGCTTAGCTTTCTCTGACTTTGGATATGATGAATACAGCGTATGAGTCAGTCTTAGTCATGTGGTGTCTGGGTATAGCTGAAATGTAAGCTTGGTTATTGGCTGTAATAATGTGACCTCCACCCTGTATATTCTGTTTGTAAAGCTTCTCAGTCATCCAGGTTCAAAACAACAAAAAACATATCAGAAGTCTATCAATATCAGCAGTTTTTGGTTCCCATTCTTGGTGTGTGTGTGTAAGGACCTGTGGTGGTTGGATAAAAATACTTGAATATCTCTTCATAGCAACACGATTCTTGCTGGCTTCATCTGACATGAGTAACAGAACATTTAACTGCATCGCCTGTGTTCCCATAGGCCTTCCTGTCAGTCATCGCTACCTGTTAACATCAGCCCAGCACCCTGCAGCTGCTGGGAGAATCACCTAGAATCCAGGGAATTCACACTTCTAAAACCCAACTCTCTTTAGCCTATACCCACCAAATCACCGACTAGATCTTTTTTTAGTTTTGTTTTCTCTCCTTGTTATTCTCTTGTCAGAAGGAGATGAAAGCAGAAAAGCTGGAAGAAGCCTGAAAGTCCCAGGAGGAGGATCGCTGCCGCAGCAGTTAGTAATCAACCTTCCATTCAGCCTGGCAGCCTCTCATTTCTACTCAGTGCAGAGGGAAACAAGCACATCACTGCTGATGTCTGCAGGATGAGTGGGGGGGGGGGAGAACTCAAATACCAGGAATGTAAATACAAGTTGTACATTAATGATGCACATTGCAGTCAAATGCTAATGACTGTGATGAAAGGATCGTGACACACGCTGTAAGACTTAAAAGTGCCCCATTCCTTTACAACTGGAGACGTTCAGACATGGAAGGGATTTATCATCGTCTGCTGCTGAAGGCAAAGGGGAGCGATATAGTTTTTATGCTGTTCTGAGTGTCTTTATTTGTATTGGGGAAAAAAAATCATGAACTCTAAATCCAATTCAAATTCAGATTTAAATCTAATTAGTCAGTTCAAGTGTTTTTTTACAGTATAATACAATACATTCACATACAGTGCAATATAAAATGGCTATTAGTAAAAGTTGTTTACCTAAGAAAACCAGCAGATCGCATCAAACCTATGTCGCAAGCTCTCATCCTCAGCGTTACATCAGCAACAGTGGAAAGGAACACCTTTGGCAGAACTAGAACAGGGCTTAGGATGAGCAGGTTTAAAAGAACAATAAAAAAATATAGACAAATATGGTCTAGATTCTACTGTAAGGCTACATAAAAAAACATGAGAAAAAACTCACCAGTCCAGAAGTCTAAGCCTATAACATCATAACGGGATAGCTCAGCAAACAGGTTAACCTTAAGTCTCATGAACAGGAACTGGAAGTTGGATCCACACAAGAGGACCCTGATAATTGAAAGCTCTGCATCCCGTTCTACTTTTAAAAACTCTGAGAAACAAAAATAAACCTGCAGTCTGAGAGTGAAGGGCTCTGTTGGGAAAATATGGAACAGTAAGTTTGCTTAGTTAAGAGTTTTGTGTGTTTGAAGGAAAATGTTTAATTCTATTCTGAATTTCACAGAGAGGAAATCTAAAACTACAAAATGTCCTATATGATGAATTCCAATTCTTCAACAGTCCTGGCTCTTCTCTGCTGGATTTTTATATCCTTATTTGTGATGCATGAAATGTTTTCAGCTGGTGAGAGGTCTGGACTGCACACACACATAGCTTTCATCTACAGTTATTGTAAATTTAAATGAAGGTGTGAAAAGGGAATATTTAATCACTGAATTAAATGTGTAAAATACTTGGAAAAACATGAAGCAGGCTTGTTTTTAATTTAGATACAAACGCTCGTGACTGCGGTATGATGATGAAGCAATTGCATTTTTAACTCTTCTAAAATGATGACAGACAAGCATCAGGAGATTTGTCTAACAGAGGCACACAGATGGTGCAAGTTTGCAGAAATCTCTCTGCCTTCCTTTGAAGCAAGGCAATATGTGGAGGTCAGAGGTTACTTCCATCACAAAGGCCACAAATATGAATAAATCTAGTTTTTACTCTGCCTGGAATGTTCTGAAATGAGAAAAACTGAGTAAGCAGGCAAATATAATTGTGAGCTTACCATCTCATACCTGTTGGGTTTATTATTATTAAAAAATGAAGTAAAATAAAGCTGATGCCAAGAAATGTCCTTTGTTCTAATAAATGAAAAAACA
>JAVKLF010000069.1:3071808-3085190 GCA_034783495.1 Millerichthys robustus | reverse complement strand
TCCAGTTTATCTCCTGTAATCACGTTAAAACTGTTTCAATTAGAATCACAGAACCGAACCGTGTGTGACGCTCACAGACGAGGAGTGATTCAGTATTTTAGTTTTTATTAGCGTTTCAAATTGATTATTTTGTTTCCTTTTATCTTTATGAGAAATTAAAGTATGAGTAAAATATATGTATTTTCAACTAATCCTAATGTTCTCTTCAGTTGTGTGGATTTGGGATGGTTCTTCCAAAATCTTGCAGTGACGAAGCAGCCGTCAGTTTGAGCCGTTTTCAGGCCACTCATTATTTATTAAAAACACTATTAAGGAAAATTGACTATAATGATGGGAAGGATAGGACCGAGGCTCATTTGCAAAGTATGCCACAGGAAATATTCAGCTTTAATTAATTATGCATCATCTTTACTTTGCTTTTTGTCGACTGGAGATGGGTGGAAACATTACAGAACACAGGGGACTTCTTTTTGAAGTACACATTTTTTTGAAAAAAATGACTCAGCAAAATAATGTTTAAAAATCAGTGAATGCTTCAAGTGATCGGAATGATAACTTTTGTATTCCTCTCTGACACTGAGCTTCATTTTTGTTTCTAAACCATCAAAAACACATCAGTGAACCACACCGTCTGATTTTTAAAAAATCATACTTTACATGAAATGTGGATCAACATTATTTAAGAAATGTTATGTTCTTGTTTATTAATTAATTAATTAATTTTATTTATTTAGCTAATCAGATAAACAAATAAAATATCAATACAAGAAATTAATTATTGAAAGATGACAATTTTTCTAAATATTATTAGATATCACTGAAAATATAATAATAATAATAATAATAATAATAATAATAATAATAATAATAATAATAATAATAATAAAGAGATTTGTTGCTAACAGAAAAATTTCAATTTTATTGGATTTTTAAAAGCTAATAGACTTAAACATTCTTGGCAACTACAGGTCAAGTTATTTTAATTAAAATCAACTCTATTACATAATGAGTCAATACAAATGTTCAGAAGGTTTCTTTGTTTAGAACTGTAATGAGTGCCTTTTCAATTTGTTTACAATATTTTAAAATTTTGTATTGAAATACAATCAACAGCACTCTTCATTAAACAGGTCTAAACTAAATCTTTTCAGTGGTTCATGTTTTACTTACATTTATCTTGTAGATTTTCATGTAAATTCCATATAAATTATAACAAAATTAGATTTTTTTTTAAAAACATGTTTCATTTTGAAATAAATGTAAATCCAGCTTAGGTTACAAACTGATAATTGGTTTGTGTGCTTCTTTAAAAATAAAAAATAAAAAGCAAAACAACACATAAAGACTAAAAGAAAATACCAGTCAGTACATGTCTAACATTTTTATAAGTAGAGAAAAGCGTATAAGCTTTTAAATTCTCTACCATTTAGAAACTAATAATTGCTTGTTTACTTCCAGTTTTCTCCTTAATACACACATGTATATATATTTTTTCCAAGGTCAGTTATGATTTGTACTGATGCAAAAATTCAGACACTGATATTTCTTGGATTCAGATGTTTTTTTCTCCAAACAGCTTTGTAGAGATTCAGAGATGAGCTGCTCTCCTCTCTGTGCTGAGTGGTAATAAAACCCCTCCCTCACCCACCAAATCATCTTCCAACCAGTAGTGTAATGTGGTTTCTATCATCAGTATTAATCTGGAAATCTGATGCACTTCCTCTCCTCCTCAGACAAAACCGTTTTTTCCTTTATTATTCTAATCTCTTGTCTTTTATTTTTGCCATAATATTAATACTGACTGGGATAGACACTAGCAATTTTTAACAATACAATCATTTTTTTCTTATCTTTGAACGGTTGCCTGCTGACATGCCCTAAAATATCCAGCATTATTCTGTTTTTCTCCTTTTAAAATTTGTTTGTGGTGTCCAAATAAGGAATAATGGCAACGCTAACAGTATTGTTGCCCTAATTTCACCCAGGGTAAGTGGCCCTGCCATCAAGTATTATTTAAACAAAAGCTGAAATGTATCCACATCAGTGGCTCCAAGACTGGGAGCTAAGCAATCTATTTAAAAAGCAATCTATTTCTCGCTGTTGTGGAGATTGAACAGATTGAATGGGGGAGTCCGATCCTCAGCGGACAGTCCTCTCCATCCGCCTTCCACTCGTCTTTTATCTCAGAGCTCCTCTCAAACAGCACCGCGCTGTGCTGTTTATACAGAGGAGTGAAAAACTGGAATATAGCAAGAGTCCTCTGCTCATGACTCATTAAAACAGATGAAAACAAATAGCCTGAAATGATGAAAACTCCTCCTCTTCCTCCAAGACCAAAAGTGTAGTTGACAAAATATCCTTGCAAACGTGTGCTATTAATCTGAGGAGAAAAAAAAATCAATGAAAATATTTTCCCAAGAGTTTTATTATGTTTAGCCCATTGACACTACCCTGGATAATTTTTTAAAATATATATCTCTTCTTTCCAAACTAGTCTAACAAAGATGCTGAAAACCACGTTAACAACATATCAAAACACAGAGGAAGAACATATTTAGGTTGTGGACAGACTCTCCCAAAACAACTATAGGTGCAGTTTTTTAAAATTCTTTGATATTGTGTACAATTTCCTCTCAGCTAATTCTCATTTCAGCTCAAAATTAAAGTTTAACAGCAAAACCTTACTGGTGTTCTAAAGTTGAAATGTTTGAACACTGGTGTAGAGTCTCAGTCAACCAGGACGTCGTGATAATTCAAAGAATTTAAAAAAGAACAAATAAACAAAGCAATTTTAGCGTGTAGTTGAATTCCCTAATCATAATATTTTAAATAAAAATGTTCAAACGTTTTGACTGAGGGATCAATCAGTGTGACACATGAAGGTCTTCACAAGATGGCAGCTAAAAATCCCACCAAGCACTATCAATGCCCCTTCCAGTGTTTCTCTATTTTAGTGTTCTGCACCATCTCTTTATGCTTTGCTCTGACTGCTAAAATGAAAATTATGTAAGTGGATATTTTTTCAAAACTGGACTTTAAATGATAATATAAAATGATTTGCATCCAACTACAGAGCATCAGAGTTTTTAACCCATACTGTCCCACAATGGTGATCCTGACCAACAGAGCTCACAAACGTTTATGAAGAATATTGTTTTATGGATTCCTCTTTTTAATGCAATAAAATGAAATGAAACTATACTTGACTTGGTTCTTTAAACTGAAAGAGTATTGCACACATGTATTTATGTATGTAGGCCTTTGTAAACTGTTAAAGTGACAGCATTCTGATTTGTCTGCCAACAAAGTATATAATATAATATGTTCATGTCCTAACAGTGTCTCCTGTTAATGTGTATACACCTGATTCTGTCAGGATCTGCCTCACCAGCTAAGAACCCCACCAAACATCGCAGCTCAGGAGCCAGAGGACAAAACATGTCGCTGTTAGTAATAACTGTACTGTAGGTGACTCTCTTGTATCTGCCAGCTTCAACCCTTTATTATGTGAGCTACGTTTTTAAGCATCGGATGATGTGAGAGTATTATGAGTTCATTATGTGGATGTTTGAGACGCTTATTGAGAAATTATTGTCAGGTTCAGGAGCACAGTGAGAATCACTTTGACTGGCTTGTTCTGAAACACGGACTCGAAATACTGTTTTAAGTTTTTCCTGTTCTCTGCATTTAAACCTTTTTTTCGATATTTCAAGTTTAACTTAATTTTCATTCAACCAAATCAAATAAAATCATTATTAAATCAATTTCTATTATATCAGTTTGTAGATATACAGTAGTTGAATCATGTTAAATATTGTGCAATTGATATGGACATATCCATCATTCATCATGAGAATTAGTCTCATAATCATTCAATCATTATTATATGAACACAATGGCCATTTTCACTGTCGTCCCATACATTACCTGATCTGCAATGATGTCTCATGTGTTTCTAGTTGTAGTTTTGTGTTGTTTTTCTTTCAGCTGCTCCCCTTTACAAATGCCACAGCAAGTGTTCATGAAAGATTTGGCAAATATTTTTATCCAAATTCACTTCCTGACACAACCAGCTGGACTCTGTAGACCGCTGAGCTACCACAGCCCCACGTGTTGTGTTTTATTATATTATATTGACATCTTATATGTGTGCTTGTGTTTAGACTCTCCTCGCTTGTATAGAGAGTATGATAACATCAACCTGCTGAGGGAAAAACAGAGCTGAAATGGGACTTATTTGCAAAGGCTGTATGAATTTTGGATATATATTATATTGTATGTCTATTTATTGCAGAACAAATAATGTGAGCGTATCTTTTTTCTCTTTATATGCTGTATCTTTTAAATAAAACAATAACACAAATGTTTTTTTTCATACTAATTCAAACCTGGAAAACACAAAAAGCATTTTTTTACTTTTCCAATCATTGAATTAATCTTTACTTTAAAAATACTTACCAAAAGTGCAATGAGCACTTTTACTATGCTTTCATATGGGACTATGTTTTTTTAAGTTAAAGAGACAATATCTTAACCCACTAACAAGTAATATTTCTAATAGCTGTTCAAATTTGATTTAATATTTTTCTGTTACCTGTTTTCAGGCTGTTATATCTCCTGGTGTAAGTAAAGCAGAACAGCAGGGGGAGTGTGAGCAGCACAAGTGCACAGAATCTTCCTAAATACATTTCAGGTTTTTAAAAGAAAACTTGATCATGTCAGCAATATGTTAGATGAAAATCTACCTGAAACATCTCAAATGTCAACAGAAATGTCTTTTTTTTAAAGTCACATTTTCTTCTATGTAGGAATTAAACATTTTACTCCAACATAGCAGACTTTTCAAGAAAGCCTGATTTTTAAAATTTTTATCCAAACGTCTTTTAATTATTTTTATTAAACAGAGATGCAGCGATTATGTGACATCAGAGATGGATTCATTTTTGTAATTAGTCAGGTGGAACAAAAACAGACATTGTGTACTTATTTACTTATTTGCTCACAGCATGGCTTGAGTGATACGTCTGTGCTGGTCGTGACACGTTTGTGTAAACTGCTGACACGCAAACAGTTGGAGACATCAGGGTCTACGTCAGCTCATTGCACTGTGATGACAACTCACCACGCCAGGAAATACTTCACTGCACTGTCAGACTTGTATGATGATGAACTGCACCAGGGCTATTCAGCCAAGTTGCACAGGGGGCCACAGGTACTTAAAGCCACCAGCTCAGGGGTGGGACATCAGGGGTGGGGGGAGGAGGCATGGCCCGGCAATGGTAGGGGAAGCACTGTGTTATGTAAAATGTATTAGTATTTGTTGAAGCTTTTAAATTTGTTTATTTTGCTGCACAGAACCACAAACGTAAAACCATAAAGTTGATTTCAAATCAATTAAATGAAGTAGAAAAATTAAACAACAGCATTAAATGTAATATTATTTTTTTAAAGAACGTATTGTCTGGCCAGACTGAAAGTCATCTGCAGGCTGGATGTGGCCTAGCCCTGCACTACATTATATACCTTTGCCAAACGTCCACGTTCAAATTTTACAGATCATACCTTCACTCAGCAAGGAGCCAAACAATCATTTTACCAGCAGACGGGAAACTACACCATCAGAGCATATTTCTCAACAAAATATGATCTCAGTCTAAAGTTCTGGACCTGAGAGGTGTCAGGCAATACAATTTTCTTAAAAGGAATGCTATGCTTTTCATTAAAATTATATTTTAGATGTTTTCTCTAACTGACTCTTAAATGTGGAGTTTGCCTACCCCCATTGGTGTTTTGAGCCTTGCGCCCACACACTTAAGCAAGCTGAGCTGCATGAATTCCACCAGTTTCATTTTAATAGTCATTGGTGTTCGTTTCTGGCAAGCAAGAAAAAGACTACAGGACAAATGAATGAAAAAAAATGTATGTTCCTGGCTAAAACTCTGCATTCACAGAGACAGAAATGTGCATATGCATGGTGTAGCCATTTTAAATTGCTAAACATTTGTGATTTGGCTCACTTTCATGAATGTCTCTTCATTTTGAACATTTCCATTTGTGCATGTGCCTGATTTCCCCTCCTAGCCATCAAAAGATAGTGTATTGAGTCATTTGCATAGAAAACAAAATGTTTGCACCACTGCTTACAAGACAATGAATAAAAGAAACAGCCCAATTTTGCTGAACATCTTTTAGCAAAGTAGGAAAAAAGAACAGGTTTTTAATAAACTAATGAATTAAAAACTCCAGAAGAGACTACATGTTATGAGCAGAGGACCCAGAAGTAAAAAAATCAAACATTTTTTACCATTTCTGATTTACTTAACTGGTATTAAATTGCTCTAAAATGATTGCATGATTGCATTGTGAAACAAATGTCCGGAAGGTACACATGCTCACCATTTTTCTTCTTCATAGTGCTCAGTTTGTGTGGATAACAAAGTGCAGTTTTGGTTTTTGTTGATTTGATCAGTTTTTGGATGTGGTTTCATGAAAAACTGGAGTTTGGTGACATATAAATCTTCCAAAAGCAGGTCGTCTTCACAAGCTTAGTGAGTGCAAGAAGGAGAACAGTAAGAGAGACCATCAGGACACCTGTAACCACTCTGTAGTTACACACATCAGCAGGTGAGATGGGAGCGACTTTACTGTGGTGTTTTTGTGCATTGTTTTAGCTTTATTATGTTTTTGTTTTGAATACCAAAAATGAGGTCTTTTTACCTTCATAGTTCAACATTTTTCAGCCATGTCGTATTCAGTTCTATTCAGCTGACTTATATAGTATCAATTTACAACAAAAGTGTTCCCAGGGTACTACACAACAAAAATAACAAAAATAACAAGTCCATTTATGTCTGAATCAAATAGATTTACAGTCAAATCAAATGCTATTATAATACAATACATTCACATAGAATACATTCTATGATGCTACCAAAAATGACCTCTCTAAGAAACCAAGCAGACTGCGTCAAATCAAACCAAATCATTTTGACTCGATCTCCCACCCTGAGCAGCATATTGACAACAGCGGAAAGGAACAACTTCCTTTCACAAGGAAGAAACAACCAGAAAAACAAGAACCAGGAGCGAAACAAGTGGCCATCTGCCTTGACTTGCTGGGGTTTGAGAAGACAGGAAAGACTCAGATTGCTTGGGAAAAATAAAAATAAAGAAAATCAGGTTAATGTCAGCAGTAGCTGTATGCAAAAACGAGGAGTAGAGAGAGACCTGGGTTCTGCTGCATGAATTTATACATCCAGGATATTGGCTGTAATCTGCGCCTGAAGAAGCCAGTAAACAGCTGTAATCGGTTGCTCAAACGTCACGCTGCGCTTAAACAGGGCGGCTCATTTAAGCCAGCTGTAAATCATTTTCAGATGTATGTGGGTTCACGGTTTGGCTGTCAGACCAGATAATGAGTGAATAATTGTATGAAGCACGCTGATTTCTGATTTTACTGCTCAGAAACAATAGCAGATTGAATAAGCTTTACGATTAGCCTGGTCAGGACCAGGTTAGTCTCAGGGGACTTGTTATATGGAAACATTTCCTCTTTTGTGCAATCAAAGAATAATTCGTCCAGGAAATCCTGGCTTAATCTTCAACCCTACTTTTGTGCAATAGGCCCCTGGCAGTCACATTTTTTGATTGTTTAGACGTTTTAAATTTGATCAGTGCTTCAGATTTTCAAATAGCTTTAGCAATGTTTCATAGCACCACACACAAAGTATCAATCTGCTCACTGAATGCTCCCATTAAAAACTTTTCTTCTGAGAGAAAATACATGGCAGCTCAATGTCTGAATTAATCTACATGTCCTGTAGGGAATCTTCTCCTTAACCACCTTAACATTGTGAAGTAACTTCTAGTACTTCATGACCCTAGGTGCTTTGTTGCCTGAAGCATTCTCTTCATTCACCCAAGGTTAATTGCTCCCATCTCAGTGTCCCTGTGAAGCAGTGGATTCAAAGGGACGCTCCTGCACATGGATAAAGGATAACACATTTGTGGAACTGGGCCTAGGAGGCAATCTAAAAAATACTGCAGACCTACTGTATAACCTTTTAAGAGAGTAAACAAAGCTGGACCCTTGATGTGCTGACACCACAGCTATATCCACTGGGTTAATAGAGCCTTCTGGGAAAAAAACTTAAAGTGAATGAAGACTTTACCTGAATGGGTTTCCCCCCAGGAAGATCTGAAGAATGCACGGTTATCTACTCAGATGCTTCACGGTGGCTTTCAGTTGTTTGTTTGATGTGTATCTGACAAGAAAAGATAAAATGTTGTTCCTAAAGATAAGCTGTCCTGGTAGCATAGTGGCTGATAATTTGAACTTCACCATGTAAAACCTGCAAAATATGCACACATCACTCAAGTGTGTGGCCTCCTTTTTTGTGCTCAACCACATTCAGTAAACCCTGCGACACAAGATGATTTCCTTTACTTTTAGTTCAGTCTATATACAGTACTTATAGCGTCAGGACATGTTTCAAATTGCATTATTAATTGATTTGGTTTAACATTAGACTGTTTCCTCCCCACATTATTTTAAAATAAAAAAGTGATTACTTTTTCAATGTTTCCTTTGAAAGAGTTTATGAGCCAGTTGTCAAGGCAACAGCTGTTAGACGCATTGTTTGCATACAAATAATAGGTCATTTTATTTTGTATTTTGCTATCAAAACAGTGGAAGGTAAATGAACCAACCCCAAAATTCTGTTGCCGTGAGGTATGCATGAATGAATTGGTATGTCTTCCCCCAAAATGATCTCATGCAGGTGGGATGTCCCTAATCAGTTCATGGAAGGGTGGTGTGACCCCTGGATTTAATCCTGCACCCATTATTTTCCTTTTCTTATTAATACATTTAAACAATAGACTAAATAATAAATACAAACCTTCTATTTCTACTGGTATAGGAGATTATTCTTTTCTATTTTTAACATAAAAAAATGGTAGAAAATGTTTGGTGCTAAAATGTATTTTTACATAAAATTCACCACCATAAAGAAAAAAAGACACCATGGCTTTGTATTGAATCTTTTGTTGTATTGTTGAAAGTAGCTGAAAGCTATCAGCTCAACTCTCAGTACATACGCATGGCTCTTTCTCATTGACATGCTCGTGACTGTATCCCCAGTGAACCGCTGTGTCGAGTGGCGGTGCTCATTTTCGCCTCTCTTCATCTTGCATTTGTCATTATTATGCTCCCAGTCAGGGAGCACAGAGACAGCCTTAGGCCAGGCGTCACAGGGGTCATGTTGAGTATGTGTGAGAGTGAAACTGTTGTCACTTACACATTCGGCTGAACAATGTCATGTCAGCACCTGCGTAATGCTTCAGAGTATGTTACCACAGACACAAACCCTTTCGGTAAAAGTGTGTGAACTGTGTGTGTAAGGCTCCTGACTGTACACTGCTGTTGTTAGTATGTCCTGCATAGGGAGAAAGTGTTGTGAATGACTGTCAGCTGCTATCACATCAGATCAAGTTTTCATCTGTAAAACTGACTGAGTTTTCCTATGTTTGTGTTTGTAAAGGTTGAATGGTTGTGGTGGTCATCTTGAAATGAGCTGACTCTGAACATTTATCTAGATCATGAGAATCCTGGATTTGGGCTTGTTATTTTGTGTACCTTGACATGATTTTGTAGCGCTATATAAAATAAACTGAAACAAATAAGTGTGATAAGTGATAATTGATGCCCTGTGTTTGTAACCCCTGAATTGAGACATAGTTTATGTCTCAATGACATAACCTGTAAAAATAAAAACAAATAAAACTAAAAATAAGTGTATATAAACACTAACAAAAAGTACCTGCCTAAATTAGATATTTTAATTCTGCTGCATATTTTGTTTGCATAATTTTTTATTTTTGGATTTTACAGTGTTATGCAGGTGCGAGGTATTTAGCACCCTAACGTGAAGCAAAACTCCAAACCTAGGGACTTGGGGAGGCAGCTGCTGTGAATGGACCTTTGTGTTGTCACTCCTACTGCTCAGAGACCGCAACACTCTGGTAGTTTCTCTGGGGAATATGTGTAGGAGTGACAAGTAAAGAATGAAGGAAACTGTAATCTTCCCACGAGAACACTGAGAACACAGGAATTTGACAGCGACTGGTAGAATCCACAAATCTGAGTAGTTTATCTGCTTTTCATTCTCTTTTTACATTTACAGACTGAGTCTAACAGCTTTAATGAAACCATCTTAGTTTTAAAAATCAATACGCCGGCGATCTTCAAATGAAATTTGTCAAGGAATGCTTAAGAAAATATTTATCTTGCATAGGTCATGTATAAATTTAAAATCTGTCGTGTTTGTTTTCTTCACTCACCTCAGTGTCTTTTTCAGGCCTGCACTATTTACCTGTCCCTCATGTTGTGCCCCAGGTGTGTCTCGTTACCCACTCAGCCTCTCCCTTTAAATGTTTGCTCCCAGTGTCTCTCCTTTGTCGGAGCATTGTCATGTCCATGTCCCTCCTGTGCTGGTCGTTCTTATCGATGTCCTGTTTCTCTCGAGCTCCTGGTCTTTGGTGTGTTTTTTGAGTTTCTCCTCCTAAGTTTGTTGTTTGTAGTTTTGCTGCCACGTCAGCCTTTGTTTTCTTTAGTTGAAATAAATAGTTTTGTTTTTGTATTCCTGTGTCCCTGTGCCTTCATCTTGGGTTCATTCTCTACAAACCGTGACAGAATAACTCCACTGCCAAAACTAAATACTTGTGACTTGTATAAAATAATAAATCATTTTGTCCAGAGAGGCTTGAACCCCCTAATATTTGTGGTTTCTGATGAACTGACAGCTCTGATTAATACTGAGACAGAAAGATGCTTTTGAACTTATTTACTTTTTGGTTCCTGTTGAGAGTCATTCACACCTACTCTGAGCTTGACATCTTACTCTTAAAATATGACAAAAACCGCTATACCTCTGTCCCTTCTCAACATCATCTCAGTCTAAAGCTCTCGTATGAAAAGCAGCAGACAATAAGCTTTTCTTCAAAGAGTTTTAGGTCTTTAATCTTTGTATGATTCTCGGTGGTATCCTCCTGTCCTCCTGCACCATGTGGTGGGATGTGAACACAATGACACATTCTCCTATAAACGACTGCAGTACAGAAAAGCTTCTACGTCCTGTCACAAAAGACAAATCAAATAACAATATTGTTACTTGTATTTACTGTTTTGACAACACCGGGTCTGAGAGAACAGAGTAAATCTGAACGGAGAGCAAGATGAAGGACACGCTGCACACTTCAGCGCCATCCAGTTCTCACGTTAGAAGATATTCAAAAATTACAGGAGGTTTCAAGAAAGTTTCATCATCTTCCTAGAAAAGCATGAATTCACTGGTGTTGTGGAATACGTATTTGTAGGCATTTTCGAAGAATATTTGTGCTTTTCAGACAGGGTAATGTCTTGTCCTTTAAAATGTCTTATAATTTCTAGCTATTTGTTGCATATAGTATTTAAATGAACAAATCAATAAACCTCAAAGTTATTACCAGAACACCGTTTAGTGACACTAATCTATATGTGAAAAATGTAAACTTATAATGAAAATATACAGTAGTTGAAAGAAAATATATAATTAGGTTTACATAATTATGTTTACTAAAACAATATTACATAAATTTGCATCAAATACAGCTTTAAAAAAAGTTATCAAAAATATTACCTGCAATAAAAAGTTTTACATGTGAAAACGAATGTGTATGCCACAATATGAGATGACATTTATTTATTTTAAGGCATAAGAAATAATAATAATAGTTAGGTTTGTTTAATTAATAACTGTCAGGAAACCCAAGGACGGTTTACAAAAAGGTATTAAGGACAAAGACAGGTTTTGAAAGCTTTATTGAAAATGTGGGTTTTGAGATAATTAAAGTCAACAAACAAGTTCAGTTTTAGCTGCTAGTGGTTAATTATTTTAGTTTTGACATCTAATTCATTTTAATTTAATTCTGAAATCAGGATGTGCCGAAGATCAGTAAGAAAGGAGCGAGTGCAAGCAGATTAGGTAAGACCAACTTTTAGCAGAAGAGGCAGTTTCAAATGTCAGCCTTCTAAAACTTTCAATAAAGCATTTTCCAATGATAATGACCACAAAAAAGGAAAGAAAATAAAGACAAAGAGAAAATAGACACATTGCAATACATGTTAAAAATTTTAGAGACAAATTTAGAGCTGATCAGAAGATGTTGCAGTTTGAGAAAGTCAGGGAGGAGGAGACAGAGGAAGACTGCAGACAAGGTTCATGGATGCTATAAAGGAGGATGATGGGAGAGGGTGTAACAGAGTCAGATGATCCACTGTGGAGACCTCTAGAGGAACAAGCTAAAAAACAAAAGAAGACTTTAATTCAGGGGTCTCAAACTGACGGCCCGCGGGCCAGTTGCGGCCCGCAAGACGATATTTTGTGGCCCCACCTCAATATCAAAGTTTAATGTTAGAGCCGCTCGCAAGTCACAGCTGCACATGTGCCGCGGGGGGAGGGGCCTCCTTGTGCACATCTGGATGAAGTTCATTCACCTCTCTGATTTAGACATTTTCTGTACAGCACCCCCAGGAAAACACCGCTACTCGCCATCTCCGCATAGCTGCCTTTACGCAGCATTTGATCCAACACATCAACGCACTTTTTGCATTGTAATAAACCACAGGCTCAGGCTTTGCTTTTGGGCGGCTCGGGGATCCAGCTGATTGCACGGTGCATATGCACGTGTTTGATATGTTTTTTCGCCGTTCCGTGAAAGTGAAAGGACAGCGAACTTTGGTCATTTTTTTTGCATTTTGCTACTGCACCATACATATAAAATATTGATTTTAGTTGTTTAGTTGTCATCTCTTTATTTCTGGTTTACCATATCTGAACATGGATATAGTGCGCAGCCTGGCCCTGGACACACATCAATGCTGCATATAGAGACGGGCCAGACGCAGCGTTTACGCGCTGCGTGGATGCAAAATTGCTACTATTACTGTCGATCTGAATGCTACAGTATGTAAATGTTGCTAAAAGTTATTGGGAGTGTTTTAATTATCTGTAATATTTGTGTGAATGATGGCAGTATCTAGATATGACTTATAGAAATATTATCTACAAACTCATGTAAGTTTTTTTCACCTGAGCCAATTTGGGCCGCACCGTTCTCCGTATTCGTGCGTCGGGTAAACACAACACACAGCAATTCAATGTCAATTTTAACAGTCTTATTTTGTGTTTAACAGTTAAAATTTAACAGTGTTAACTGAAATTCGTTAATAAGAACAGTTAAATCTGAATACAGAAGGTACGTATTACTGATCTATGTGCTTAGTATTTCTTAATTTGTTCATTTGTTGTTCGATTGATTGAGAGTTTTATTATAGTTTTGTA
>JAVKLF010000069.1:3056228-3067641 GCA_034783495.1 Millerichthys robustus | reverse complement strand
TGTGTGTGTGTGTGTGTGTGTGTGTGTGTGTGTGTGTGTGTGTGTGTGTGTGTGTGTGTGTGTGTGTGTGTGCAGATTAATTAGAATCCTTCTGGACTGCCATTACAGCTCATTAAATGGAGCCAAGGCCATACATGCATCAAACAAAGAACTGGGACTGAGCCTCTGTCCAACCCCCACCGCTGTCTGCCATACTTAAAATGGCACTGGATGGGAAAATGTGAGTGTGTGTGCATCTGCATTTATGTATTTCCAAGAGTCTGTCAAGAGCAAATGTTTGTATAATAACTTGGAAAAACAGAAAACCTAAAATGCCTTTACTCTTCCAGAATGTAAATGTGCGAATATGTGTGCGTTAAGACTCAACGCTGCCTCCTCTCAACTACCACAAAGTGCATGTTTGTGAATCTGTGGACGTTTGTATGCATGTATATGTGCATGTCTTTGTGTGGCTGCTGTGACTGCTATGTAAATGAAGCATTATGTTAATGATATTTCCCTTCCACAGGCCTCGTTAGTCTCCACAGGCCCTGTTAGCATAAATGATGCTCCCCAGCTAGCCGGCTGAGACTCACCCATTGCCACTAAAGGGATGAATTAGGCCTCTGAATCCCACATCATATTCTTGTTCATTTTCAGTAAGGATTGTACTGGGGTTCCACATGCATTATAATGAGAGTGTTTATGGGTGCCTATTAGTGGGTGCCCATGGTGGCACAGAATAATAATGTACTGGAGTTATTACAACCATGTACAAAGCAGGCCTTCGGCTTTGACAATTACAGTAACAAACTGCAAGGCTTTCGTCTCAGAGAAAAACACTGTTTCTGTGAGACAGCTACTTTAATGTTTGTCTGTGTTCAAAGATAGGCACACTCTTTTACATGTCTGTTACAGATTAAATATATGTATAGCAGTATTTTTTTTTTGTTTAAAACAGGAAGGTATTAGTTGTTACTGTGCTGCATTTCCTTTATGGCATTATCCATGACATTTTGCAGAATTTTGTTTAACTTGGGAAGTTTCTTTGGTTTCTTTATAGTCTCCCTTTTAGGCATATTTATTCAGCAACCATGACAATATGTAAACTTGTTCTTGATCATTGTGTAGTTTGACAATAACCATAATTGTGTAATGAGAAAATATGGAACATAAACTCTTAAACATAAACTTGAACTTAAACTTTTTTTTTGGAATCACCCTAAATGCATCTCTGAGACACATTTAAAACATTTGACATTTTTTACAATTTACATACTGCAATTCTGAGGTTTGGTTTCTGGGAATATTACAATTCTTAGATATTAATTATTTTGTTCTACTTATTCCTGGAACAGTTTCATAGAGAAATTGTTCCGAACAGAACCGGGATCTTTTCAGCCTGAGGCTGGAAAAGCAGACTTTATTCAGAATGACATACATGTGTGCATCTTTCTACATCACCATAAAACCTGTTAGAACCTGATGTCCAACAGAATACTTTCATCATGCCAAACAAGTCTCCATGCCTGTGTTCCTTAGAGTTACAGAGATCGTGTGTTTCAGGATCTCATTCAAAAAACAGGATCTGTGGGACCTGTGAGACCTGTAGTCTGACATAATGAGCATGAAGTCATACATGTATTCAGTCAGTAAGGTGGTCCAGATGACACTTTGATGTCCGTGTCAAACACTGCTGCTTTTGCACAGGAAGTTAGAACCTATGCCTCTGCAGCTCTCTGCAGCTGTTTTATTCTCAGTATGCCTTGAGTTCTTACCACAACATAGTAAGACACAAAGTGGAAACTTAAAATTAAAGTCCTGAAATTGGTTTTGTTCTTCATCACAATGAAACTTAAACTTTATGGTTGCTTTGTATTTGTTTTCACCAACCTGGGTACCTGAAATGTTCATTTTTGTCTCTTTTTGTTATGGAATTGGTTGATGTTACCTTGTTGTTTAGTCTGTCAGAAAAAAAAGTGAAAGACACTCCAACCCTGCACCCACACATAATAAAACTACTGAGAGAATCCAGGACCTGTGCATGTTTGCATTTGGCTTTGTCTTTAATCCTATTTTTCCTCTGATGCATTATTGCTGTTGGCTTTGACTAATCTGGCAAGTCTTGTTGGTTTAGCCTGTTTGCTAATTTATTAGGCCCAACAGACACGCTCCAGGCCACTAGTTTCTTTCTACTGTTTTATGTTATATTACTTTCCATCAGTAATCACTAACTTCATCACTAATTAGTTGATTTATCATTTTGACTATTTTTCATACTTAGGTGCATTATCAAATGTTAAAAATTAACAATGACCTGAAAGAACAGTTGATTTATTGCAAAAACTTTGCTTGAAGATGTTTTCATTTCATTATCCCAATCAAAATACTCTCTCAACGTGTGGATCCAGACAACAACGTCATTATGGTACTGTCTGTGTTTACCCCATACAGGTATGTTTGTTTCAGAAATCAGTCAACACACCTGAGAGGAGCACACAACTGAAAATAAGAAGACAGTTAAAGTTTGGTTTTACGTTTTCAGCACAGACATCCAGCTTTACCCCCAACCTCACTTTATTAGCTGTGAAATTAAAGAATTAATAAGGTGATGACAACAGGCGAGCCAGAGAGAACGCCTGGATGATACTTACAGCCAAGCGAGACTTAAAGCTTTCCGCTGCTTTCAACTGAATAAGAGATGTGGTTTTAAACTTTTCTACATGACACTTGTGATGCTACTCAAAATGATATTCCAAAGAATTGGAGGTGGCACCCTGTAGAACAATTATAGGCAGCAAAAAAGTGAGTTGCAATAATCCCTTTTGGTAATCATTTTATCATGCTTTACAACTTAAAATCGAAAAGGATTCTTTATTTATGCCTGTGCAAATTCTCAGTTATCCGAGTCATTGCAACAGACAACGGGACTTTAGATCGGTTCTTTTTTTGAAAACGTTTCAACACCTATCCAGAAGTCTTTTTTCAATTCTGGTAGCTCACTCAGTGCGAGCTACTAGATTCTTCATTTTATTATAAAAAAACAAATAATTTACAAAAATACTTTAGAATAATGAAGGAACTCAAACATTTGATTAAAATCAGTCCTAAAACATGTAAAACTGAAAAATATATAGCATATCTAATAAACCACAATATTATAAAGTATAAGGGTAAAGTTCAACAGATAATACAAACATTTGAAGCACACATCCTGTGCAAGAAGTAGCACTTGTAATATGTGTCAGGGATAACTCGCAGCTACTGCCACACCAAACTTTAGCTCATTATCTATAAAACCTCTGTTTTTATGCTTTTTAAGGTAAGGTGGCTGTGGTGGACATCTTGAATTGGGTTGACTCTAAAATGTAATCAGTTGTAGAGGTGTATTAAGTGATTACTTTCTTAGTGTTTCATTAAAATTAATCAAATGGTTCATAAAATATTTCCAAGTCAAAGATTCTCACTCAAACACACACACACTTGGCAAACACATTGTACATTTTTAAGCCTTTTACAGCTGGTTATAATTAATGACTTAAAGCCAGCAGAGGTCAGGAATACAACAAACACTGATATGTGTACCTTTATGATTGTTTGCTTCTGAGTGTGAGGCAACACAAGGCCCTAGAAACAGTCATGTTAACATTAAAGTGGAAGCAGGAGAAAATCAGTGCCTAATAGCTCAAATTAATCACAGTTTCTTAAAATGAAAAGTCGTATATCTTAAATGACAAGCACATTTTGGTTACAATTGATGAGGGAATTCTCTCCAAGCCGTGAATAGCTAAGAAAGGGACACTGGCCAAATGGCTCATGTAAAGCTCTTGTATGTTTATGTTCACATAAAACACACAGTTATAGTAAGCAGAGCCGCAGTGAACACGTCATCTTGTATGAGTAATGCTGTTCTCTCTCAGCCAATCAGGATTCCAGATGGCACCTGGTTGGAAAGAGGATAGCTATTCTAACTGTCGGTGTTAGGAGTATCTATCCATCCATTCATCCATCCATCATCTAAATCTATCTCTATGCATTGCACATTTGCACCTCAAAACATTTTCTAAATGTGAATATTGATTTCAAAAGTTATTAGGAAACTAAAAACCTGGCACTTTATATTTTAATCAACAAATATGCAGTAGATTACAGATTAACTTGCTGTATATAACCCAATATAATCCTTATTTTTAATACATGCATTCATACTCTGATCAACACCTACAGCCTTTGCAGATTTTGTGAAACATTTAATGTCTTTATTCTTATGTTTGGAGTCAGAAGTAGTTTGGGTTTTTAAACAATAACACCCCAACATGGAGATAACAGCATGACATTCACAACCAGTTTCATGAAAAGACTGGTAAATTCACTCAAGCTTATTAAGCGATCAAAATAAAACAACATTGATAAAGTTTTGCCCTGTTCTTTGTGCTATTCAAGATTCTCTACATGTGTTGCATCTCTTCTCAGTATGTTTTCAAGTTATATAATAAAAGAAATGTTCAATCCACAGCGATGACGTGTAAGTTGGTTTACATGAGTGACATAAACAAGCATGTTACCAAAGTTCCAACTACATATGTGTACTCCGAGATTTATCTTTACACATCCTGTATTGCATCATTTCAATCTAACATTGCTTCTGGCCCACAAACATAATGTGACTAGAGAAAAAGCAATGTTTGGCAAATTGTTTGTGAAAGATATCTACATCCTTTTGAGATGTTCAATAAAGCAAAGTCCCCTGGAAGCTGTGTGTAGCACAGAATAATTATCAATTTCCATATCATTAGGATATTCTGGGATGGAAACAGCCTAACAAAAAATATGTGTAGCATTAGGTAAATTAAATTTAAATCAGCCGACTCGTACGTCGACTGCAATCATGAAAATCTGATTTTGTCCATTAGAACAGACAGGCATCCTTGATTATTATGTAAGATGAGGGAAGCTAGTGTTGCTGCAAAAGAAAATGTGCACATAAGCAAATCAAAGCAACACAGAAGAAGAAAATTTTGCATTCAGTGGCAGCAGAGACCCTGGAGTCAAATAAACATCAACATTCACAGTTCTTGTAAATATTTTATTGACAAATAAGTCACAAATGCCTTCTACATTACATATTGATGGTGCAGTTGAAGTGTGAAAATGACATTACACCATCTGCCCTTTGCCTAATGCTTTATTGAAATTCTTTACTGGATTAAATTTGCACATAATACAAAATAAACTCTAATTACTTTGGATCTATAGGATTTTACATTTCATAGTTATCTTCCGATTTCTCCTAAATCAATAGCTTAAATGACTTTAACAATAAACACAATTTAAATGCCGCAGCAACCATAGAGCTGCTGGTTAATTCTTGAGTGCAACTAAACTGATCATGAAATACACAACAATACAACATACTAGACAATAAGTTTAGATGTTTAACCAAATGTATCATTGCAACTGATTCCATTTACCTATAAGGTTTTAGTTATTCTACTTGTGTTTTAATTTAATTTGTATTGTTTTATTGGCTTCAGTTCAGGGTGGCTTGACATCTTTGCTTGTACAGCATTTAAAGTGAACTATGTCCAAAAAACTTTCATTTTTTAAAACTTTTATTCCCATGTTTCCTTCACTGCTCTAGTTTTGCAATGTTTAGTGTTTACTGTATGCCTAATAAAATTCATAAAATGCATTTCTCCCCTCAATATGAGGTTGTTGTTTTTTGTCATTTGTATTTCATTCACACCTTGCATAATAGCCTGGATATATGTGTATGACAATACTTTAATTGCCTGATTTAACAAGGTGAGCTCCACTCATCCACCTTTGAGCAGCACAAAGCAGATATTCAAATCCAATCCCCTGAAAACCTTTCACCCAAATGGAAGTGCTAGAGCATAAATCTGAGCAATAACAGCAATATGAGCCTGGATCTAAAGCAGTAAATCCTTGAATGATGTTCGAACATTTGGCGAGTGACTTCATTGGGGTGAGGTGACCCCACTTTTCAGAGACAGCAAGGAACAGAAAGGGGCAAGAATGGAAGAGTTAAATGGGTGTGTGTGGGGGAGCAGTAGAGTTTATTGATTGTCTTATAAAACTAGGAGCAAATAGGCTGAAAGTATAGTGGTGAAAATATTATTGAGCCCATAAATCTAGCTTTAAATATTTCAAGCTAAACTTTTCACGTAGTGCGAGGATCTGAAGAATGATGTCTTAGTGATTTTTTTTTTTAATAAACTCAACAATTGTTCACATTGGCAAATTTGTGCTGCAGATGCGTCCGAAAAACTGCTCCTGCTGAATGAATATCTACTGGCCACTGTGGCTGAAACTAACTTTTTGAAACAAAACGACCGAGGAAACTTAAAGCGCATAACAACTAGCAAAACAAATCAGAGCCGCCAGGCTGGGGGCGAGGCAGATGAGCAGGCCCTTTATACCCAAATAATAAAGCTCAGTGTAACATCATTTTACAACATACATATTTCCACAACAGCGGGACTTACAAGCTTCAGCACCACGGAGAGCAACTTTGATGTTTTGAAGTCCATCAAACAGACATGATGTATAACAAACCTAGAGAACAACAAAAACATTAGGCTACATGGTCACTAATAATAAAACAACACAAATTCAAACCAGTCCAGCAACCCACATCACTTTGACACCCACTTTATCTATTTCAACACAGAGCTTCTTCTTCAACAGTTTATGCATCAACTTATCTGCAAGTTTGTCAGTCTATATAGTCTAGTCCAGTCTATAATAACAGAAGAAAACCTCAAATTCCTATTAGGTTTTATCGAAGAAAGCTGACATTTGTCGGAACTTTGGGTAGCAACTGGACAAGCATTGTTCAAAATTATAGTTTTATCTTTAGCAATAAAACAATTGCAGGTGTCACGACTCCTTTTAGGTAATGAACTGTAAGAAGCGGTCATGGCCTGTTAGTCTTGTTACAATTGAGTGGCAGTCTTCTTTCCAATTATCACTGGTGGTTAACACAGGAAAGCTCTCATATGCACCTGTCTTTCCCACTCTGACTAACAAAGGTAATGAAGTGGTCGCATTACTTCTGCTCCTTGATCAGCTTGAATTTGAACACCTTGAAATTCATTTTCTATTTTGCAAGAACATTCTGTCACTCAGTTGTTGAATGCTGTATTTGTGGAACAATTCTGGCATCTATTTCAGTCTACAACCACTGCCCCACAGTCTAATCCTTAAAGGGATAGTCTGGTAATTCCTAAAGTGATGATCTGTCAAATTATTATCAAAGGTTAGGTTTTTTTAAATCAAATTGAGCTGAAGTAGACGGACTCATAGCACAAGTAGCATTTTCATCTCATATTACAGAAAACATCAACAATTGTAATGGAAATTTGTTAAAACTATTTGGACAATATTCCTTCTGTTTGATAAAGTATTAGAAATTAGAAAACTAACTTTAAAGCCTGCCATAAAGTTTGCAGTACTTTAACCACATTTTTGAGTAATAAAAAAATACTATTCTGACGCCTGAAGAAAGTCACCTTCCTGCTTTTGAATGACAAAACCATTTTAACCCAACACTCCATTTTCGCTCCACAAATTGACAACTCTAATCATTTGTTTCATTCTAGATAGCTGCTTTTACTAATAATTAATGTAATTGTCACCACATTTGATTTCAAATATTTGAATAGATGATTTGAATCGTGAGTGCCTCTCCTTCATGTCTCCTCTCTGGCTCAGCTGATAAAATGCCATGCCTAATTGGTCTGCAACTGTGACAGTTAAAGCAATTAAGATGACAGGTAGGAGTGTTTAAAGGGCCTTGTACCTAACAACCCTGGTCTGTCTGAGCTGACAGCTCCTCTCGCCTCAAATTACCCCCTCTTCTTCTCCCACCTCAACTACTTGAGCTCCACATTTCTCTTTCACTTTCTTATATTAACATACAGAATGTAAAAAAAATGCATACTGATGTCTACCTTCTATGAAAAAAAAGAAACTATGATCATATTCTGAGGCAAAGACATGGTTGTGGTCATTTTGGCTGAATCATAAAAATACACACTCTCTTGATATTGTGAGATCTGTAAACACTCAGATTAAGTGTTGTAATTGGATCTCAGCTGCTAGCACACTAAATTCAACTCAGTATCTGAAAAACTGATGACTTATGACCATTTTGTTGGTGTTTGTTGATTAACAATGGCAGCTGTTTTCAATTGAGCTTTGTTGTGTTCATTAAATGGCAGTTGTTTCCAGGTCACTAGCTGGTCTTGTGATTTTTGTATTTCTACAACATATGCATGAGTGCAGATACTTCAGTCTTCCATCCATCCATCCATTATCCGCTTCTTTTTTTTTCAGGGTCACGGGGGTCACTGGTGCCCATATCCAGCAGTCACAGGGCGAGGGGCGGGGTACACCCTGGACAGGTCGCAAGTCCATCACAGGGACACATAGAGACAAACGAGACAAATAACCATTCACTCTCTCACTCACACCTAGGGACAATTTAGAGTTTCCAATTAACCTAACAGTCATGTTTTTGGACGGTGGGAGGAAACCGGAGTACCCGGGAAAAACCCACGCAAGCATGGAGAGAACATGCAAACTCAACCCAGAAATGCCTCCGGCCGGGATTCGATCTACCAACTGAGCCACCGTGCCGCCCCAACTTCAGTCTTATGCATGAAAACAGTTGCATCCAAAAATGGTGAAAACAGGAACTTTCATCTGTAGTTCATGCAGTTCAAAAGGCACATGAGATTGTGCTTGTAAAGCAGCAAATGCCTCATTGTGTGTCCCGCAGGTGTCTCTTGTTCCCCCCCCTGATTAGCTCCCTTTATATTCAGTGTCCTATCTCTCACTCCTTGCCGGTGCATTGTATGTCAATGACATGTCCTGCATGTTTCCCGAGCCGAGTATCTAAACTTATAGTTTATTGTGTGAGTGTTTCTTATTGGTGTTTTTGTTAACATAGTTTTTCCTAGTTTTCGTCCTCTGAGTGATTTTTGGTTTTCTTGTGTTTTTCTTCCCTTGGGAGCGCCTGATGTTTTTGAGCTGCCACGTAAGCGTTTTGTTTTCACCTTTTGTTCAAATAAATCTGCTTTTGTACCTGAGCTCCTGCCTTGCCTCCATATGATCATTTGGAGCCAAACCCTTTAATCAAAACTACAAATTCAATATTTGCAGAGCCATACTTTGTCCCTACATCATCTGTTTCACTCATTTCTAAGGGCCCACATCCTTTTGCATCAAGGACCCCTGAGCGTGTGTCCAAGTTACCTTAATAATAGATTCAATGCTAGATTAAGTTCTGGCTAAATGTCATAGCTTGTTTACAATGCACCATCATAAAATTACACTAATTTCATGATTATGTAAGACAAAATATGGTAAAATTTCACCATGAAAAATATTTTTTAATTTTTTGATTTGATTGTTTTTCCCCGTGTGATCAAGTAATGAAAAAAAAAAAAAAACATTCTGAGGTAGTTTCAATTTTCAGATGGGGACAAATAAACTCAATGAGAACAGACAATGAAGGCATGCAGAGAAGCAATCATTCAAATGAAAGCCCCTCAGAGCTGCACGCATTATTGAATTCACCATTTTTTATATTGCTTCCTCATCTGCTGCAGCAATAATAATAGACAGAATGTTTTAGTTGATTAGCTTCTTGTTGTGCAAGAGCAATATAAAATGAGGACGAATTCACTCATTAAAAGATTCTAAATTGAACTGATTATGAAAAAAGGAACTATGGATTCAAAATAATAAGTGCGGTAAGGCTAAAAAAGTGCTGACCAGAAAAAGTGTTTGCTGGAAAACACCAGAAGGATATTTATCTGTTTCCCAGCACCAGGGATAAAACAGAAACACATTAGATAGAGAAGGAAATGAAGGTGGGGAATTACTAGGAGCAGAGAGAAAACAGCTAAAACACAAAACAGCAGGTCTTCAGAGAGCCATACTGGTGGCTCTTCTTTCTCTTCCTGGTTGAATTGTGGTGACCTAGAGCAATTTCTTGAACAAATAAGATTGCCTTTGTGTGTGCATTATTTTCTGTTGACATTTGCTAAGCGCTAGAGCTCCTGGCCATGGGAGATAGATGAGGGTCCTAAAATGTCTCTGTATGTGCCAGGCCTTTCATGTTACCTTCAGAGCAGCAGGTTTGTGTGTTTAGGGAAAGAGGGAGAAAAGCAATGAGATTGCTATTCAGTAGAAATCCATTGGAGCTTTGTTTCTGACAGCAAAAGGTAAAGGTTATTGCACTGCGTTTCTCCCACTGCTGCTGTCTGCTGTCTTTGTGGCAAACAGCCTTAGAAATATTTTTTGTGACATCTAACTGGAAGTGCCCTCATATACTTCAATTATTAGAAAGACAGTATCTTAGGTTGTTGTAGGTATTGCTGTAAAGTGGGATTATGGATTTCTGGTCTGTGGTGGATACAATGCATGTCTCAAAACACTGCTACCAATCTGATAAACCAAAGATGCATGATCAGCAAAAAAAACAATATACAACAATACATTTAATCTCCTAATCACAATTTAGATTCAATGTGTATTGACACAACTACAGTCCTTCAGTTCTTCTTCCATCCATCCGTGTCCTTAGGTTGCTTTTCTGTGCAGGGCCATGGGGGAACTTAGAGTCTACCTCCAGCAGTCTGTGTGTGAGAGGCAGGGTGCACTGTGGACAGGTTAGAAGTGCATAATAAGACCACCCCTAAACAGTATGCATCAGTAAAGACACAGCAATACAACTGAACAAAATAAACTGAACCAAAAATGTTTGTACATTAAGATGCATTCTTCATACACAAAGAATCTTTAACTTAAATACTATGCTGTGAAAAATGATTTGCCCTCTTACAGATTTCTATGACGGATTTCATGGCCACCAATCAATAGATATTTAAGTATCCCTTTAAAGGAAGCAGAAGCAATTACAAAAAAATAAATAAATAGCTACTACAAAATAAAAAAGTAAACAAATAATTCCAAATGATTCAAATCCGTTTGTCAGTTCACTGTGTGCACTGGTCATAATGGAGAATTTAATGCCATTTCTATTTTATCGTTAGAACAAAAGAAATATTAAAGTACCAACCTAAATACCTGGAGGTGGGGCATGATGGCGAGCGCCTGGTGGCCGGGCTTTAACCCATGGGGCCCGGCCGGGCTCAGCCCAAAGAGGAAACATGGGCCCCCCTTCCCATGGACCTACCACCCATGAGAGGGGCCAAAGCGGTCGGGTGCATTGTGTGATGGGTGGCGGCCGAGGGAGGGGACCCTGGCGGTCCAATCCTCGGTTGCAGAAGCTGGCTCTTGGGACGTGGAATGTCACCTCTCTAGTGGGGAAGGAGCCGGAGCTAGTGTGTGAGGTTGAGAGGTTCCGGCTAGAAATAGTCGGTCTCACCTCGACGCATGG
>JAVKLF010000069.1:3013064-3024511 GCA_034783495.1 Millerichthys robustus | reverse complement strand
TTAAAGTCAGGTCTTTTCAGCCAGATCTATTCTGACTGATGGAAGTCATCCAGTATAAAGATTAGTTCTACTGTGATGAAGAACAAATTCATCATGCTAGCGTTACTGGGTAAATGTATGTGTGCTGAGAACAGACCATGTAAATGTAGGTATCCTGACACCGCTGATTCTTTTTCAGCTGTAAAACTAGTTATTTCCAAGCAGATACTGTTGAATGTATACATGAACAAGTTTTAACTGATTTAAATTTATTGTAATATATGCGTACATATTGTACTAATACGAAGATTTGATCAAAATTATGTTGTGGCCACAAGGTATTACCTCATGGTCATGCAGTAACTACCTTTTTTTTTTATCCAAAGTCACCGGACGGGCTTGGTAGAAAACTTATCTGTCAAAACAGATTATTCACGGCTCATGGTTTTTTTTGTTTGTTTGTATTTTTCACACATAAAGGTTTTAAACTTCCAATCTTTTGTTATGGGATTATCAGGGCCTAAAACAATAACATAAATGAAATAGAAAATAAAACACTAAGAACTGTGATTTATTTGATACTTCTAACATGAAAATTGATGAGGTCTTTTAGACAGTAAATATTAAAGCTGACTGTTCGATCACAAGTACCCTTAAGCAGGAGCTCATTAATCTGAAGGCAGCATGTTTCTGCCTATCAGCTGTGACATTTTACATCGGGACACTAAAGAAAATTAATTACAAATTTCTTAGCACTTATATCATCGCAGACATCAGCAAGTGTGTTTGCTTTGGGCTATAAAAGGAACTAATTCCATGTTTTGTCTTCAAAGTTTTCTTTGACATCATGAATATATAAATAAAAACTCTGAAGTCTATTTCTTAAACTCTACATATAATTCTGTTTAGGCATGCAAGACAAGCAAAATCAAAAGCTTGAAATTTTAGAAAAGTAAACAAAGTAATATCAAAACAGAAACTTTTCTTTTTACTTAAAAGTCTTTGATGGAAAAGCAACTCTTGTCTTTTAAACTTTTTAACGCTTATAATTTCTACAAACCCAGAGCTTGTGTTCTTAGGTTTACACAACATTTGTATTTATGTTCTGTTCTATTGCAATGATGGTTTCTTCTCAATCGTTTCTCTGACAGCATAAGACAGAAAAGACCGTGGGAGAGTAAGAAGGAACAGAACATTGTTCTGTAACGGTGTCTTCAGGAGTGCTGCTACAATGAATTTGCAAGTTTCACCATTATCTCCTGTTTTATTACAACCACAACACCATTGGTGACGAAGAAGAGCACTTCAGTACCAAGTCCAACGCTTATCCTGCATCACACTGGTGAAATAATCTGAATTCAATTCAATCCAAAATCAATTCAGTTGCATACTGTCCAATTTATGTTTAAAAGCAACAGAGTCAAATTCAGTAGATTATATATAAACCTGTATGAGGACTACTTTAAGCTTATTTAACCACACCTTATCTACTTAATTCTAACCATATATTTAAACACCTATTTACTTCATCTCCCCAGGAATTTGAACTCAGACACTGGCAGACACACAAGTGAGAAAAAAGTGAGAATGCAGGATATCAAGGGATGCAGGTAAAACTCTGTCAGCAGGTGTGAAATAACTGGGGGGTAATGTATTTATAATAAGTTGGCAGAAAAGTGCTAGGTGTCAAAGATTTATTTTAAACATCAGGGGTTTGCTGGTTGGATGGGGTAAACTGCATGTGTATGGGATTTGTACTGTAGAGAGTCAAATGCACAGAAAGAGGATCAGCACCATCTATCAGTGTTACCCCATCTCTACCATGGATTTATACAACTCACATTCAAATACAGCTAATCAAAAATCAGCTATTCAGTGAGACATAATTGGAGTTACCCCATGCCTGGTTCAGTTACTTTTCTGAAAAGACATAATGGTACATGGTAATATGGTTTCTGTACACCGTTTCAGCCACTTAGTTAGGAACTTCCATGTTGTCTTAAATCATTCCTCTGCTGTTCTTGTGTTCTTCAGTTCTTGTGCTGCAAAGAATAATGGTTTTGCTGCCAATATGAGTTATTCCTTAGTCCTCCAGTTCAGCCTTTTCTGACTACTAAGTGGATCTCTCCATATCAGAGTTTTTTTATATTATTTGACAGAAGTACATATAGTACAGACGCTTATCTTTCATTTTAGTCGTCCCCCCCCGCCCCCCCCCCCCCCACACACACACACACACACACAATGGACTTCATCTACCGGAGATATTCACTTATCATGTAAGAATCCCAGTGCTGTCAAGTCAGCCTTACCCTTTTCTAAGATACAGGAGACAATCATGTTGCCTTTTCTCCACTGGGCAGAGTTGAAGATAGCTTGCAGCATCATATGAAGCTTTTTTAAAATTTTCTCTGATTACTTAATTTGGTAAGCTGTTAATGTCACTCAGTGATCTTTCATGTCTCAGCCCTCCCATGTATTTCTGTTTTTCATTTAAGTTGAAGTTTTAAAACTTACCAGTACTCCCACGTAGATGTTTTTGTTTTGTTTGGTTTTGCCCTCACTCATGACAAGCTAGAAAGACAGTCCTCTGATGATTCTCTGTGTTGCTTCTCTCTAAAACAAAGTAAGAAAAAACTAAGCTCATTTAAAAATGCCATACATTTTAATACTTGAAGGCTAAATAAAGACGAATGATCTCAAATTGCAAAAACTATACGGCACCTTTGCCTCGTTTTGTTTCCTCTCCCCAATAATCTTTCCAGAGTACACACTTAGTAAGCTAGTACATCTGGGGTCCTTTGGGGCAAGAAAGTGATAGAGCATAGCTATAAGGGCCAAGTCTTTGATCTTGCTGTCATGGCTGCTGATAATGATTAATGTCTGGACTTTAGGGTCACTCTGTATGATTATGGGCTGTTTATACTGTACCGTGATGATTTTTTGTAATAAAATAAATATGTATGTAGGAAAATAAATCACAAAGTCCAAATGTGCCATGGATTCATTTTGTGACACAGCTGATGTTGTGATACTAAGACATTAGTTCTGCAATTTTTTCAGTTCTCTAAATTGTTTGTTGTGACAGCTGCATACCGAACTCTGAATATTTGGAGGCTCTCCCAACCATTTATTTAGTCATTTGAGGGCAGTCAATTTTATTTTAGAGCTTTTCACTTGTCACTTTCCTTGTATGTAGGTACATACAGGTGTAGGTAATGTCAATGTCATGTTTTTACTAGGAGGGCACTTTAAAATAGTCCAAATATGTTCTTATGTTGTTTTTGTGTTTTGGGTCATAATCCTGTTAGAGGACATGACCTGCCACTGAGAACAAGCTTTCTGATACTTTTTTATAGCAGGGTTACTCATGTAAGCAATTCTAATTTTATTTTATTATTTTTTTAAGCAAATGAATATTATCTCCAAACTTTAGAAACAACTCACTTTCAGAAACAGCACTGGTGGAAAAAAAAATGAACTTCAAATGTCCTAAAATAAAATCAACCCTTGGGGGATTCAGTATTTCTGCCATTTTATCATGATTTTGATTTTAGAAGTTTTTCAAATAGGCTAATTGCAACCTTTTCAACTGTGACAACGTTGAGTATTATTTTTATTTTAGGGAAAAATCTAAACAGTCTAAACAATCTGGAGAAAAAGATAAATAATGTAACATTTTTTGACACAGTGACAAGAAATTTCAAAAGAATAAATCCAGTGTTTTTTTTTTTTTTTTTACATTTTTGAGATTTTACATTTTTCCCTCAAAAGTGACTTGATTTACGCTTTTTGTCTTAAAGCCAGATGGAGAGACTTTATGTGTCTTTACAAAACATTTGAGAACCACTAATTCACCTGCATGTCATGGGTTTAAGTTGCTGAAATGACTTCACTATTTTGGGTATAATTTCTGCAGACTCAAGATATTTTAATATCCTCTTCATTTTGCATCGAGAAATAAAAACAGTTGTCTTTGTCCAAAAGAAGGAGCAGGTTCCTTTTCAAAATCTCAGCTGCTTTTTTAATCTCTGACTAAGTCTGAATGGATGTGTGTGAAGCAACACACTGGTGTGAAAAGCCCTCTCACTGAGCAGCAGAGACAGAAGACAAAAGTCAGATGACAGCTAGCTAATAGCTTCCTTCTCCTCAGAGGCTGAGAGCAAATTTCAGTATCACAAGTGATGCAGACTTCCATCAACACGACAGTTCAGTGCATTATAAAGCAGGGTGTGTAATCTCAGCTTTCCCCTTCACCACTTCAGCCCCTTTCCTCTCACTAAAATCAATATTTATAATTTTACAAGATCACAACAAATCCACTGCAATACCGCTGTTATTAAAACAATAAAAACATCACAGAGACAGGTATTTACTGGAAGCCCTGACTGGATTAAAGGTCTTTTTTTTTCCTGTATTTCCCTTTTACTTCATCTCTTCCCTCTCTCTCTCTTTCTAATTCTGCACCCCCCCCAGCAAAAACAATAAGCTGTGCTGTAAAAGGGATATACAAGCTCCTGCTTTTTAATATCACTGCCGGCTCTTAAGTAATGACATAAATAAAAGAGTGCAATGTATGAAGGTTTGTGGGCTCGTGTCAGTGTTCTCCGAAGAATCCAAACCATTGGAGAGAATCTGAGTAATAGAAAGCATCTATCTGGATGCTGCTTGCTAATATGTCCTCCAGGGACGCAGCTTCCTGTAGACAGTGATAGTATTTACAAGATGACTCGTATGCTCTTTCAAACAGTCTCAGAGTGTTGTGAAGCTTTTTCTCTCCCTCATGGTAATTTAATTTTTCGTCAAGAAGGATTGTCCCACAGAGACGTGCTCATTTCATGAACTCCTTTATTCCGATAACAAAACGATTAATTAAAAAAAACCTGTGTTGCAGTTTCAAACTCTTTTACCTTTCGAACGCAAGGAAAATGACTTTAAACCTATTCAGTGGTGTTTAGACATGGGAAACTGCCTCGGATGGTTTCTGTCGAAGGAGAGCTCAGGTGCAGGTGTCAAAATACAGCTTCGGTTCTCTTGACGTCAGTCGGAGACACCTGCGTCAAAATTCAGCTGAGTTCGAGGTGAGTTGGAGACACCTAGGACAACATTGTGTTATGTGGAATGAAATGTTATGGCACATTTTTTTAACCTAGCTGTTCAAAACCTAAGCAATAGAGGTACTTACTCCCACAAGGAAGTTGAGAACCCTGCAACATTCTGGACATGGACATAGTTCTCACACCCCTCGTACGGGGGCCATAATTGCACTTCATGTATTCTATTGTTGTTAATTTCTGTTAACTTAAGATCCATCCAGCCATCCACTCTCTGTTACCCACTTCTTCTTTTCAGGGTCACGGGGGTCACTGGTACCCATATCCATCAGTCACAGTGCGAGGGACGGGATACACCCTGGACAGGTTACAAGTCCATCAGAGGGCTGTTACCTGTTACCTTAAGATCTGTCATTTAAACATAAACGTGTGATATTCACAGAAAATTCAAAAATATACAAATTGTACAAAATGGTGTCACCTCAATTTTGTAAATATATTAGAGTGATTTTGTAAATAAGCTTAGATTGTTTTTTTTCATACTATATTTTTAAAGCAAATCAGAGCAAATAGCAAAATATGTGTGTTTTAGACATTTTTTTAAAAAAACTTGGTTTTGAGTAAATAAAGAAGGGTATGTTCTAGCTGGAGTCAAACTTAATCATTTTTCATTGTTTTATTTGAATAGGGTGAAAATAATAAATGTATGTCTAATTTAAAAGTAAAACAAACATTCTAAAACAAGTCTATTCCGCCATGTAAGAAATAAAATAATATGGTTTTGCAATTAAAAAAACAATATTTCTTAACTTTCATTGAAGGTCCCAAAATGGTCCATCTTGTAACTTTGCTGTAGTATACTGTATAAAGCAGAAAAACTTCAGCCGAGGAGAAAAAAAAGTCTTTTTTTTTTGCTATGTTCCATCCTCATTATCTCTAAAACAATAGCAGCTGTTCTAAAACTTACATTTCTGATGAAAGTCCCAAGTGTTAGCTTTATTTTGATAATTAAATGATTTAAATAGAGTTTGTAAATGCTGAGATACAGTCAGTCACATCTGGGCATGCTATTCAAAGCACAAACTTCAAGGCAACTCTTTTGGCCTTGTTAAGCACAAAAACTTTTACAGTAACTGAACATTTAAATCATTTTATTTTAATAGTTAGTTTTGGCATTTCCAAAGTACAGTTTTTCACACCAATAACACCAAAGAAAAAGAAAAAAAATCTGGATATTTTGGCACGTCACCAATTGGAGGTTTTAATGAGAAGTGAAAATAGAATGGAACAAGTCCAGCTGTGGACCTATTATAGTTGTTGTTTTCTGTGACCTGCTGGACACTACTCTGGACCTTCTTTGGGTCTCAACCCTGTCAGTTTAGTCACACTGCATCAGACCATCCAGGCTGTCATGTCAGCCCTAAACTTGTTATCTCCACGGGGAAACCTTGGCTAACGAGAACCTAACGACTTCCCTTAACGACAGGTCTCCATGGAGATAACCGGACATCACCCAGAAACCACGGCTGCTGTGCCTGATGGCTGGAAGGACAATTTAGAGCCATTTTATGTCCACACAGTCGTGCAAACTCATGTGGCCAAAGTGTCTCAGAGTTGCATGGTACTGGAAGCCTGCTTACACACACACACACACACACACACAATTACACACAGGCACACATCTTTCCTCTGTTTGAGCGCAGAGGTAATGGCCACACATTTTGCTGTGCAGACGACAGACACAATTGGGACCATTTGCTCAGGTCTCACTCATGTAATCTGTCGGCTGATACTGAAACATAATCTACAGAAATGAATGCTTTTGTGATTTGTGCTGTCATTTCGCCTTTTACTGTAATTGAAAGGTGGCACTCTCTTGTGTGTAACATGTTCAGCAGCCCAGAGTCATTGCCAAGCCATAGAAAAGTGTAAAATGCCTAAACTGTGTTGATGTCCAAAGATACAAAAATGGCTCCTCTCAATCTGTGACTTGATTTTTTAGGCTGAAGAAGGTTAGCTTTTTAAGAGCAAAGAAGAGTTTTTGCTAATACGACAAATCAAAAACGTTGCTTTTACAGCTTTAAATCAAATATACAAAAAAGAAAGCAGTGCCCAAAGGTATCAGAAATAATGGACTGATGTCTATGGTAAGTGAACCCGGGGTAAACAGATACAAGAGTCAGAAATAAAACAAGTAAGTGACTTTATTTGCAGTGCATGATCTGGTGAGGATCTGGAAGAAGGGGGAAGAATCAGACGTTCCATCAGAATTCCATTGTGGACATGCCCACACACTAACAGTCACTATGTTGTTGGTGGTTTAAGAGTTTGGTTATAAAAGCCAATAAAGGACACAAAGTCACCAAGTGGAAATCACACCTTCCACCATGGTGTTAATTATAGTATTTACAAAGATGTGTCAGTTTAATCTAGTTACACATCACAGAACTTCATCTGTATTAAGGCTTGGATCAAGACAAAAGCTTGTAAGGGTAATAAATAAACACTCTACATTTTGTGACCCCTGCTCACCTGCCATGCCATGCCCTCCCTCCCCTTGGAGGTATAAGATACAGACAAGCTGTTAATGCCCCGTGCACATGCGCTCACACACACACCTCATACTTTTTGTGTTTAAATGAGACACATCCAAAGGCTGCTCATTTACAAGGAAATGCTGCACCCAGTTCTTTGTCCTGCTTCCATTAGGCGTGTATGAGAAGGTATGAGAAGGTGGCAGGAAAGAGGGAAAAAGCTGATCTAAAACCCACAGCTCTTTCATGTCTCCAGCCTGACTAAGTAGCACTCTCTCAGCTCAAGTAAAAGGAAGATATCACAGGCATTATATTGCTGACACTCATTAACAGCTGACAGCCAAAAGAAAAAAAATCAATTGGCTCTCTGATATAGTTACCCATTGGTCTACAGAAAGAGAGGGGGGGAAAAAAACAAATCCAGGCACAGGAATAAAATTTAAATGTGTTTTTGTTGCGTTTTTGCCAAACCTAAGATATTGCGGAGTGGGAAACACTTCTCTGTGTTACCTTTAATCAAAGAAAACTTTTTACTATTTCTAGAGACCAGATCCCAATGCACACCTATAGATGGTGTTATTGGCCACTTAAAGCTTAGTCCATTATAGTAGTCCAATTGTCTATATTTACATAATATTATTAACCTCTCCAAGTTCTGAACAGCATGTTACAATGTTCTCACTCACGAAAACACTCACACAAACTCATACTGCTTCTACTTTATATTTTCCTCTTCACACAAAGCACTTTTTTAATTTCACTCATACACTAATATTGTATGTTTGATAGAAATCCTGAAGCATAACCACACATTTACTATTGTACAGTTTAGCAGTGGTTAGAAAAATAATGTTAACGTTTCATTCAGAACTTCTTCATGAATCTAATTATTTTCAACCCCACTTGCAGCCCAGAGGGGTGTCCAGTACATTCTTTATTAACAGTGCCGACATCATCTTCCCCTGGCTTGAAAAGATCTGTGCCACCTAAACCCTCTGAATGCAGCTGATAACACCTGGCCAGAGTATCTTAATCACTTCTGACTTGCATATCTGAGCGGCATAATTGCATGGAGGAAAATGTCAGAAGCAAATGAGTCCAACATGTCAATGTGTTAATTCTACTATTGATTTCATTGATGCATCACTCACACTCTCCACTCTCATTAAAGCCAACCTGTCAGATCACACACAACGCAACGGCAGAGTTGTGAGTTTTCAGAAAGGAAGCACTGCGACTGCAACGCAGTAAATGTGGGATGGATGTCGCCCTCATTTTATTTTCAAAACTTTGTAAATTAACTCTGTTTAATGTTCTTCTTTGTGTACATGCTGAACACAAAGCAGCCATTAGGGCACTAATGATCGATTGTCTGATGGTCCTTCTTTTGGGTGTGAACAACCAGTTTTAGGTGTCATCTGCAAACTGGTTGACCCACAATGCCAAGATACTGCTTATAAGACTGAGTTAGCCTGTGAAAGCAATTGTTCAAAATTGGTAGCTCAAATCATGCGCAGAAACCTAATCCAGCCCTCAGCTAAAGACACCATTTCACTTTAAGTCTGTCTCTGGCTGTGGAGACCTAAAAACAAAATGTTGAAAACGATCAATTCTGTTGTCCAAATGAAGCAGATTAAATAAATACCTGTATATGACATGCTTGTTTGGTTCATTGTTTTCCGTCTCTGACTGGCTGCTCTAGTGCTGCATGTATTTTTGGAACAAAGCAACATGCTGAAAGTAAAACTATCTAATGTATCAATCCAATAACCTTAGTATTGATACAGCCTAAGACCAAAGTTACTATTATATACTGTATTTCTGTGGATTCTCAGTCATCCAAGGCGTAGAAAATTCAAAGAAAAAAGACAAAGCAACTGGACTTCTGTTCTGTAGCTGAAGACAAGAAGTTCTAATTTTTTTTAAAAAGCATCAACAAAAGAAGAAGAATACAGAAAATGTCACCAAAGCTTTCATACGACTGCTATTACCTCACTTCAAGGCACAAAGTTGCATCAGGGGTTAGTTGGCTTTGACTAGCCTTGCTGCTTTGGTCCATTCAGAATTACACTGAGGCGGCCAGAAGGCATCTAAGTTTAGACATGTAGTGTCTTGTAAAGAAGCCTTCTATAATCTATATAAGATATACAGCAGTATGTGTCTGGATCATGGCAGTTTTGAAAAACGGCAGTTATTGTGCCTCCGATAAGTTGTTTCCATGCCAACATACCACTTGTTCAGTGTAAAGAGGGTCCAACAGCTACTAATGAGCAACAGGTGAATAACTATTTTTGTTTTTATATGCTGTTGTAGCTATTGTTTATTGTTAAAACATGAGAATGCAGCACTTTAGTTAAGGTTAATTTTGTTAATTTAGTTTTTTTAGGTGTTGTTTTCCCCACATAGTTGTCCACAGTTACCCATGTTTGACAATTATGGTCACATATTAATTGATGAATCATAGTCAGAAAGTACAACAAAGCATTGTATGTTTTAATTGTTTTGTTTTATTGGAGGATATTTTGCGACTTATTCTGTTTTTGTTTGTAGCCTGTCATGCCTGCATGCTTCTTCTCTGTCCTCACCACCACTGTATTACTGTTGCAATGACACAGAAAATCAGCTGTGTGCCTCTGATTGTGTAGTACATATGCTTGTGTGTATGAGAGACAAAAGAAGAAAAGTAGAGGTGGGGGTTGGGGGTTAAAAAGAAATGGAGAAAAAAGCTGGTTGTCATAGTAACTCTGTTTTTCAAGGAGAGTCAACCGTTCATTTCCACACTGAAGACTGCAAGGGAACACTTAACTCTGTTCTTCGCCTAAGGATACTGCTTTAAAACGGTCTACCCCTGCTTCGTCCCATCTCCATGCCTTGCTTGCCCTTACTGAAGTGTCAATCTGCAGTGAAACATTTGAGCTTTTCCACTGCCACTCCAGTCCACCACATCTTTTGTTCCCAGTCTTTCTCTCTCCAGCTCAATTCTCACCTTGCTCACTCACTTGCTCTTGTTCACTATCTGACTTTTATTGTTTTTTTTCCCCCTTACTCTACCTCCTGCTATCCCATTTAATACCAGTCTCAAATGTACCAGAGCTGACGCCAGTAATAATGAAGCAGCAGTGGATTAAAGTTGGGTTTACCTTAACACAGTTATCAAAACCAAGTGTTCTATGTTTTAATCAGAACCACTGTGTTAGCTCAATTAAAATTCAGTGTGTGACTTTCCAGCAAATATTACTTTGTTTAAACTTTACTGTGCAGAAAAGGGATTATTGATGTGATAGACTGATGTGCTCAACTTACTGCCAAGGTCAGAATCAGAGCTCGTCTAACCAGAGACCATTTGATTTTTTACATTACTACCAGAATAAGACCATACCTCGCTGTAAGCTGCATTAAATAGGTATAAACTGTTTCTAATCTAAATCATGTTTTTATTCAAATCGCTCAGTGTTACAAAAGAGCACATGTCTAAAAAGAAATTCTTACTTTAAAAAACAGATGTAAGCCTGTCCCCTCTGCGCAAATGCAAGCACACACACACACACCCGCACAGGTTTGTATTTCTATCCTTATTAGCACAGTTCATTGACTGGTTCATTTCCAGTAAATTCTAGAGCTTAACCCTGACCCCTGACCCTGAACCGAACCCCGCCTGTACATACCTGACCCTAAACCTAGACTAAACTCAATTCACACCTTAGTCCTAAACCAAACCCCCAACCCAACAATGCAGTTCCACCGTATTAGGACCGCTGATACTTTTGGTCCCCATAAGGACTACTGGTCTTGACAAGGTTGGTGCAAATACAAGAACACACACACACACACACACACACACACACACACACACACACACACACACACACACACACACACA
>JAVKLF010000069.1:2939618-2964408 GCA_034783495.1 Millerichthys robustus | reverse complement strand
ACAGTGATGTTTTTGGTCAGTGGAAGGAAATTCTTTTGCCTGGAGAAAACCCATGCATGCACAGAGAGAACATGCCAGCAAGCTTCCTGCTAAGCGGCAACAACATTCAGCTTTAAAATCAACAAGTGAAAGGGCAATCAGAAGAGAACGAATTTCAACTATCCGTGTGAAAAGCTCCTTTTCAGATTTTGAAGTTTATTAGTGGTGCTCAGGAGAACAAGAAGACATTTTGGGGAAAAACCTAGTTTGATGCAGAGAGCTGACATATTGACAACGTGCTTCTCCTCTGTCACACATTCAAACCCCCACAGGAACATCATCAGTTCATCCATGGCCTAAATTTAATAAATCAAAAATATAATAGAAAAATAATAATAAATCATAAAAGCCTTGTAAAAAATAAACACTGTTACTTTACCAAAACAGAAAAATACAACTATTAAAAGACTCGTGTGTTTCAGATGACAGATGGTTGAATGAATAAACCATAAAAAAACATTCATACCCACACAGACCCACTCACCTGTATCATTCGTACACCACTGGAGGAATTCAATCGCTCCAGTAAATCAGTTATTTCAACAAAGTCGACTCTCTCCAAAGAGCTACTGGAGCTTTTGATTGGGTTAGCTATGCTTGAACACACATACACAGACACTGGTGCTGCAACCAACACCTGTCCAGGTCGTAACATCTGTGTTTTGTGTGTCTGCTGTTTACAGCCCGGTGTGTGCTGCTGTAGGCTGAACAGGGCACTCCCTTCATTGTTTCACGCCATGTCACCTGTCCTTCACATTAACCGTGAGCCAGCAAAAACACTAACAGAAACAAATCACCAAAACAGCATTTAGATGAGAACAGACAGAAATTTAACAGATTCAAGCATTTATAGTTTCTAGAAAAAAACAGCACACTGAGATCTAATTGATAGTTGGATGCTAATTCTGAGTGTTCATTGTGTTAACTTTGTAGTATTATTTAATGACAAAAAAGTAAATAAAATGTGAAGTTTTTTAAAGAAAATATATTTTCTCTTTTTATTTTTTTTGCTGAGAATGTAGACATTGCAAAGGTAAAACTTTTACCTTCTTAAATTTTTTCAAAAACTGAGTATTCAAATAAGGGATTTTTTGGGGGGAAAGTTATGAAGAATTAATGTTGCACATGTTGCAGTGAGCTTAGTTTGGAGAAATAGTTCAATTCTGACCAGATTGACAAGCTAATGACTAGGCTGAGTGGGGCCAAGAACAAAATGGATTGTTGTCTCCTTAAAAAAGCTTCCACATGAAAAATTCTTTCAGATTTCAAATTCTCTTTAGCATATCTCTGGAGCATAAAAAAACAATGTCACATTACTGCTTCAATGAGGTTTAATAAATAACATTTATATGAACTGCTTTGAGATTTTAAATCCTCGAGTTTGTTAAAGATGGCAAAATCTGCTTTGAAAGTGAGTACCCTGGGACGTCAAGACCAGCCAATATTTGATTGTTCTTACAGAGTAGACTGTTGCCACCCGAACTCCGCGGTTGCTATTATTTCCTGTAAACTAACTCACTGCTATTCATTTTCATGGTTGTTTTAGCAGAAATGTTGTATATTCCTGCTGGACGCGTCCCTGAATACACTGAAGGTGCTACAGCCTGCTGCTGATGCTGCTATGTGCACTTGCAATTGATCACAGAATAATGTAAATAACTATGTAAACAACCATGTAATGTAGAACTGGTGGCGGAGTAAAAGTCTGTGTAAAAGTATTTACATAGACTGTTATTAAATTCCTGAGAGTGGGGGTGTTTTAATGTAGGCCAGTTGGAGTACAACTTAAAGGTTATAAAAACTGCATGGTTAACTTTAGAAATTTCAATATTGTTTTCTGAATTAATGTAGCAAAGTTTAAGATAAAGTGTTAGCTTAGCTACCCTTTTTTAATGTGTTGCCAGAGAATTCAGTACATTACACTAAATCTAAAGAATCACACCAACAAGGGACATTGTTCTTATTGCCATTGTTAAATTGTAGTTTGTGCCTGTATTGTTCTGCTTATTGCTTCAGAAAATGAGACTCTGAGATAAAATAACATTAAAGAGTTACATTGCCACTGGTTTAATAAACCACTTTCATCTTACATACAAACTATAAAAACAGATGTTGCCAAAATTTTGCAGTATTCACTTTTTTCCCCATTTCTAAAATACTGAAATCTACAACTTAGTTATTTAGTTTTTGTTTTAGTTTTTTTTGCGCTAGATCCATATTCTTTTCTCATATATTTTCCTCTGGCCTACATACGAATAATTGCTCTAGAAGTAAAAAAAGTTTTCTGCCTCCACAAACTACATTCTTTTGGTATATTTAAATATGTTTTTCAATTCTGAACTAATATGCCGTTAAAAATGGAGTAGCCCCATGCTGGGGCCCAGACTTCGGCCATCATGGCTTGGTCTTTATTGCCATCTGCCAATTCTATTTCTTCTGGGGCCACGTCACACCCACTGTGAACAGAACTCAGAGATTATGCTTATTGCCGAGTTTCTTTTTATGTGTATTTGTTAATATTCTGCAGGGTGTGGAAAATATGTTCATTAAGCGTTTGTCTTTTTTCAGTGTTGCTTTAGTCCTTTCCTTCACAAAAAATGATCAGTTTTCAAGTCAGCAAACCAGTTCCGCTGCATCTTGTAAATACACACATAAGCTCTTTGCTGCCCTTTTCTTGCTCACTAATTTAATATTTCCATTTTGCTGCTTTCACCTGCATGCCACATTAAATCTTTTAAAACAAGAGGAGTATTTGCAGTAAAGCCAGTGACTCCTTGATTTTTTAAATCATATAAAACAAGAACAACAGAAAACTTTTTTTTGCTTGATCAAACATGATTTATTGTTAAATTAAAGCTTTTGTTTGCCTTTAGTCATTGATGCAGACCATTTACTGAACAGGTTGTGTTAACTGCTTGAATAATTATGTGGTTTAAAGTGAAAAACTAGACGTAATCTGAAAGAGATTAATAATGCTTATTATTAATGGACTAAGAAATTGTTATGAGTCTTTTTAAAACTGCCTTAATCATTTGATCTCTTTTTTTGAATGCGATGTACAAAAATAAACACCATGTACTGGAAAGACATTTTGCATTTGCATTTAGGAGACGACACATTCAATAAATAAAATACATAAACAAACATTTGCACGTAGGCCTAAATACTTTTTTCAGAAATACATTTAGTCTAAAAACTGTTCACAACACGTGTTTCACAAGTAATTTTAAAAGATAAAAATGATTTTCCTCATGTGAAGCTTGTGGTTTTTCCAGTAAAGACACATTTAGTAATCTAATCTGAAATTATAATCTGAATCTTACATCACACTTTTATATACAGTCTCTAAATTTTCATTCGTGGAAAAAAATTGAAAATTGACTCATTTTGTTTCTATTACACAAAGAAAAAAAATTCTGTTTGTTTATGTGCCTCGGCACATTGAAGCCAACAATTATTCTGTTTTTAAGTTATTAAACCGTTTTCCGACTGTAACCTTTGTGTCCTCACTGTGATTTGTATAACTTGATTCACCGGCTGATTTTCATGTTGTTTGTAATGAGGGACCATGTAGAGATGGACAGACAGCTCCGTTTCTCTAACAGGTCCACCGGTAACAAGCGCTATGCTAATCACAGTCCTAATAAAAGCATATCTCCAGGCCCGATTCAGCTGGGGAATAAATGCTTTCATTTAACCCAGCATGGGGGCCCCTAGCACTGGGAAAGTGTCGTTTTAAAACGCATGAATCGTGCGACACTGCATGGCTTTGCTACTAAGGTTTGTTGTCACCGTCGGTAAGCGAGGTAAAACGAGACTGACCCTCCTGTGACACAAACTTCACACAATGTTGGGTCTTCAACCGGATTTCTCAGCAACTGGAAGCCAAGCAACAAAGCCCACAAATACAACAGAGGGGGCTTCCAGTCATATTTGAAACATGTGGGGATTATTAAGATTACTAAAGTGTGTACCCAGAATACAAGCTGTGACTGATAATGAGGGTTTGAACATAGGTATTGTAAAAAGGTAAGAGTCTTTTATTTACAGTGATATTCTGTTCTGGATTAAAAACAAAACAAAAAAAAAAACCTGTTGCCACTTTTTGGTGGCAAAAGGTTTCCAGATGAGGAACAGAGATCAGGTAGTGGTTGTTGTTGCAGGGTGGAGGATGAAGGATAGGTTCAACTGGGAGGCTCCAGGAGGTATTGGTGTTTGTTTGTGACAACACAAAGTAACACCTGTGAGTTGCTGCTGCCACCACTGCACCAAAATCACAGAATATCCCACTGAGAAATGGAGCTTTATCAGGAGCTTAAGTACACAGGAACCTCATTAGCAGAACCAGGAACAGGTGCGTAGAGATGGCTCCGCCCATGCCACTCAGGAGCTGCGGGGTGAGAGTCAGCGGCAACAACAACACAATCTCAACAGTGATAAGTGTATTCAGTAATCCTCTGGTTGCAGCAGCCATCCCTACATCAGTGGAGCAGTGTGTCAGTTGTTGGAGATGGCCTCTACAGATAAGTTAGTGCACCTTTATAATATTTGGATGATAGGCACATCTTATCTGACATGCTCCAACACTCCCCCCAGTGTGCATGTGCAGTGTGTGTAAACTGATAGAAGCACCAAAACAACCCAACGATTCTGTGTAAGATGCAGATCTGATAGTGTTTCCAGGCAGATAAGACCCATGAATGGGAATTCACAAAGTGGAAACTGAATCTGTGAAGGCAAATGAAAGCTCACTTTTTTCAGAATAGTAACCACTAAAGTAAAGCATTTCTGAAGAAATATTAAATTAAGCTGCTGTCCAAAATGTCAATACATCTATACCAGTGGTTCTTAACCATGTTTGAGGTACCGAACCCACCAGTTTCATATGCACATTCACCAAACCCTTCTTTGGTGATAAATCAAATAACACAACTGAACAATGTTGAGTTATTGTTAATTACGGTAGTTAAATAAAGTTTGATTTAAATGACTGTTTTGTTTTGCTTAATGTGCCTTTATAATAAGAGACGCTATGTGTGTGAAAATAGATCCGTTCGTGGATATCGGGCTTTATAATCCGGTGCACCTTATGGTCCAGAAAGTACGGTAATGTAACGTGATCATCTGTAGCAAGTGATGGCCAAGCAGTGTGTGCAAGCACCACAAATTCACATAATGAGTCGGGTGTGTCTTGACTTCCTTGGCGGAGGTTCCGCCACACCCCTGAGACCGACTCACCGAACCCCTAGGGTTCGATCGAACCCAGGTTAAGAACCACTGATCTATACTGATCTAAACTCAGAAAAGAAATCCCAAGATGAAGAATAAAAAATAATCAACTCAGGTTATGAGATAAACGTCTATTACCAAGCCATGGTGAAACAGATCCTTCACTGTGACGCTGAAAACTGTGACTTTCAGCTCAACAAAGCTGGTTAAGTGGGACTCTTGCGATGTATTCTGACATTAACTGCTTCATGCTGCTCATGTTGCTCATGTTTTAAAGAGTGTTTTAATCACTCTTCCTTCTATCTACCTCCAAATGTGGAATCATATTAGTTTTTTCTTTCTTGCATAAATCCTGTTTTTGTCATCTTTATAAATATATACTTTGTTTTGAGAGTCATTGCCAGTTAATTTGGTTTGAAACCAAGAGCTGATGAATTCTGTGTTGTCTCAGTTTCACCCTCATAAACTGTCATACTGACTTAATGTACAGCTGAACTGACTAAAACTTACACATGAACAGAGAGAAAGACAAATTCCACTGACAACTCGGTGGGAAGAAAGGTCAGTCACAGTCAGGGTCTGCACCTGGGTTTGTTTCACCTCTTTTCTCTCCTCCTCTTCTTGTCGAGATTTCCCTCTCACCCCCTCCTCACTACCAACTCTTCTCTCTTACACACCAAGACACAAACACTTCTCAGTCAACAAAATAAAGCGTTATATTTTCTGTTGTCAAGAGCTGAGCTGGACTGTTGACCTATAGTTGCAACAGGCCTTAAGGGGAGCTCTGATTGCTTTTCACTTTGAAAGTAAGACTTATTTTTTGCTTTGATGATACAGAAGGAAGCACTTCTGTGTTATAGGAAAAAACACCCTGGGATTTGTCTCTTGTATACATCTAAAAGTCTGTCATACTGTTACAATTAGTCAACTCTGTGGATTTACACACAATTTATAGAAAAAACAAAGGAATGATTGTCTATCAAACTTTGAAGACCTTTAGACTATATTACAAAAAACTTAATAACTAAACTAACATTTACCAAAATAAAGTAGGTTTTTCAAGACCTTTTCTTGTTTAGGTTTAATCTGTTCATAAATTACAATATATTTACATTGTCTGGTTCCTGCAAGTCTTAAAATGAGCTAACGACTATTTATTATAAACAACAATACAATACAGTCTGTCATGTGTAGAATTACTGCTGTGTTTGGAATGAGTGTCCAAATGAGGCAAAAACCAATAGAAACTACACACCCCCTTGGATTTTTTTAAAGCTTTTATTGCTTTTATAAATCAATATGGGGCAAAGTGTCCTTCTTTACAGAATAATAATAATAAAAAAAAAATTCACTGACAATGTAAAAACAAATTTCTACAGAATAATACCAAGAAAAATATTATGTAATGTAAAATAAGCGATTGCACAAATATCCACATCCTTTGACGTGACCTAATTCAACTCAGTAACAAAAGCTTATTGAAAAGTACAAGTTAGGTGATGGTAAGACTGTAGGACATGTACTGATAGCAGGTCATTCTAACAAAGTGAGTGAGTGTAAGAAGGACAACATTGAGAGAGACCACCAAAACTAGATTGACCACTCTAGAGGAGTTATAGGCTTCATTCAACAGGTGAGATGGGAGAGACTGAGCTACAACGGTTGGCCTAGTTCTTTACAAGCCTAAGCTTTATGTTCCAGATGCAAAGAAAAAGCCAGTCAGCCTCACAGCTTGTGAAAAACTCTTTGATCAAGTGCTTCTTGGCAGCCAGCCTTAGTCTGAGCCCACATGACATTTCTGTGTCCCACTGATTACGCACTAAGGTCGCTGAAGGTTGCATTGACCGCAGTTTGAACCTCTGATCTTTTGTTCCAAAGGCAGTGTCGTTCAGTATCTTTACAATATCAAACAGCATAGGTGCAAAATATTTGAAATAACACTCCAGCTCCATGTGTATTAAAACAGAACTAATCATTTGCTATCTATGTAAAATATATATATATTTGCTCATGAGCAGCATTAGTTGAAAAGTATCTGAAAGCTATTCCAGGTTTATTTGCCTTTTATTTGTGCAGACAGGTGTGAAGGTCCGTTTGTACAGATGTGTGTATCAGTTGCAGCAGTGGAGTTGAGTCTGTTCTTGGCGAGCTGGTGTGTTAGGTAGCTCAGATGCACAGTGACAGCTCACCTGCAGAGCAAAGGGCACCACTAGCTTGCAGGCAGACAGAGGGAAGATGGGGGGGAGAAAGGGGAGGGGTGGCAGAGGCTCAAACTCAGCATGACTCACCCACGTAGACAAAGACTGTGGAGTTTAATACAATCGCAGTACGTAATGCACTGCACAGGTGTGGGGTAGAGGTGCGTCGGTGTTGGGAACCATGGGCGTACAGTATGTCATCTTTGATGGAAAAAGATGAAGAAATGGAGAGAAGGACTCCTGACAGAGTAGGAAAACAAAGGATGCGGCACCAGGCGAGACAGATTACTTTCCTCATCCAAATTCCGGTTGTGGTTAATGAGATATGTTGATAACAGACACACAAAGACACGGACACAGTCAGGAGCCAAGTTCATTAACGCCTGCCTTCATCTTTCAGTGGTGAGCAATAGTGAGTTTGTAAACGGCCAAATCCCGCAAACCTCAAAAATGGAATGTGAGGAAAAATTCTTGTGTCTTACTATGAGACCCACACTTTCAGTGAGCTGTTTGCAAGCCTCTTACATCAGAACACGGGTGTTTGTTCGGGATCTCCTGCTGTTGGGCACCATGGCATCCAAATGCCACACACGAAGCTGCTGGTTCCTGAGCAGGTTGGAGCAGCATGATGCTCTTCCAGGAACATGGAGGTAAAAGCTGTCATCATGGACAGCAGCAACATGGACAGTGGAGGTGGAAGCAGCAGGGGTCCGATAGCCCACTGTTCTAAAACAGGGGGAGGAGGATGGTTGTTGTGGGATTGGGAGAAGTAAGGAGATGGGTGTGGGAGGAAAAAGAAAAGGCAGTGATCATAAATTGCTGTTTGTCAGGACAGCTGCTTGGAAAACAAGCAGCGATAATGAAGACTTCAGAGCAGACAGACTGTCCAGCGCTGCTGGAGTCCACAGGGCAAGAAAAAGACAGAAAGAGAGACACAAAAAGGTAGGGAATGGGGAAAGATAAAACAGACCTTCTGAAGGCTGAGATGATTTCTTTTAGCTTATCATTGGCTACATATTTTTTCCATGTAAGCTCTGTGTAAGGTAATAAAAACCTGAATGTAAAAAACAGACCAGGACATCAACCTCACATTAACATTAATAGATTTAGATTTTTCTCCATTTTGGTATGTGGCTGCATAGGTGGCAAGAATAACAGTGCTGGACAGTGTCTCCCACCCCATGCATGGAACTGTTGCAGAACTGGAGAGCTCCTTTAGTGACAGCCTGCAGCCTGGGTGCACAAAGGAGCGTTATCACAGGTCCTTCCTTCCAGCAGCTGTTAAACTTAATAACCGTCACTGCTTCCAACAAACTCAATAAGTTGCTACATCCCTACGGCAATAGCAGTTTTTTTTTTTTTTTCTAGTACATATAGGCTGTTGTTGCAATAGTTTTTTTAATCTTATTTTTTCTTAATCTATTCTATTCTATTCTCTTCTATTCTATTCCATTCCGTTCTGTTCTGTCCTATTGTGAAAAATCGGGTTGCCACTTTAAAATCCAAGATGATGACTGCCATTTATATATAAATATTTGTAAACATACTACCCTAATCATTCAAAGGAACTATGCATTCTAGTTTTTGTATTACTTGTATTTGCTTCCGCAAATGATTGGGGTGGCTGGTAGGATGACTAAAGTTTGGTCTAAGAGACCTACCTCTGTTATCATACACAGTGCAACTCCTATCAACTTAAATATCTTGCACCAAAGATATGAACATTTACTAGGGTTCTCTGTTCAGTTCCATTTCAGTACCTCTCATCTCAAACACAAGAAACATTCACTGTTCAAATCCCTCAGCCATGAGGAAATAGGCATGTATGCTACATCATGGGTGGAGCTGGCCCCAAAAGGCCATCCGTCCATTCGTTATCTTAACCCTCTTCTTCCTTTCAGGGTCACAGAGGTCACTGGTGCCCAGATCCAGCAGTCACAGTGCGAAAGGTGGGATACACACTGGACAGGTCACAAGGCCCCCAAAAGGCCTTGTATATTAAACTAAGTTGTTTTTGCAAACAGTTTGCTGGATTTTTGTTTTAAACTGTTTTGAAAAACCTTGTGTAAAGCACCTAAAAAGAAAAATGTACTAAGAAAGAATGATGTTTCAAAAAAAGGCAAGGGTTATCGCAGAAGCTCTGTGTGGCAAAACTGTTTTGTAGCACATCTTACCAGGAATCCTCTACCAACACTTTCTCCTTTTAAAATATCTACTTCTATTGTTTGCTGGTTTTGTTTTTGGGTCTACAATTTCGAGAGATAGAAGCCAACCTTAACCGCCATTCATTCTCCTGCTTTGTTTTAGGAAATACGAACAAAAGATGTTTTTTTTCCCTCTCACTTAATTGGCTTCAGAAAAACGTAAGATTTCCATGCTTTGTTTTCCTTTTGTTCCATACCCAAATTCAGGACAGATTCAACTTGACTGATGCTGAATTGAGGGAGGCAAAGCACACACAGTTGCTCATTAGTCCAAAGATTTTTAATTGCCTGTTTGGATGAACTTCTTTTTAAGCAAAAAAAAAAAAAAGAGAGAGAGAGAGTTAAAGGTGTTTACTGACAGCTTCCACCCACGCCTTATTCCATTTCAGGATCCCAGCTGCTTTGAGAATCTTTTTTTTTCCAACTTTTAGCAATGAGGTGGGCCCTAACACAACCAAAGCAGGCTGGCTGACAGACAACAAGGCTGCAGCAAAGCCCACTGCATAATTTATGAAGGCAGATGTACAAGGTGGGTTATTAGCTCCCTATGCTACGCCGCTCCCCTGATTTACAGTTTAAGGAAGTAAGGATAACAAATAGAACACATAAACAAATCAAACCATTGACAAGTTTGTTTGTATGCACCCTAGAATGTGTCGACGAAGGAAGAAGATGTGGAGGAGAGAACCATTGGGGGAAAAATACACATCAGCCAATTAGCAGATGTTGAGGTGATTGTTAATGATGCAGAGGCATTCTGGGTGGGAGAGACGTCATTTCCAATACCTCCCATTATGGGAGACGAATCTCACAAGTTCTCAGTGGCTGGAGCTATTAGGCAACAAATGGGTGGCTATCATGCAGGACATGAGACCCAGACAGCTCTGTCTTAATGAGAAGCTTTCTTATCTTTAATGAGACTAACTGATGCTCTCCTTTTCTTCCCCATATTCCTCTTTCTTTCTCTCCCTCTGAGGATTTCACTCAATTCTCCACTCTTCCCTCTCATTCTCCCTCTGTGGGCCCTGTGGTTTATGATGATGGAGCCCTGAGAGTAACATACATTTTAATGCACTATAATGGGAGGAGGGGAAAGAGGGAGAAAAGACAACAAGAGACACAATGGGTGGATTAGAAAAGGCCTTCTCCTTGGATGTCTCAGCTTTAAATTAATGAGGAGGCTGAGCGCTACACAATGAATTTAGCTTTTCATGTTTAATTATGCTATGACTGCAGCAGTTCATTGAGGATAAATCACACAATTATTATGCCTCTCACCCGCCGCCTGTGTTGTTTTTCTCACTTCTTTCTGTTTTTCTCCTCCCATCTATTTGTTTTGTTGTTGCTTATTCATAAGCCAATGTCTTTCCTTAATGGTGTCCTGCATATAAGAGGAAATAAAGCCTAATGTTTTTTATCATCAGGAGCAAACTTCCCGTGTGGAATAAGAGATGAACTGGGGAGAGAAAAGCAGAAAACACAATCTGTAGAGATAGAGAGGAAAGAAAAAAGCAAAACCAAGACATGAATACGTGAAACATGCAACAGTGTCTTACCTTGTTAGAATTTCCTAATTTCTTCAAAAAAGGTGCATGAGTGAATTCATGAAAAAAGCCTGTTTATATGAAAAAAAGCTATTCCTAAACAATCTTTTTTATTCATGGTCTCTAAAATAAATCTTGTAGTAATTATTTCACCCTGGAAAAATACAGATTCAAATAAATCAGTTAAAGTGTAAATTATTTGCTCTTATGATGAGTTGATGTAAAATATCTGAGTGCAGCTGAACATACACTTGACGAAATAACTTTGTTCCTGATGCTGACAAGGAGCCTATATTTTCTGTCAGAAACAGGTAAAGGCTCGCAAAGTTCACTGTGTATTTCTATCCAACAGAGTCCCCCTCCTCCCTAGCATGAGGGGGCCTGATATGGTTACATCTGCTAATGGAAATGAAGGTTTTCCGAGTACAGAACAGGAAAAAGTCTCCTTCGATGCCTTCAGCACTGTCATACCAATCACAACGTGAGTGCATTTTATATTAACAGATGTGAATGGGGCTTAGAAATGAACTGTGCTACAGTCTGCAAAATGCCAAACTACAGGTGCTGTTGTAATGTAAATCTCTTTAGTCTACACTAATCCTAAACCTGTCTCCTAGTGCCAGATGAGCTGTTTTCCCAGCAGGTTGTAGAGAGAAGTGGAATTATTAAAGTGTAGACTCTTTCTTGGTAACTACATTAATGATCATTACAGCTCCTAAAAACATGGAAATGTGGATTAATGGAAACGTTTCAGTTATACACTGTTTTAATACAAATCTAGATATGAATAATAAACAGATATTTTAACAAAAGGATGCAATGTTGAATTCAGTTTAATGCAGATTATAGGCTACAGTTACTAAAATTTGTTTGAAGCTGGATTTTCTTATAATATTTGTTTATTGCATGCATCTTTTTAATTATTAGTGGAAAAAATATTAAATAAACAGTAATAGTAAAAAGCCTGTAACTTTTTCAGAGTGATCACGTAGGTGGTGTCTCTCACTGTTCTAATTCTTGCACGGTCACTCAGTTTGTTAGAATGACCTTCTATTGGTAGATTTACACGTGTCCCATATTTTTTCTATTTCTTGATGACTGATTTAACAGAACTCCTGGGAATGTTTAGGACCTTGGAAATCCTTTTGTATCCACCCCTGACTTGTACTTTTTAATAAATTTTCTCTGGGTTTAATTAAAACAGTCACTTTAAAGGGAATGACTATTTATGCAATCACTTATTTACTTTACTTATTTTATTTATTTTGGCATAACTTTAAAGGAATTAAAGTTACTTTGAAATTGAAGAAGGTTTTTCTGAAAGAAATAAAAATTCAAAGAGGCCCATTTTCATTGACCATGGCTGATTTATAATAGCAATAAAATGGTAAAACATCCAAAGGGATGAATACCTTTTATAGGCACTGTACAGACCTGGCATATATACTACAGTATATAGTAATATACATTTCCATATTGATGAAAACCCTTCCTAGAAATTGTGTTGTGTTTACAACAGTTTTTAAAAAACTTCTAAAAAATTTGGAAATACAGTGTGCTCATGAGGACAAGCCTTAAATGTGTACTACGCAAAAGCACACTCTAGTTCAACAAGATAAGGTATTTGGTTCCAATCTCTGTCTTACAAACAAGCACAGCATTCTCGGAGTGAGAACCACGTCCAATATCTGCTATGATCAGGTAATCTCCAACCCTCTTACAACTGCCATCAATATGCTAATCATGGGAAATTACTAAGGAGGAGCGATATTTCCACTTAAACACTCACCAAGATAGAAGCCGAGACCTGTGGAAGACGACCAGTTACACACAAACACGCATTTAAAAAAAGCTGGAAACATCCACCAATGACAGACTACATATGTACAAAATAAAGCATGTGAAGTATGCTATGATTTTATGATCAAGCTGCATCTGTTGCACTCCCCTCTCAATACAGTATTTTTTTTTCAGTAATGTTTAGCTTCTGCCAGTTTTCTGATATTAATATTTCAGATTTATAAATTCATTGTCATGGTAAAGATAAGACTCAGGTAGTTTATCTTACAATGTTTTCACAATAAACAAAATATATCAACACAGATTCCACCAGCTCTGCTTCGAATGTGTTCAGTAACAAAATTTTCTGTCAGGTTATATTTTTTCCATCACAACCAGGTCCTCTATTGATGCATTTCCAGCAAACAATCAGCTGTTTTTAGAATGTGAAACACAATAGTTCATTTTTAGACAAACTGTTGAGTGCTTGGAGTAATGCTCTCAATTTTTGCATCACCTCCACGGTAAAAGAAAAAGCATCTAACAAGAAAAAAAGAAATCTGAAAAGAAATACTCAACTGGGGTGTGTCACTGGCAGAATCGGTTTGGAGTGAGGAAGCAATTGCTGCTCATTGACACGGCAATGTCTTAAGCCTGGCTGGTGAATGAATATTTTTGCAAATATATTGCATGATTTTACAGCAGAGGGCCTGCAGCAGATTCAGACACGGTGAGAAGCAAGACAATAATCTGTTGAGGAAACATGGTGTGTGGCTGCGATCAGCTTTTATTTCACTTTCAGGAGCCAGGACAATTTTTCAATCTCATGTTGGATGCACAACACAAAATGAGGTGGAATAAACCTCCGAGCTGCAGAGACTGTGGCTATAGTGAAATGCTTTAGAACATAGTTTGACTCGCTAAAGTGTGATCCCATTTGTTTCAGTAAAGCTATGCAGCCTGCGCTTTTAAAAGAATAGCTGCTGTAGAACTAAAAGCTTAGCTAAAGCTCTGTTTTAATCCTTGGCGCTCGCTGCACTCAAAGTGTCAATGTTAGTAGAAAGGATCTCAGTCACTTTTTGGTAGATGAAAAACACTGGTCATTACTTCAGAGTAAACAGCTTGATTTAAATAATAACAGACTGAGAGCTTGAGCTCTTTGTCTTTCTCACTGTTTGCTGTCATCTAAAGGTTCAATAACCGCTGTGCTGGAATTGACACTCGTGGGAGGAGAGGAGGGGAGTCTCCTGAGGAGTGATGGGCGGTTCTTTGACAAGAATGAAGCTTCAAAAAAAGAAAGATCTCACTGCAAGACATTTGCAAAGTGAGCCAATTTAAGTGCAGTTACTCAGCAATTACCTGCCACTCATCAAATCCTGGCAGTCCAAATAGGTTCTCAGTTTTAGGGCAGACTCAATTCGGTTATTTTTATAGAATTTTAGAGTCTTTGTGTCTATTTGCACTTCTGCCAAACTGCACTTTTGCAGCTTTGGTCACCTTCTACCCAGACGTTATGGATATGAGAAGAAGCTCTTGCCTACCGTGGCAGCCGGCCCAACGAAGAAGTTTTTTTTTGTTTGTTTTTTTTTAACTTTGCAGCATACTTTTGATGATAAATTAATCCGATTGAGATCATATTGTGTGCGCATGTGTGTGTGTTACTTTTGTAACATTAGCAAAATAGCTTGAATCACAATGATTAATTTGTGATATCAACCAAACTCACAATGGATATTGCAGCAAACTCAAAAATTCATAATTAAAAATAATTAACTTAATAAATTTCACAGATACTGATCTAAAATTTGGTGTGGTAGCTGTGAAATATCTCCAACTTATATTCTAAGCACTAACTGATTGGGCAAAGATATAACTTTGCCATTAATTGTTGGAATCCATGCTGAATATTTGTTAGCAAGACATCTCATGAAGCCGAACAAATTTCAACGAAACACTAAAAAAGTAATCATTGGATACACATCTACAACTGATTACCCCCTTGGACTCCATTCAATTCAAGATGGCCCCCACAGCTAACTAAATTTAAGTAGTTAACTCTGATTAAATTCTAGAAAACAACAGTAACATTTTAATGCTCGGTAAGAAAATGAATTGCAAAATAAGTTAAACTCCCAAAAGTCATTCCCCATTTTGCAGTTGGAGTTTGTCAGTGGAAATCACAGGCCAACTGATATATTAAAAGAATTAATGAGGGTTCCTCTGCAGCTAAATAAATATCCCCTGTAATCTATTATGGCGCTAGTGGTGAAGTAGACAAGGCCACGTGCATTTTATCAGCCTGGTAATTGGTCATGTTGACACACACTGTCTTGGGGAGGATGGGATAGTGAGAGGAATCCCCTTTATTAATGGTTTCTAATAAAGACCAGCATTCATCAGACATTATATGGCACTGTCAGACTGAGCATCGATGCTGGACCCCACGATAACACACAGCCACATCTGCATTTAGTAAAGCTTTGAAAGCTACATTATTATACCCAGTTTTATTTATTTATTTTCTGTGAGACAGTGGTTTCGGCAAATTATTACCTAGTATTCACTCAAAGTCCATACACTGGTTGTAGTATCACTCAACATCAGAAGAGGCAGTTACTGGCCCACTTAAGTAACAAAGAGAGCCCCTGCTAGAAAACAGCTTCAACCCTAAAGTGACAAGTTTTCTTGTCACCTTGCAGTTGGAGTCCAAGATGTCATCTGCTTCAGAAAGTTCACTTTCATCTGCACAAAGCAGGCAACACTGTGAAAGTCGTGTTCTTTGATTTCTCTAATGCTTTCAACACAATTCAGCCTGCTCTGCTGAGTGGCAGCTTGCAGAAAATACAGATGCAGGCTTGCTCAACTGCTTGTATTACTATTCACCTGACAGACAGTACAATTGTTATAAGTCTGAAAGGTCAGGAGCACAGGAACACTGCAGGTGATTGTACTTTCATCGTTTCTCTTCAGATTCTACCGCTCACCCCTCGGACAACTTGGAGTTCTGTCATCTACAGAAATACTCAGGTGACTCCTGTCCAGTAATTCAGTGCAGAGAACTTGCTAAACATTTTGTGAGACTGTGAAAACAATCAGCTCATTGGACAAACGTGGAAAACAAAAAATGTGGCAGTGAATTTAAGAACAAGTAGAAATAGGACATACACTGAATTCATCCTGGAGGAAGAGCTGAAAGTGGTTAGGAACTCTAGTTGTTGGGACTTCGGGCCTTTTGTGTTTGTTCAGGAAGAAACCACATAAAGGGTGGGCAGTCACCTGCTGCATAGACAGAGAGAGTTGGTCCTCTCCACTGTTGTCTGCTGCCCTTTGCATGCTCATGAGGAGGTCTTGCATCAGTGACAATTTGACACAATCTTTGGTTTCCCTACATAGTCTAAGACGTATGTCAGATCATATTGAATTTGACTTTATTGTAACTGAATTGAAACCTAAAATCATTAACACAGATTGATCTGGACATTTGGAGATTTAACCGTAAATTTCATGACCCAAGATCTTTACAGATACAGAACTAATAAAAATGCTAATTTAATCATTGGATGTATATTCCAGTGTTGCAGTTTCTCTGCATTTTTTGCAAGTATCATCAGTTTCACTTTCATAAGTCTGTGTCTTACACTTCTCGTCTTTTGTGCATCATAAAAACAGGGTTTACCTGTTCTGTTCCGGTTAGGATTAGGGTTAGCTCTAGTAGTTAGTTCTACCAAAAAGAAGAAATTCCTTTAAAATGAATTCAATTTCTGGGATGAGTTTACAACCCGTCCAGGGCGAACCCTGCCCCTCTCACTGGGACTGTTGGATATGGGCACCCATGACCCTGAAAGTGAGAAGAGGGTAAAAAAATTATGGATGGATGATTCTATCCTGTCTGACTGTTTACAGTTCCTAAATTGGCTCATGATAGACCTCACCTGATGACTGCTGGAGACAGGCACCCGTACAGAGAACAACTGGAGATGTAAATAAATTGCAACAATGTAATGTATGTTCTAAATAAAAAATATTAAACTTTGTTCTTTAATCCAACCCTGTATTGTTGTGGTCTATCTATCTTCTGCTTGTACAAATTGTATGGGTGAGTGATTCAGATCATGTTCTTTTTCATCAGTGCAATACAATGCTGGGTGAAAAGAAAGTAAATTTTTGATTGTTGAGTATTATTATGTTTAAAGTCTGTATTCATATGTGTATAATCTAAGCTGTGGGGCTCTTGAATATGATGTATTTGATATGACATGAAGTTTAAGCTGCTCGTAAACTGGCCTTAAGTGATGTAAGTAACAGTCTCTGCAGCTGTCGCTTCTTTTCATTCTCTGTGGAAAATCTTTATGCAGGCTGGATAATTATTTTAAAAGCTTCCTCTTTCCTCATTCTGTTTTTCTCTTTCATACTGACTTTCTTTCATCTTCTTTTTGTTCTCTCTTTACTCCTGGCTTTCATTTCAGCAGTCTTTTGGCCGACATGGCTTCTTGTCTCTTGCATTCAAGTTTCTTTTGATGGCACCCACATCCATATATTTTACAAATTCTGTCCCATTTTGTAATGTAGTGGCAGACAAATGAAAGAAAAGAAAAAGAATCTACTCAAAGTATTGAATCAATAAAGTATAATTTTGGTAATACAGAAATTATCTTTCCTTTGAAAACTTTTAACAAGCACAGAGATGTAGTGTGACAACAACGTTCTCCTTTATTTGTTATAAAAGCATAAAAGGGAAAAACTGTTTTTCTCAGTTTTGGGAGTGTAATAAAGTATGTATGGGGTGACAAACTACAGAAGAAGGCAGTGGTGTATTAAGTGACTGTAAGCTGGAGAAATATCAAGAACTAAAAGAAGAAATAGAGAAGTAATGGAGAGTCATAAGTAGTCCCAGTGATCATCTGAGCACTTGGTACTGACACTAAAACTAAAAAGTATGGCTCCAACAGAACCCAAGAACAACCTCAGAGATCTCTGGAAGACTCATGTCCTAGATTGTCCAGAAGAGTGCAGTCCTAGGAACATAAAACTTATCACCTCGTCCACATCAGAAAAGGTGACAAATGGAAAACTGCTTTTTAATGCAGCCTTTAGTAACATTAAATAATTGGTTATAATGCCTTGTAAAATTATTCATACTTCTCAAAATTTTCACATTATTTCACATCACAGCCACACTGAGGTTTTATGTGATAGACCTAACACAACGTTTGGATAATAACTACTAATAACTGTGAATTAGACAAAAATGATGTCTAATTTTTTTTACATATCAAATTTAAAAAGAAACCTGATAAAAAAAAATGTAAAAAAAAACTCGAGCCCCATTTGGAAGTTTAGCTCAACAGCGGTGGTTCTTTTCAAACTTACAAAGACTTGCTCTCATACACAAGTCGAACTCCAACAAATATAAGGTGACTGAGTCTTTTTATGCATAATGTGTGTTCTGGTTATTAGAGCATGGGGTGCATGCCGAAAAAAAAAATGCCCATGAGAGAACATGTTACTTCCCTTCAAAACAAATCAATAATATAAAGGACAGTGTGTGATAAAAGGCTTGAATGGAAAATAAGTAATTACTTTGGTGAAATAATTGCCTTCATGTCAACATGCTCTCAGCACACCCACCCACCCACGCGTGCACACACACACACCACACACACACACAAATAACAAGCCTTTCCCTCCTTGTGGCCAATTATCCAGCAACAACCAGAGGGAAACTTGAATGCTAACAAGTTATTTCTACACAGACAACGTGTGGTACTTGAGCCCTTTTCTTCTAGTTTTTTCTTAGTTCTCACCTTTTCTACTTTCAGCTCTTTCCTCTATGAATGACTCTCTGTGTTTCATAGTAATAACTGTGAAGAAAGACAGGTGGGGAACGGAGGGCTTTGGATGTTTATGAAGTGCAGCAAAATGTTCACATAATTCTTCTTTTGACAAGCATTAGGCTTTTTTCACAAGCTTTGTAGCTTTGTGTGATGGCAGATAAGCAGAAGGAAGCACAAAGGCTATATAGAACAATGGATAGATAGATGGATGTCATTTTAATCAACAATAACTGGCATCATCATTTTAATTCCATAAAGGTAATAGTGTTTTATGTGTGTCTAGGTGAGTTTGCAAATGCTTTTGGTTGTCTGTAGCGTGAGCAAAATATCTCATGAACATGAGGTTGAATTTTAATAAGACTTGCAGAGTGACTGAATGAAAATTTACAATAACTTGAACCCTAGTCTCAGCAGATGCCAACCTTAGCAAAACAAAAATGGCTGTAATTCATTCAGTTTTACCAACATTGAGCTAAAATTTGGCAGTTAGTGGCTGAAAAGCATTCACAATACAAACTCTGAGTGCTAACGCATTGTGCCAGATCTGTTGTAAAAATGTTTTCATTAATTATCACTCTGCCCTTCTGTTCAGTTAGATGTAATTGCCCCTCTAAACAGATCAAAATGAAACGTATATATAATAATTATTGGATATACTGTACATATACACCTGATTATTGTTTGTATTTACCCCACATCAAAATGGCCACCACAGCTAATGGATAGTAGCCAAGGGAAAAAAATGTTATATCTCAGTCACTTTTACAAATACTGGTAAATGGTAAATGGTCTGAACTTATATACTTTATCAAGTCCCTAAAGTCTCCAAAGCACTTTACACAGACAGTCATACATTCACACAGATATACTGAAATACTGAGACTTATTCAAAGCACATACTTTCAATGTCACACATTATGCAGCATCTGTGCTGAAAAATCTTTAGCTGTTGGTGTGAACCCTGTTGGTTAACAACATATGTCAGTGATGGCAAATTTGTAAAAGTATCTGGGAGTCATTATCAACACATACTCCAAACACCAATATGTGTCACAAGAGCTCAAGATATTTAAAAAAAATGTCATTCATAAAGTTAGCCCAAAATAACTAAAAAGCAATCAATTTTCAGCATAAGATGATTTAGGTGCTGGGCCTTAGATTTATTTTTGTTTTTAGCTTCCCCTTTAAAGTTTCTGCATGTTTAAATGTCTTTGTTGGAGATTTACCAGCTGGTAGGGTTAGATAAGTCAAAACCTGCTCCTAAATTCTTTCTGCAGAAGAAAATTGGTGGACAATAAGCCTTAGTAAACTTGTTTAAACAGCTAATAAAAGTACAACATGTCAGTGCTCCTATTTCCCAACACCCCATTTTATTCTCTCCCTTCCCACACCTCACACTTTCCACGCTTAATCTTGCAAATCAATGTCAATTACATACTGAATCTTTTCAGCATGCTTGCCCATTTGTCTTGATTTAGAAGCCATGTAAGTGTTGAAATCAACAATCCATGAATGTGCTGGCGGATATTGAGGGTGCAGGCAGGGTCGATGTGGTGCCACACTACCGTATTGTAACTTTAAAGGTCATGTTTGACTGTTTCTGCATCATTAGATATGAAGAGTAGTCCTGATTTACCAGGAAACAGGGAAAGGTCAAGCGTGACTGCTCTTGCCTCCCTCCTTCTCTCTTAGGTTGTAGCTGTGCTTAGGTTCCATGTCACAATATGAAGACAAAATGGCAGCAGCCAAGGGGCTAGTGCAATACACACTGCAGCCAACACAGCAGGTACTTTCATGAATGCTGTCCACACGTCACAGTGCCCTTAGTTTGCCATTTTGTGTGCTGCAGGAGGAAATGCACTGACTTATCTCAGGCCGGAGTCTTGAAATGCACAGTTTCTTACATCTCTCCTGAAGTCTAATTGACTTGCCAGCTGTGTCAAATACATTTATAGCTTCAACGTTTGTGACCTCGGCAGGAAGTGCACAAGAAAACTGTTAAGTACACAGCAAACAGGCTTGAATCAGAGCAGAGGAAACTGGACTTTAGTTCAATTGTTGTTTGAAAATGTTTTGGCACCTATCGAGGAGTCTTTGTCAGTTCTGGTATTCTGCACTGTTAAGTACACAGTGACCTCAAGAGATGAATCAGTATTTTAGAAAACAGATACAAACAGATAAATTAGTCCCATGTGTACAACAAAATGTGTTTGTGTACAGGATAATTCACAAGCATACCACTAGATTCACAGAAGTATGAAGGTTTTCAAATGTACACGTGTCACACTGCATCCAACTTATGAAAAGCTAATATTTATATGCAATTCTATGCAGAAATCTAGCCCATAAAAACTGTTTACTCTGCAAACCCCTCGTTTGATTCGCCATAACGCGCATACCCAGTGGCACTATCAGGAGGGCCGCAGCCCTGACATAACATTGGCACCCCAGTGGTCACCCCAGTTGTAAGTTGTTGTTTTTTTTTAGTTTTTTTAATTTATTTATTTATTTTTTTACTGTATAAATTTGTTATAATATACCGTAGTAAGATTTTTCATTTTATCAAAAGGAAAAACATCCCGTTATTTCGATGAATAATACTTAATAAATACTTGTAGAATACTTAAGATGTAAAATTCTCCTTTATTTTATGTTAGAAAGGCACATTTGTAAAAACGAAACAAAAAAGACAAATGGCCTGTAATAAGTTGTTTGGTTGTGTACTCTTATATGATAATAGTATAATATTATTAATTGCAATAATAGCATTTTTCAAAGTCAATTATTGGGTTTAATTTTGGTGTCCCAACTAAAGATATTTAATGGTCCCAAGTGTCCCCCCCTTCCCCCTCCCCGTGAAAAAACTCCTGGGAGCACCACAGCAGTCAATCTTCTGATGCCTCTAGTCAATATACCTCTTTAGCCCCAGCACATACTTTGAGAACTAACAGATTGCAAAACATCTGTGAATAAAACTTTGACACGCAAAGCAGCTGGCTCTGTGCATATTGTAAAGAAATACTACTTTCATTACTAGTTTTTTTTTTCTTAACAAATTCTGAAAGTGTTCCCTGGATGGTGTCAGCAGTCCAGTTTTACAAACAGTTGTTTACTCAATAAACCAAGGAGCAAATAAATCAACCCTGCAGTCAATTCTGGTTCCAAACTATAAGCTGTTTCTTTCAATGGAGTTTTTTCTGTTCTTGCCATGTTTGAGCTTTCGTGGATGGAGGAAAGATGGACAACTTGACAGGAATTTCTACTTTAATCTTGTTTTTCTCCCTCCACCTGTCAGTCTCACTCTACCTGTGCAGCCAGAGGATCACATGTCCTTCTCCTGCTGGATTCTGGACTGAAAATCGGTTGACTGGCAGTCAGATTGGACTGAGCTGTGAGGCTGTGCAGTCTTTGACTGTGCATAATGAACAACAGCAGCCTGAACAGCTGCATGTCTGACAAAAAATAAACCACTGCTTGATCTTCAAATTTCTGCCAAATGGTTTAAAATGTTTAGTGGAAAGCAGAATTTAAATCAGCGCAACAGTGTTTCTCCATAAATCATATGATAGGTCAATAAATCTTTAGTTTATGAGGTTATATTAGAATAAATGTGCAAAAATAAACAATACAACTAAAAACTCTTTGCTGGAGATCAGTCATGAAGCTTTGCCTCTAAGAAAGATAAGAAAAAACAAAAGAATACCACAAATATTTCAAATGTAAGAACGAAGAGTTTGACAATATTGTTTGTGTTTTTTAACTTGACCCGTGCTTTTCATATCATCATCAGTGGTTCCCAAAGTTTTCAGCTTACGACCTACAAAACAACATTAGCAGAGATTTGTGCCCCCAACTATTTCTGGGTGATAAACACTGATATCAGGTCAAACAGTAGCAATATTCATTATGCTATTATTCAGTATTTCATTTTATCCATTATCCATACATTCATTTTTTAAGTACACTAACCACTAACTTTTTGTAAAAACTGTAGCATAAAATATGTCAGCAGTCATTTTTAAATGTAATCAATTCTGAAGTCATTTCAAGATCCCAACTTGATAATTCAGTTCCCAAATTAGGGGTCCCCTAATTTGGGAACCACTGATGTTTATGACTGTGTATTTAGAGCCCATAAGAGAAAATCTAAAAGATAGAAACCAGCCAGGTTATCTGAATATGTTGCATCTTTAGATTCTTTGAAACAACCACAAGCAAATGTCTTTTCAAGCATTACTTGATCTTTTCACATCACAGCAGCAGCCAAAGTTTCTGCAGTTTACAGTTCAACCTAATATTTGCATAGAAATAACAACGCACATCTTAAACCAAGATGTAACCATTCCATCGGCAAACATGTATTAAAAACTGGTGTTCTTTTTTTTTCCAAAACTGGGAAATGAAATTTTATTTACAGTTTTAAAAGAATGACTGGAACATCATAAACATAAAAATAAACTTTGGTATGTAAACAGCAATGATGCGCCACATTATCTGCATAATTTTGAACTTGCTAATGTGTTTTCTTTCCTTCTGTTTGTTTACTTCATCCATCATTGTTCATTTTGGTTTGATTTTCCACAGTCGCACTGGGTTTATTCTTGCTCCCTCTATGTGGAACCCAAAGTAATCCCTTTGAAATGACTTATTGTATTGTGCTTTACAGACAATGTCATCATTTGTTTTAATAGAGAGCTGCTCCTAATAACATGCCCCAATGAAAAGGTCAATATTATCTCCCCGGCATGGGCTATATGAGCCAGGGCCCAGGAGGCAGATTGGAGAAACAAGAGAGAGAGGGAGCTGGTGCCTATTAACATTTATGAATAATTTAATTCTGCAAAGCTGGCCAAAGTCCAAGTGCATAATTCACTAATTGCAATCAGAGAGGGAAAGCAGGGGAAGCGGAGAGCTCTAAGTGAGTGCAAATGTGTGCCTGGTTTGGTTTGTGCCTGTGTGGCTCAAAGATATGATGGTTGGGGAATTAGCTTTGTGGACGTAAAAGCAATAACCAAGAATATCATTCATGTATGTAGAACTCCTCTCACCAGACCTGCTTTTCTATTATACTGTACCAGCTGCCACTGGGACTCAAAGGTGTGTGTTTATGGAAGTGATTGGGGCGGGCATTCTAAAACCCACCCAGTTTCTGTTGCAATGTTTAAAAAAGATTTCTCACATTCCAAAAAGCAAAAGATGGGCAATAATGTTTTTAATGTGTGTGTTTATCTGGAACTCATTGTTGCTTACGCTTCCTATGTCCCGTCTCCAGCCGAGACTATATAAAAAGAGGCAACTTGTGTAGGGGCAGCTGAAAAATGAAGGACCTACGTGTTTTCTCAAAACGAATCACCGAGTCTTTACAGCTCTGCTAAACACTAAAGGAATGAATAGAGCTGGCATAAGAAATGCACACTGGTCAGCTAAACTGATGTGTTTCCAGTATGATCTGTAGTAGCAACCAAGTCAAAACATAATGATGGACAGCCTCTAAAGTCTTCCCCTGACTACCACTTCATGGCTGAAGATTCTGAGCAGGGCTTCATTACAGAGATGGCTGAAATCTCTGCCATCCTGCTTCTACCTAATGAACAATGGGTGGTACATCAAGCGCTAAACTGATTCTACAACAAGCCAAAAGTGCACTTTACAGAAACAAAAAAAGGGGAGCCAAACCCACCAAGGTCACATTTGAGCTATGGTCAGAGTGTGATACTATTTTTATATGGGAAAAAGAGAGAATGCAGCACTACTTTCATTCTGCTCACAGAACTAAATTAAAACACTAAGGACTGTATGGGGCCATTATTGTAGCAAAAACATTTGCAAATGTGTGTAGAGAGTTGTGTGTGTGTATCAGAATCTGCAAATGTGTAAAACAACTTATGTGTGTAATCGGGTTTGCAAATATGTAAAAAATCCACGTGTAAAAAAATTCACAAATGTGTATTCAGATCCACAAA
>JAVKLF010000069.1:2861363-2877030 GCA_034783495.1 Millerichthys robustus | reverse complement strand
ACACACACACACAAAACTCAGAGGCCCAGCATTTTTGTTTGGTTGGAACTGTTTCTTAAGGACTTGAATTCAACGTATGGGTAAATTAAAAAATAAAATTTCAGAATGCACTGGTGCTGTCAATGTTCAGAAATCACTACCTTAGTTTGGACATTGTGAAAACACACTGGTTGATACAAATCGAAGCACAAAAAGTTGCTTTAAAGCAGTGAAATGTCAGTACTAGGTATGGCTGGGGTGGGGATTTTAATAAATTTTTAGGTTCATAATGATGAAGATTAATTAAAAATTGTCTATGAATCTAATAAGTTGGGTTTTATTTAAGTAACACCATTTTAAGATGCCTAAAGGTACTTTGTTTAACCTTTTGGCTAAAAATAACCCATATTGTAGCCCTCTGAATCAGAATAAAGTTGAAATGTGACATGTCTAAAGATTCCCACCCCTATTCATGACCTAACCAGGCATTTGTCCGAAAGACACATTCTGAAAGATTTTCAGTAAATACAGCATACTTCTGTGGTTCAAAATTAAGACTTGCTGTGTGGTTCTGTTCACCTGGTTGCTTGCATCAGTTTTCAGTTCCTTGTGAGTGGAGAACTGGATATAGACAGGGACACAGCGGATGAGTGGAGGAACTGTGACGTAGTAGTTAACCATTGTGATGGCAGCCTCCTCTGTCCCCATCTCCAAGAAAGCCTGGGAGGAAAACGAAAATACAACCACAAACACACAAATGACATTTACATCACCGATTTCTCATTTCTTTTGTCAAAATTTGCTTAATTACAAAATCTAAGTCAAGACATGAACAAACAGGCTTGACATTAAATTCTGTGCAGCAGAATCCTGCTGCACAGAATGGTAGTTCACCACAAAGATGGCACCAGATAATTTCAGACCAACTTACATCTCAATACTAGGAGGAGGCAGCTGTCAATCAGTCAAGTTCGGTGACAAACAGACACAAACTGTGACGCAAACAAAGCAGATTTATCTGACAGGAACCTAAGGGGTCAATGCCTTTTTATCACCAAGACACACCCCCTTCGCAGCAAACAATAAGCTTTTGTGCCAAGCTGTGTGTGTGTTTCAGATCACTTATTGATAAAAAGACGGGATGTGTCTGAAGTTCTTGACGTCAGCAGATAATTTGATCCTGACAACATGCAACAAAGAACATGCAATGCTTGTCCTCTCAGGAAAAAAAAACATTTTAAAGAATCAGTTTGTGCTGTAGAAAATATTTTAGAATTGTGCTCAATCAGGTCTAAAATTAGTACTGGCCTATAATACTGACATTCTTTAAATAAAAAGCAACCTGAGATTACTCCCTGATCCAGATTTATGGTCCTGTTCACCCTCTGATCCAGACAATATGGTCCTGTTCATCTTATAATGCGGGCTCCACAGCCTTGTGTTTCTCCATTTGATGTTTCTGCACAACCATCCATCCATCCATCCACCCATCCATCCATCTTTACAGTTGGGTCACAGATGCAACAGGTTCAGGAGGGGAACCCAGACAACACTCTTTAGCGCTTGCGGTATCCCAAGGTGTGCCAACTCATTTTAAATGTAGACCATTACCCATTTAAATACAAGTTAGAAAATATCAGTATTGGTACCAGTTTAAACTTATAAATCACAATCCTCATCAATATTTTACTTTTAGTGTTGAATTGATGGGTGTGTTACGGTTTTAGTCCGTGTGTGTTTCACACACTCACCTGGTTCTTTCCTTTCAGAATAAGGATGTTAGTCACTTTGCCAAAGGGTAATCCAAGAGCAATGACCTCTGCATCGGATGCCTCACTGGGCAGTTTCCGTATGTGAAGCACACGTGACGGTGGAGCCTCGTCCACCTTTAGCTTCTTACTATCGCTGCCATTAGAAGCCCCATCTAAAATATGCATAAAAGCAAATATTTAAACAAATGTGTGAAACATAGTTCATCACATTCACCAGTGACATAACAGAAACTTTCATGCTTTGAGGAATGCTTGGCCTTTATTTTATTTTTCTTTTGTTTTGGTGTTTTTTCCTGATTTGGAGTTGTACATTGATGTAAACTTAATTTTGCTCCTTTTTTTTCACGTGAGTGCATACATAACTAAAACTAAATGTGACACATGACATTTAAAGCTTCAAACTACACACTCCAGTTTTAAACAGATGGGAAGCAAAACATCTCCAACTACAGAATAGAAGTCCAGTTTTTTTTGTTTTTTAAAACTTGTTTGAATTTGTGATTCAGAATACATTTCGGTCTCAGCAGAAAATGATCACACCACAGTAGAAAATGGATATAGACTGTTTATTATTACATCTCGCCTTTGAAAACAATCTAGTTTTGTACAAAACTATCTGTGTTATCTGTATTAGTATCAGTAAGGCTGCCATTGCTTTTTCTTTGATATTAAAGGAGACAGGAAATAAAAGGTATCACACCTGACATGAATTCATTTTCAGACATATTCTTTGGAGATTTAATAAACCAATACCCTTGATGAGAAAAGATTCACAAGGTGTAGTACACTGCCTAGTGTTGTTTAATTATTTGGTTTTATAGAACAGCATCCACCAGGCTCAGATTTATTGTTATCAAATCTTTTTTGCTTTTATGAAGCTCTCACAGCTTGCCTGAACAATAATTCATTTTAATCAGGTGTCCATCTCTGCATCAGGCTGGTTCCTGAAGATAAACGGCTTCCAAGCACAATGAAAACATTTTTTTTCCTAAGGCAGGTCCCAGAGGTTACACAAGCTTTGATGCAGAGCTGTGCAGCAAAAGAAAAACTTGGATATTTGGGAATGATAACATTTACAAAAGCTGTAGCTTTTTATGGTATAGACAGTTCTGCTTAAACAGCATAATTAATTACTAATCTGTATCATTTATAAAATTATTCATAAGAGAATATTTCCAACATTTTAGAAATCTGCAGGTGTTTTAGTCTTTTCTACCTTCAACTAGACCGGTTCATAATTGATCTACAGTGTAAAAAGTTGTTGAAAATGTGGTAACCAAACAAAATGTGCATCTCCAGCTGATTTTCTTTATATCCAAAACAGTTTAGATTTACAGCTAATTACTGAGACAACCAACTGTCATTTATTAAATAAATGCAATTCTTGCTAAATTCAGTAGATGTGATGTTTCTGGAACTATGTTTAGCATTAAACCATTGCACACTGTCAATAATAATGTATTATCCAAGTTGTCTAACAACTGTTTTTTTTCACATGTAAACAGATTCATTTGTGTTGAATTAATCACAAAGATCTACTATTAAACAATTATTTACTTTGTGCATCATTGATATTTATAGGTTATTCTACTCTTGATACCAATCAATGAACCTGTGATCTGTGTCCTAATTTATGGAACTCTAGAATTGACAGAAAGTGAACTTTTTTTTCCCTTTATTTACTTCTTTAAATTTTCTCTACTTTCTCTTCTTCTATTTACTTAACTTTGCTTTTCCATTGTTCAAATATGACTACTCACACTTTTCAAGTTCTGATTTAAATAGCCTTTATTACACTAACCTTTTGTTTCTTTAAGATTCTCCAGATATTCTTTAAAGTATTGAGGCATTACAACTTGTCTGGTTACATGAGGATGTGTGGGTGCCCACCTATAAACCCCTAACAGTACTCAAGGCAGCCCATTTCACTTAAACATCCTCTAAGTCACTATCCCATCAAAAGTGACTTAATGCAGCCCCCCACCCCCCATGCAGGGGTGGTCGGAACGGACTCACCGCTCATTCTGCTCATGTTAGAGTTAGAACTGTTGTACATACTCAGCTCATCAGATCGTCTCTGTGGGGGGAGGAAAAAGGAACACTAATTACAAATTATTTACACTTCAATGAAATCAGGAACATTATTTAGATTTTTCAGACCTCAAAATACAACAATGAAACTTTGGTCTCCACGGACAGTTTAACTGAAACATCGGAGAGCAGAGAAGTAGGTTGAAAAGGGCATAAACCAGCTCAACAGTGATTTGGCTTCTCCTCGCCTGGTGTGAGTTTAATCTTGCTGAATTTAAGATGTCAGGATGTGTCATTTCAACCTGAGCTACACTGGGTCCCAGAAGGCTTGCTGGATATGCTGGGCCCCCTGTGCTCTTAAACCTGACTGATGGGATGACGAGGAGTGTGGCAGGGGACCCATTACACACCCAACTTTATAATAGCTCCATGCACACCCTTCCTTGTTTCTGTCTGACTGAATTTGAACCAATTGTTCTTCTGTCACCAACATACTTTACGGTTACGATAAACCAGACGTTGCAAGCCCAGCTACAGCAACCTGACACATATAAATTGAAGGGGTAATAAAGTTGTCTGACTTGGACCACAAAGCAGGAACACAACAAATGAGATACAAATTCCTAAAAAATGATTTTTCTACCAACATCTGGCAACCCTCTCTGTTTTCTCCTTCTTGTTGAAATATTGTTAAAATAAACAAAGGGATTGGTATTTTATGACCGTTCTTTTTCCCTTCAAGAAACGACTTAACTTTATTTTGTGCAGATTGTTCTGCAGCTGGCACTCAACAAATCAGCTTAGTTACTCAGTAGGCTGAACAAACATATGTTCCCAAAGAGAAAAGCACATTTTGGGCAGTGAGTTGGGAACACCAGCTGCATTTATACTTAAAAACTAGTCTGATGTTGCAGAGAGATATTTCTAAATGTTATTTTTGTATAAAAGCAACAATGTTTTGGCTTTAATGGCGAGGGTGAGGTCAAAACTAAATTTAAAATGTGATGTTTGTCTTTTGTCAGTTTCCTTATGCAGAGATCGCTACAGAGAATGAACTTGAACAAACGATTTGGCAATTGATTCACACCAAATTTATCTTGGCTTGAACCTGCAACCACAGGAAAAAAAGACTTTGGCACTGACAAACTGAACTGACTAAAATGTGATCCACTCTTTAAAATTAAAATAATATATACTATAAGATTTTTTTTAATCCAGTATTATAAGTACGTAAATTATTCAATTTTTGTAGAACACTTTTTACTGCAATGTAGCCACAAAGTGCCTCACAACAAAAGAGAACAACACAAAACAGAACATAAAGACATAAAAAACAACAAAATTGAACAGCGTGCTTTCCAAGTCGGTTAAACACAAACAGGAAAAACTATCAAACTAAACAAAATAAAATCTCACCACAAAACAAACAGATATAGTAGCCTAAAAACAAACAAACAAGGAAAATTTACAACATCTGATGTTAATTAATTCACAACAAAGATCTGATGGAATTCTAACTGAACTTATATATATATATATGTGCGTGTATATATTAATCAGTGTAAAAAAGTGCATTTCAAGCAGAATTTAAAAGACTGTATAGACTCTGCAAAACAAATATTATGGGGTAGGTTGTTCTAGAGTCTGGCAGCTGTCACTAAGAAAGCCCCTGTGCTTTAATCTAGCTGGAGGATCCCAGTGCTCTCTTTGGGTTTTAAAAGCCAACAAATTAAGTTAAATAGTTGTGTGTCAAACCATATCTTGAATCGAGTTACCTCCAAAAGTTAATCAGTTGTCGATATACATTCAATAATTAACTTCAGTAAGATTCGTTAAAATTTTTTCATTGGTTTATGAAATAATTACCGTAGTAACAAACACAAACATGATCAAAACCGTTAACCAAAATAAATGAATGACTGAATGAACCATAAGGCTCATGTGATAACACTCACCTTCACTCCAACAGTAACATCGCTGATGCTGAAAGACACATTTTAATTGGTCAAAATAAAAACTTGAAAACTTAACACACAAATTGCCACAAGGTCATGCCTGAGCTGCTGGTGTCTGACAAAAAAATAACTTTCTTAGAGAAAACACAATTGTTCAGCTCTGTTGTAGCTCATTAACTAAGATCTGTGACAATTTCACACTGATGAATCACACAGGGTCATAAGACGAGCTCAGGTACACTGAAAACACAAGGGTAAATGTGTGTTGACAGATTATAGGCTAAAGTTTAGTGTGGTAGTAACTAGGAGTCATTCACAACATACTTATACTGATTTAAGATCATGGAAAATATACCAATATAAAAATATATGTTGTCATAGCATTTAAAAATACAAAATAAAGTTTTACAACATAAAATACAGTTTTTTATTACAAATATAGAATATAACCCCAAGATATATTTAAAAAGTTGAGACAAAATGGGTTTATTCAAACTTTCTTACGTTGTTCATCTATTTTTACCATTCAGATTGAGCATCCCTGCTTAGGGATTAATAGCAACATCTTATTGTAATCTTACAGCTTTAATATTATATCCATTTATTCACAAGAAAATGTGGAATAACTGGAATAAAAAAGCCTCCCGATTGTTGTCAGCTAGCGCTGGTTAGCCAGTGAGCAAAAGGATGAATGTTAGTTTGTTCTTAAACTTCGACCGCATGTCTGATGAAAGAACAACTGCACCAAACTAAATACTGTGAGCAAAGTTCCGCTTCATGGCATCGCCATTGTTTTCTACGGACGGCAATTGTAAACAGTAGTGAGCTGAACAACATTAGCAGGCTCAGCTAACACCGCACTTCCTCAACAGAGGAGAGCGCGTGGCTATGGAAACACAAGCTCGATACTATTCCTCCTCTGCTAAATAAATTCCTGATTTCACTCAGCCCGCATTCTATTCTAACCATTAGTGGAGGTCGCATATAACGCAGTGAGTTTTACTGACTTTAAATAACGCATATATTTACATAAAAACAAATATCATACCCGTCCATTTCTGTAGCGATTTCACACTGTATTCGCTCGCGCTCCCGTTCCGCGACCGTCGTTAGTTGTCGGTCCCTTTGAGCGTGCGCGCACACACACACACGAAAATAAAATGGAGGCAAGACGAAGTGATTGTGCCGGGAAAAGCCGAACAGTTCCGAAACTAATAATGAGCAGTTCTGTACAATTTTTCCCAATGAGCACATTTTTAATGTGTAAAAGATGGAAACGCACGCTTACAGCGGTTTTGCTTTTCTAATACAAGCATAAAAAACGTGCCAAAATCCGTAGTCAAAGAGGGAAGGCGGACCAAAGTCGTTTTGCCTTGTGTGTATCTGTGCGTAAGCGTATGCATCTGTCTGTCTGTCTGTCTGTTACCAAAATATAATATAAACCACTGGACGGATTCTAATGAAACCTTCAGGAAATATTTATTGGATGCAAATCTACTACTGATAAAAAGTGGAAGAAAATTCAACTTTTAGAAAGTTGCACATCTACAACTGATTAACTTTTTGAGTAGATCACCAGTACAACTTTTCACATATAGCTAGTATAACTTAAGTCAGTCAAATATTACAGATATTGAGTTAAATCTAAATTGTGAATCAATGCAAACAATATTTATTTATCATGTTTGAACATTCATTGAATTGAATTCAGTCAAAAATCTAACAAACCACACATACAAAAGTAAAAACTCATATAAGCTCTGAAAATGTTCTACTGCAGTGAAAAACTGCACTCAATTGTTTACCTTGTTGGCCCTCACCCCTTTTCTCAAGGCTAGAAACTTGGGGGTAAGCTGAATTTAGAATAACAAAATATCCTAATTTGCATGTTTGTTTGTCTTTAGAGGGGAAACGGGAGTACCCAGAGAAAACCCATGTGTTCACAAGAGAGAGAACATACAAACTCCACACAGGAAGACTAAGAATTGAACCTGAATTGAAGAATTGAATTGCTGTGAGGTGACAGCGCTAACCACTGCTCCAGGGGGGTGTTCAGACTTTGAATAATGAATAATCTTGACAGACATACGTCACGCTCCTGGGTGCCTGACAACGTCATGCCCTGGGTGAAATTAACGCCTAACTGCTTATCTAAAAGGACCTGGGATTTAATTAAAAATGACATTTCCCCAAAGACCGGTGCTTCTGAGGCTGCCATGTTGAAATTAGCTGATGAGGGGCCCTCTGAGAAAAAAAGGAAATAAGCAAACTGTCAAACACTGAGCGAATCACTGCGGTTTATCAGTCCTGCTCACTGCTCAGGAAATAATGGTGGACTTAGACTGTATGTAGAGCTGCTGCTCCATGAATACAAGTCATGTTATTATTAACAAGAGGGGGGTTGAAAACAACAAGTCTGTTGCGTCTGATATGGTGACAAACAAAATGTTTTGCCTAAGTAGGGGAATAGGTTGCTGAAATGAGCTCTCATGTCACCAAACACCAGTGCAACTGCAAAAAGAATACTTCAAGTTGAATTTCTCTGTTTTGCAAAGGGTATGTAATAGGTCTTTAACTGAGTAAAAAAAGAAGATAAAATGAAACGCTACTTAATAATTTTTGAGACTTTTGGACCAATGTTTATAGTGTCTTTCCTGTCACACAAGGAAATAATACTTTAGGTCAATGAGATTATATTTGATCAAAAGGTGGTCCCTAAAACGCAGCTACGTGGCTCGTTGGTCACCCAAACACAAACACTCAAAGTTCAGTGAGACTGTTGAGTGAAAGCTGAGTGTAGATGGAGTCACCAGATATTGTCACCTCCAGTCACAGCCCAGTGTGTTGCTCCTCATCTCCCAGGTTCTTACAAAAGTTATAGGTGAGTGAGTCTCCCAAATCTCTCCAGAACTAACCCTTTAACCAAAGCAAATGCAAAATTATCTACACCACTTATACAAATTGCAGTATGTTTAAATTAATTGTATTGAAATTACAACTGAAAAATCTTGTGCTTTGATTGCACAGAATTTTCACAAATGGAGAAAATTTAGAAAGTTTGTTTATAATATTGAATAACTTGCTGGTTTTATCCTGCGTTACATAACCTTTTGTGATAGACATAATGGTTTCATGAGCACTTGTTCATTTTGCTGATGTGTCTAAATATTTTATAAGGTTTGCAATTACGTGTAACATTTTGTACTTGTTTGGGTTGCAAAGTTAGCATGTTTGTAATAAAATGGATGAAGAAAATGTTGGTTTGTAATTTATTACAAAATTTGGTTACTTTTTGAAATGTATTTACTGTGATAACTGTGTAAAGTTGATGAAGTATTTTTCCTAGAGTTCAAAATGCACATTTAAATTACAGAAAGGTTGTATAACCATCCCGTTAAAATTACACATAGAAACTAAATAAGCACATAACATTTATGTGAAGTTTTGCATTGATTTTGTGTAATTTATTTTTATTTACTCAACCCACCAAAGGATTGCCTTAAAAGTGACTCTTACAGTGAGTTTATGCAATAAATTTGAAAGTAAAACCTACATGTATTTAAATGACAAACTCTACCTTTTTGGGTATAATATCCCAACTTAGTGATTTACCATCTTACGTTCAATAATGAGTTGATGAGGAAAATGTGTGACAGCTGCAGCTCCGGAGGTTGGAGCTCCATCTGAGGGTGGATCTCAGCCTGACAGCAGCCAGCCCACAGCTCCACCTGAGGAGGAGCTGGATAAAGAAAGAAAACCAGAAAAGAAAATCCCAGTCAGTAGTCTTGACCTTTTCATACTTTCCACAGGCTGAATGAGCAGAAGGAGTCCTTCCAGTCTGGGCTAAGACCTGCTCTTCCTCTGAACTTTTTTTTTTTTACTGACAGCCTTGCAGACTTTTTTCACTTGTGGTATTTTATCAGGCTTGTACCTGCCTGTGGGTCAGACAGGTTGTAAGGCAAAAAAAGTAGAATAAGTACCAGAGACAGGTGATATATTTGCAACCTATTGTACAGATTTAGGTAATTAATTAAGCAAGAATCTTAAGAAAAACAGATGTGTACGTTTCTCCTTACATCACGCAGCTTTCACGTGTCACTTACACAGTTGTCTCACCAAACGCAATTAAAAGTGATGTCATCACAGAGTGACCTGTGAGGGTCTGGCTGAGTGGTATCTGCTTCAGCAGGAGTATTTATTGTGACCCTGTGTGACCAACACACCAGTGGGTTATACCTCCAGTGTCCCTAACTTTTAATCAGCAACATTACTTCTGAGTGTTGGCTGGTTGTTTCCTCTCTCAGGATTCACTCAGAGAAGGTTTCTGAGTTCATTTCTTACCCACAGATGGTACTGAGGCTGGTAAATTTACCCCAGCGTATTTTAAATTGAAAAGATTTAAACAAAGAACAGTAATGATATCAATTGTCATTTATGTCAGGGCAACCTGCAGGCAGATAAAATGTCATCTTGTCTGAGGAGGGATAATTCTGTAGGGTCAAAAAAAACATTTACTAAAATCAGTGTCTGCACTACTCTGCGAAAAAAAGAAACTATTCCCTGTCATGTTTCATACTGACCCTCCAGCTTGACATTATGATTTCTTTCTCTGTTCTTTCCTGATTTTTTTTTTCTTCAAGCGACACATAAACCTGCCGTGTGTCTTTAGGTGTGCCAAGGACTAAAAGAAGATGGGTAACTAGCAAAACGCAGAAAAGGCACCTGGGCTGTGAGTGACGGGACGATGATGTGTCAGAAGTACATGCCGTTGTTCAGGACATCATTTTCACCACTTCATTGTTGAGCTTTTCAGACCGATACTTTACAACCTTTTCTGTGTTACAAAGTGTGAATATAATATTTTACCACTGTTAAAGGTGGAACCAGCTTGTTGACTTAAAGGAATAGTCGGGTCACATTTGAAGTGATGTTCTGTCAATTGGTTACCAACTCTTTCTCAAAAATGACATACCAACTCTGCACTTTTGCACAACACTGTTTAGTTTGTTTTTGTTTTCTCCAAAGAACCACATCCATGTTGCTGTGTGTGCTGAGAGAACTGACTATTATGTGTCAATGTTAAGCCTGCTGAATTCAGTTAGGTTTATGTATATAGTGCCAATTCACAACACTGGCTCTATACAAAAACATTCACATGCAGTACAAAACGACAATTAGTAAAAGCTATCTATCTAAGGAAACCAGTCTTCCATCCTGAGCAGTGAAAACCTCATGCAAAATTATGAAATGAGATCTGTGTTCAGGTTTAATTCTAGGCAATGTAGCATTATGTGAAAAACAATAACAACTGTCCCTAGAAAAAGACTCCCCATAGTTGAAAAGGAAAACAGTCATTTGACAAATGTGTGAGATGTGAGAATAAAAACATAAGAGATTTTATTTTGCTGCAACCAACTATAGCAGTAAAATCAAACAGTTTGGGTTGTTATCCCAACCTTCCACCTATTGAGTCAGTTTCTTCATCTGAGATAATGTCCGGCCAACCAGAAGGCAATGGGGCAAAGGCCAACACCATTTATTTTTGCACTTCATTGACCAGCTGTGCCATTTTAAAACAATGACTTATGATGATGCCATTAGATTGTTGCACTTTTAGAATAATTTTGTATCAAATCAACATAATCTGGACAAAATACACTTTCCAAGCTCAATTCTATGGCGGATATTAAGACCAACATCCCAGTCTACGTAAATATGTGTTTATTAATGTGATGACAGATAAATTGTCATGCCTCTACAAAGGAAACAGAGTTCGAGAAAGCTGTCTTTTCCACCTGCACAATGTGCTGAATCATTAGCTCCTATATTCTGCCTTGCTATTTCTTCAGTTTGGAGCTCAATTGGAAACATCATTCTTCAGTTGCCTTTACACAAAATAATGTCACTGGTAATGTTTGTGTATCTGCTTGTCAGTGGTCTGTAGAAGAACTGCATTTGGACTGAATGTATGTAGACCTCTGAGTACTGAAAAGAGTTCCCAGATCTACTGTTGTCAACTTTCTGTTCTCATATGAGCACTGATTTCTAAGTTTCACAAAGTGGATTGATGTAAGATAACGATACAACACTGACTAGATTTTAAATCGCTTGTATTGATTTCTATAATGCAACTTTAAATGTGAAGGTTGTTCAGGAAATAAAGGTGATTAACAAATAAAAACCCTTACAATATTATTTTGTTAACTTTTTATTCCCCATTTTGTTTCTTATGTCCTTTGTGTTCAATTCTGTAATTTTGGATTATTTTCTTACCACATCCTGACAATATGGGTGGTTAGATTTTGCACTGAAAACATTTCTTAACAAAAATGCCATTTAGCTACTGTTTGAACCATTATAGACCTTAACTGATAACTACAGGGTTGCTGATCAGTCATCTGACAAAAATATCAGCCTTATTATATTTAAAGTGGTGCTCGGAAGGCATTAAAACATTACATGGGATAATAAGCACATAATGATAATTACTACGATAAGACATAATTTAGATATAATAAACACATAATGAGCAAAACTTGTTAAAAAGCCTAACAGTTTATGGGTAATGCATTTAGGTAATGACAAAGTAAATTTAATGGTAGAATATTTCTTATGATGTTGTCCCTAAAGTGTGGTGAAAGTTGATACTTGCTTTAATGCTGCTGTAAATGGTAGCAAAACATCTCAATAAGAAAACAGTTTTTGCACAAAATCCCCCTATTTAACCGACAACATTTAAACACAAATGACTTTTACTGGTTAGGCAATATAAATAATCTACCAAACATCAATTTCTTATTTTTTGTGCTAGGTTTATTTTAAATTAATTGAAAAACAGTCTTACTAGCGTACATGCTGCCCATGTGAATAAAAAAAAAGAGTTAATTGAAAAAAGTCAGATGAGAAGGTTGGGACATCTGGTAAGGATGCCCTCTGGATGCCATTCAACAGAGATCCCCATTAAAAGCAGATCTTGGGGCAGACCCTGGGCTTTAATGGAGAGATATCGCACTGCTGGGCAGGAGTTCTCCTGATGAGCTGGTGGAGACGATAAGGAGGTCTGTGGATTTCTGCTTAGGTTCTGGGTAAGCAAGTGGATAAAGGAATGAAAATCTGGTGACAGACTCGGTCACAGCAGCATTTTCAGTTATTAACTGTCAAAAACTCATAGGTGGCTTTTGTGGCATGATTTGGTCCATCGTTCTGTGAAGCTTGATCATTTTGTCCTCCTTGCTGAAGCTGAGTAGAGATTTGTCTTTACAGCATCTGCATACTGCAGTGTCCTTTCCAAGTTTTCTACATTTTTTTTTTACTCTTAACATTCTTGTATATTGTTATGGAATGTAGTCAGCCAAATGCAGGAATCATTACTCAGTGCCAAAAATTACTGTTTAAATTCTGGTTTTTGGAGGGAAATTAGTCACTTAGATTAATCACTTAATAGATAAATTAATCAATAGATTAATCAAAATAAAAAAAGTCAGTGGCAGCCCTATACTGTATTTGATCCAACTTGAGATTTAAAGATTAAAATTAATGTTGAGTGTGTGTTTTGAAATAATACATTTCCGCCAAATAATTTTTGACAGAATCAGAGCAGAATGGACAGATCCCCTCGATGTTCTTCATCCAGAGTTGATGCGAATGTGCATTAGTGTTGAACATGTGCTTGCATTTGTTTGCACTGAGAATGGCTTCATTTCATATTTTTGCAATTTCTCTCTGTTTTATGATTAGGTTGTTTACCAGTGGAGCAGTATATCAAGCAGTTGGAGGTAGTAAATGAAAAGTGAGGTAGGGTGAGTTGGGGTTGCATGGCAGTCGAATTGAGAGCTATTTTTCAAAATTTGATCCAATTTCCGTAATTCTCAAGCCTCCTGTTTTCAAAGGTCTCCCCACTCTCCTTTCCAAAGTGAAACCGGCAGAGACGCCCAGACACAGCAGTTTATGGAGTAATATAATCACCCACCCGCCTACTCTTCAACACTCTACCTGCACACAATAATCCAGGGCCCATTCGCTCTATATTGACACAACTGCAGCACCTGGGCTGCCTTATGATTATGAAGATGAGAGAAAACAAAGAGCTGCAAGCTGTCTGCTGTCTTCCAGGACCCATCATCACTTTACTTTTCTGACCCGCAGGTTCATCTCCATCCATCCATCCTTTTTTTTCCAGATCATGGAAACTGGTGTCTTTCTCCAATAGTCACCGTATGAGAGATCAGGGTTAGTGTTAGAAGTACCTGTTGGTTTCAGCTGATCAGTCTTTTGTTCTTCCTTGTGTTGCCTGTGCCATGCTCATTCATCCTCAGTAAGCTCCTCAGTGTTTTTCAGCCTGCCACTCTCACCTGTTCCAAGTCTGTAATCAGTTCAGGTGTCTCCAATCAGCCTAGCTCTATATCGCTTCCCATCCCACAAGTGTGGTCCTTCTTATTCTCTGGAATTTCCTTCATCAGTTCTCGTCAAGCCTACGCAAGTTTGTGCTTCCATGACAGCGTTTAAAAATAAAATATGTTTATTGGACCACACAATGCACCAGATCTGGCCCACACCTGTCTACTATGTGGGGGCCACTGACTTTTTTGTATAGGTCAAAAGTGGTTTAGAGAGTAAAACTGCATTTTGTATTTACTCAGGTTCTTTGTCTGATATTAACACTTGTTTGCTGATCTGACAGATTAAAGTCAGAAATTAAAAAAATCTATAATGGGGAAAATACCTTTTTACAGCATTATAAAAGAGCCTTATATGTGAGAAACATGGCTGTTTAAGCTAGCCAATGACCACATTGACACCAACTACTGTTGAGTAAAACAGAATTGAAATATTTAGATGAATACTTTTCCCATATTTTCTTTTTTCTGATCTGTCTTTTACTCCACTCTGTAACCTTTTAACCTTCTGTGGCTGCAGCTAGCAACCAGGCTTGCTCTGCTCATTGAAATCAAAGTCATCCAGTGTGAAACTGGCATATGAGGTAGAAGCAGAGCAGCAGGACCTGCAAAGAAACCATTTGGCAGTCACACAAAACTAGATGAGGCCACTGACCTTCATAAGCTTTTACTAAATGCAACAATAACTGCAAGCATCACACTAAAGTACCTAGCCTTCTCTTTTGTATTAACTTCAACACTTCAGCCCTTGGAAAGCTTACCTTCTTCTTTTTTTTTTTTTACACAAAAATCAATTCTATTCTTACCAACCAGCAATCATAATACAATATAAATCCTTCAGTGCAACTTTCTTTGTAACACACATTTTTAGCAAACTAGCTGCCACAAAAATATCATTGCTGGTGAAGGTGTTTGTGGCGATGGCCCCTCCACATGTCCAACAGTAATCTTATTCTTATTAGGTTAGTATTATTTTTTTTTTTAAATGGTTGGGACACTGAAAATAGTAAACAACAAAATAAAACAAAACTGAATGCATTGATTTGCAAATCTCATAAACCCTTTCTTATTCACATTGGGACATAGGAAATGTATCAATTGTTTTAACCAAAGAATTGTAACTTAAAAAACGTCATTTAGATTTTTATGGTGGCAACACATTTCATAAAATTGGACAGGGACAACAAAAGCCTGCAAAAGTCTTGGATACAAATAGGAAACAGCATTTTGAACAAATTACTTTAATATAAACCTAACCCCAACCCTAACCATCAGCAACAGATCAGAGGACTACTAACCTAAACTCAATTCAAACATTAGTCCTAACCCATACTCCTGACCCACCAAGGATATTTTCCCCGATGGGTACCAGGCTTTTGTCCCCATAAGGAAAAGTGGGTCCTCACAAGGCTGTGTGTACCAGGAAAGGGTCAAAGATTGTCCTCACCAGGTAACAAAAACAGACACACACACACACACACACACACACACACACACACACACACACACACACACACACACACACACACACACA
>JAVKLF010000069.1:2795887-2807445 GCA_034783495.1 Millerichthys robustus | reverse complement strand
CACATACACAGCACATACATATGTAGACTCGCCCACCTCCCAACCCACACACACACACACACACACACACACACACATGCCTTGGAGAGATACATGTTCAAAAACTGACCTGAACATTTAAGGTCAGCATGTTTAGCATCCTGCAACTGATACAGTCAATGTATGTCTAATTAAATTTTCCTGTCTCTCTTTTTTTTTTAGTAGTTAGAAATGTGTTATCTGTGTGTACTTCTGTTTTATTTTAGATTTAATGATAGTTGTTTTTCTGGCAGAGTAAATTTAGTGATAGGTCTGATGTTAAATAAACACATGCTCCTTTCATAGAGGTTTGTTTTGGATCCAAACTAGGGTTATGGGGGACATTTTTAAAAAGAGCACACAGATCTACAATCCGTGCTAGGCACATTTTTATGCATTGTCAGTTTCTAAATCAAGCTTAAAAGCCAGGCTCTGTTTGACACATTATCCTCTCTGTGACTGATGCCAACAGGTCGCAGCAAATAACTCACACACACTTTGAATGTGCCCCTAAATGGAAGGGTGACATTTTTCTTATGTGATCTAATGTGACTGGAGGGAATATCTTTGTTTTTAATAAGTTTGTTTGCGTGTGGCTGACTTCCCTTGACACTTTATTACTTCATTTGTAAAGCTTTTAAAAACTGCAATAAGACTGACCAAAGTGTTGTACAATGAAACTAACAAGCACAAATTATAAAATAAATGAATTAACAAAATGGATAAAAGCAAAATAAGGTTAAAGTCATCTCTCATTAAGTCAAAGGCCTGGGAGTAAAAGTGTTTAAACAAGTTTTAAAAACAGCCAATGAAGGAGCTTAAGTAAAATGTAGCATCAAATATTTTCTAATAATTTTGTCCTGCAACAGAAAAAGAGCTTTATCAGTTCTGAGCTTCCATTGCCTTCTTGGAACCATTAAAAGCATCTGATTTGCAACTTGATTTTTTTTTTCTGTTTATAAAAGACTATTTGCTGGCTAACTTTGCTGGCTAGCAAACTAGAATTGTTAACTTGCAGCTCCACCTACATACTGTATATGAGCTAGATAAAAGGGCTATTTTATTTTCTTAGATCTTGAAAAGAAAACTGGTTGACTTTGGTCATTAAGGCTGAATCGTTTTAAAAACCTTGAATTCCTTCCTGTCTGATTTTTAAGGTACAAGATTTCAGATCATTTTGAACTGAGAACCACACTGATGTGCGTTTCCATTGATGGAAGGGTATGTGTATTTTTAGATCTTTTGCTTCTTTTATCTTTTTCCTATTCCTTGTATTGTTTGTTTGGGATAGGTCCTTGGACGAGGGCTTTCAGTTTGTTTTAACATAATATGTTTAAAATTTAATAAACATAATAGTAAAATAAAATCTGTCCCAAAGCCTTTCCTTCCTCCCTGTCTTATTGGTACATATCTACTCCAACTCTTGTATTTCTGCCTGAGATTCAAACATACAACAGTTATTTATTCCGTGTTGGAGATTCATTACTTTTTGGTGTTCTTTGAAAGGTTGGTGTGGGCTTAATAAATTCAGACTCTCTACTCTTGTCTACTTCCCAGCATCCTGTCTCAGCCAGTCAAGACAGATTGTTTATGTAGGTGTGTGTGTGTGTGTTTGTTTGAGTCTGTTAGCCAATAGGGTCTCTGGCTCATGAAATAAAGCCTTATTATGAAAAGAAACGAAAGTTCATGTTTAAGAACTAACAACGTCTACACAGACATCTTTTAATCAGGAAGTGTTAGGAACCCTCCACATCTCCCACCCCTAAAATAGCTGTTTCCACCCAAGACCAAATGTATCAGAAGCCAAATTGTTTCCATTAGCAAGTTTGGTGTGAAAAATAAAATCTAGACCAAATAGTACAACCAATATTGACACTAATGTGGAAAAAACTCAAAGAAATGAGATCTAAATAACCACTCCACCGCCTGTCAAGCTCTGAAACCACCCTCAATGTGAAGAAAATCATGATGCTGCTAAACTTTTAGTGCTTACTAAATCAATTTCCTGCTTTATTTGTGTTCCCAACATGCTGCCTTGCCCTCTAACCCCATGCTGTACAACCACAATTGTCCCAGACCATGTTACAATGCAGCCACAGTGTATCTCGTTTCTGCTCAGATGTTTACATAACTTTGTCTTGATCATGGTTAAAGTTTAGGCGTGAGGCCAGAGCAGTGAAACTCTGAATGACCGAGCCACAACCAGTACACTGCCACTGTTGTCACCATAGTCCACCCAGGACCCTATCAAGTGTAATGATGAGTGCACTGATTTCTTATTAGGAGCCTGGAGACCTTGCCAAGAACCTTCAAAGACCATCCACATCATGACCTATTGTTTAAAGCAGTATCGAGGTCGTTATCCAAAGTACCCATTGGAGGGGCATTTCCTTCTTTTGCCAGTCTCAAGTCTGTAAAATTGGTAAGGGTTTGCTCAAGAAGGGCATTCAACATAAAACTTGTGCCAAAACAAACATAGAGCAGCCTTACCAGATCAGTTGGAGCTCGAGTTAACAAGAACTGTCGCTGGTGCAGTTAACCAGCAGGGTGCTGGTGAAAATTGGACTTGGAGGCAGGGCAGGGGATTTGCTGTATCAACCCCTGACAAGAGATAGGCCAAAAGACAAAGAAGAAAAGGTCATCATGCAGTGTTAAGAAGACCTTTGAACTGACAGAAAATACATTTCCTTGTTATAGCCTTGGGGGAGACAGAGAGTCCTCTCTTTCAATTCTAGGGCTTTATGTGTCAGAGCATAAATATAATCTCAAGTGTAGAAAAAAATGTTTGTTTGTTCACTAAAATTTGATCAGAATAATTTTAGAACTTGGTAAAACCTGAATCGTTTTCATTAAGTTTTGATAAATGAAACTGAAACAATATGGACTTTGTTTTACTCACTAGTGTGTGATAGTTACGTAAAAAAAAATACACACCACATATAAATTCTGATAGAGCACATAGAGTGACAGGTGTTTGTGTGTCTGGGTGAATAAGAAAAACATTGTAAAGCACTGATGCTGTAAACATGCAGAAATACTGAAATAACTTCAAGTTTACCTTACTGGCAACATTTCTTTAGAGAAATTTATGCTTACTGCTAAATTCTTGTTCAGTATATTTACTGGCAAAAAGAAGTAGAGTGGTATCAAAAGGCCACCTATGTTCCCTTTTGGCATCTTGGCAGATTTCCATTTGTGTGTATCTGAGTGTGTCTACATTTTCACATTGTTTAAGGTCAGAGGTCAAAAGAAATAACCATTTCTGATATGGAAGCAAAGTGTCCAGCTTCTCCTGATAAGTGCACAGCAACTCAGTCTATTTCCTGAAGATGGATTGGTTCAGTTCCTTGCAGACAGTACAACATTTTCACTGGAGATGTAAAGATTAACTCCAGTCCTGCTTGTTTGTGGTGACTGAACGTGTGTCACTGTTTGGTTGAGGTTAGGGTTGTGATCCCGTCATATGGTTTGCATTTAACAAAAGCCTCTTTCCACCAACAGGAGCTACATAAAAAAAAATACCAGTAACTGCACATGCAGCCACATCAGCACTATGAACCGATTGAATTGCTTTTTCAAACCTTATTCGTGCTTACCAGTTTGGTTCTTGAAACTGAAAATCAAATTATTATTCAAGCTATATGGGCGAGAAACTGAATTACGATTCAAATGTGAAATACATAAAACAATTTTGAATGAATTTAACAATCTGGGGAGTTCAAATGCATCAAAGTAGCCTCTACCTCTCCACACCTCAAACGTTTGGGATCAGTTTCAACAAAAATATGTACATAAAACATTACATTATGTTTGAATGATTTATAATATTGAGTTTCTCTGTTCTATTTTAACGTTTTAACCTTTTACTTTAACGCTCGTCCGTGCCTCAGTTCTTGTCCTGAAGGCAGGTAGCTTCCTGCCGTGCCAACGACACAATTTTGAGATTTTGTGAAAGATTGAGTTTTTTGCTTTTATAATCTCCTCATACAATAATAATAATAGTTGTATTTTCTAAGTTTGATAGCATTGTTTTATTCCAGTTCCAAATACTATGGTAAAGACACTTTGAGTAGTTTGGTTTTAAAGGTTTTCAAATGTTTTATTGTCTAATCAAGTTTTCTGTTCATATACACATCTTTAAAGCTGTTTCAAATGAATAGTCATTGAGGGTTGACTGGATGTTGTTTCAAATTTTTACACAAACAGTCAAAGGTTTGGACACACTTTCTCATGCAATGTTTTTTGTTTTTCTTGTTTTCTAACATTGTGGGTTGGTATTAGGGTCACTACAAAGGAACACATGTACTGAACTTGGAGGTCTTCAACAAACCAGAATTTGTTTTAGATTGTTCAATGTGGGCACCTTTTGCTATTCTCTGAGTTTGCTTCATGAGGTTCTGTAATCACCTGGAATGGTTTTCCAACAGTCTTTTCTAAAAAAAAAAAAAAAAAACCAAGAGTGCTCACAGCTGTGGTCAGAGCGAGGGGTTTCTGCTTTGAGTGATCTGAAATTTTGGGCATACACTTTTGGGTTTGATACATGGTTCTTTACAAAATGTGTTCCTTCATGGTCCCAATGACTTCGGTGTTGATTTGCAATGTAGGAAAAAGAGACAAATTTGATAATTGTGCTTTTTAACTTTTCTGACAGGAATTTAAATACCCTACACGCTGTTTCAGGCATTAACTAATCCACAGACCACTTCATTTCTTCTAAAGCCAGACACATATTTATAGTAAAGGGACACAGGAATATGCGGTAGGAATTACCTGAATATTCATGAAGCTGCATTTCTTATTCTGGTGTCTCCACAGACAGACTGTGAGGGGGAGTTGGACAGACTGATGCATCACCTTGCAGATAGCCTTTCCTGAGACAAAGACTCATTCATATTCTTTTAGAGTTGCTTCTTCCTCATTTCAGTTATGCTAGTCTACAAATGCTATTTTTATTTTTTTATCTATCAAAAATATCCCGCTGAATAAATACAAAACCGTTGATGCATACCTACACTACAAACACATTTAGTCTAAAAAAATATGCAAATACAATTTATGTTGAAACATTTCTGCAAATAATTTGAAGAGACAACTTTAGGGTGCATTTAGTTGTGGTGGCCATCTTCAGACATTATTCCAAAAGTTAATCAGTTGTAGGTGATCATTCAGTGATTGCTTTCTGAGAGTTTCAAAAAAATTTACAAAAAATTAAAAAAGAAGGTTATTGTTTCAGTTAAAGTTGATGTGGTAATTCAAGATTGGATGTTTACGGGATTAAATAGGATGGAAGATGGGAACAAAAACTCCAAAATTTAACATAACAGCCAGTGAACACTAAATCACCTCAAGTTATTTGGTTTGCAGAGGCTCTGCCAACCTTTGTTCTCAATGAAAGTGGTCATAGGTGCCATGGAAACAGTCTTAGCCAATCCGAAAGCCTGTTTTTGCTGCCCTTTTTAGAAGGCAGAGAAGGAGGGGAACAGATAGGAAGTCCAACTTAGCAACTTTGTCCCTACACTTAGTTTTCAGACCCCTCTGGCAACTATTTTTCTTTTTACAAGTGACCAAAGACAAATCTAGTTAATTTTTCTGACATTGTCATCCTCTTCCTTCTTTGCGCAGCAACCTTCCGTGCTGCAGTCACAGCGGGAGATATTCACCACATTGCATGCTGACCATAAATAAATCCCACGTATGTGGAGCTGCTGCTGACAATAGTTTGCATTGTGTGGTGTATGACCTCTATATCTTTGCTCTCTGCGTCTTCCTCGAACAGTGGATTGGGGTGCCTTCACCTCTGCACTGTGGAGGTCATTGGTGATGTATAGTACGACCACATTCAGGTAAAGGAATATAAAACACTCAGCAGCCTAGCAACCCATTATTTAAAAAAAATATATAGTAAATATATTGTTGATGTGTGTACCCTGGCCTGTATTTCTTGAAATGATAAATTCTTAATACTTTTTGGTTTAACAAGAAATGCAGTCTTTATTTGTTTAAGGCTAAAAACTAGTCATGCAGAGCTATTTAATGTTTGAGCAATCAAGCTGGTCGACGAGAATCACCTGTCAGTCATTTGTTACAATAATTGTGGCCACTTGAAAACTTGGTGGGCTCAAACAGATGGTGGTATCCTGATTTAAAACAGGAAATAAAAGCTGAAATTCTGAACTCTTCTTATTTTCATCTTTCGACCTTAAGCCCAAATCTATTCAGTTAAAATCCAAATTAAAGTAATTGGCTTGTATTTAGAGGGGACCGTAGCTGTTAATGAGCTTGACCATAATTGTTCACAGCAACAACAGCAAAAAACAATTGAATAAAAACTGATATTTGAGAGTAAATTTAACTGGCTCCTATACATCTTCCTTCATTGCATTGGATGCTGTTTTTGCAGCATTTCTGATGTATGGTCATTTTGTTTTAGAATAAGAATGCTGTAGGTCTTGTCTCTGACAGTCAAGTGTCCTTTACTTTTGCCAGTAATAATTTCACATTTGTCCACGGAAGTACAGAAGGAACCACTTTCTCTGTCTGTGCAAATGTTTTAACATCTATCACTGCTGCCTTAAAAATAAATTAAAGTGTCTGTCAGAGTGAACTCTGAGGATGACTGATGCTGTTTTAGTAGCGTTTTGACCATGAGGGTATTGCTGGGGGGAAAAAAAGGAAACATTGTGTGGTCGGAATTACACAAAACAAAGTGTCTGCAAATGGAGGCAGAAATAACAACCTCCCCCCCAAAAGACAGCGACTCACTGTTTAAAACATCCAATACAGCCCTTTGGTTGAACCATCAGGACCTTAATCAAGCCTTTTTTAAAATTATTCTTCTATTTATTTAAATCTGACTAAAAAAGAGACGCTCGATACAGATTCCACACAGACAGACCTCAGGTCCAAACTAGGGATAGAGCCTGGGACATTTTTTGCTGTGAGGCAACAATGCATATCACTAAGTTGTTATGCATACATAAAGAATCTACTCGGATATAAATTGTATGAACCATTCAGTGTGATGCAGTTAAAGGTGTTAGTCATCTACCTGAGTTCTTATCCTTTCTGAGGGGTTTTCTGTTTTCTGTAATAAATCTGTTTAACTAAGTCACATCAATGTCACTGCTTCCATCTGTTCTACAAAATAATTTCTCCTCAGAAAGCAGTAAAATCAGTTTAAAGTGGTGGATGATATAAAAAAAAACAACTTATACTGCTTATCTGTATCATTATAATCACTTTTTGTGCACTGGCATTCTAATAACAGCTCTTGATGCTTTGGCCATGTGATGAACTGATGACCTGTCCAGGCTGGACTCTCACCCCTCTTACTTTTTGACTTCAGTGTTCGACACAAACCCCCTGCAACCCTGAAGAAGAGGAGCTGGGAACAGAAATTAGGATTTTTAAAAAATTATTTTTTACCAAAGGGGCTGTTGCTGAGGGTCAAGGCAATAGGTTGAACTCAGTTCTGCCAAATGTCTTGTTTTTCATCAGCTGCTCCCTTCTGCAGGGGTCACCACAGCGAGGAAACTTACATGAAAGATTTGGCAATGTTTTTTTTGCCAGATGCCTTTCCTGACACAGCCCTGCAGCCTTGGAATTACGGGACCTTGGCACTGACCACCGAGCTGCTCCAGCCATCACTTTTGCCAAATGCAAATGTTAGAATTTGCTATAAATATTTTTCTTATTTGCTGATCTAGAAATTCCATCTGTACAAAGAAAAATCAAAACAGGACAAATTGAGATTTTGAACATAATTGTAATATAAAATTACACTTTTACAAAAACCTTTGTGAAATAATTCCATGATTTTGTAAAAACGCTACCTTCAAATTAGCAACATTTTTTTTCACCCAAGTGAAAGAATTTCAGTTCCTCTTTATTTGTTTCACAAAAATACAGCAAAGCCTTCCTAAAACTTTGATTAATTCAAAATCTGAAAATAGCTTAATCTTTATTTTTCTGTTCATGTACTGTTTTTTTCAGTCACTGAATTTATAGAAAAATGTTTTATATGCTCCTCTTGACTTGTTTCGTTCTTTGCATGGACAGGTTATCTATAAAGACCTGGCACTGAAAAGAAAAAAAAAATTCTGTTTAGTTCTTCTGTACAAAACTGTGCTGTCTGGGAAGCTTGTTCCACTTTATATCATTGTCCAATTAGCATAAGGCTCAAACCAGGTTTGTTGGTTTTGAAGTAACTATCCTTTAAGGCAGGACAGAGAGCACCAACATGGACTATAAAGACAGAGAAACAGGAGTCGTCCAAGATCCGCACAGACTTGTTATTCTTCAACATTTGGTCTGATGAACTTTAGGGAACTTTGCTGTCCAGCTATACAAAAACTACAAGTGTATTGGCAGGAGAATAAGTGATATTTGTTTTTCATGTTAAAAAACTGCAGAGGAAAGGCTGTTTGAAACTTCGCAAATTAACAAACAAACCAGACACTCAAGCATCTCTGTAAGAATTTTGGGCATTATTCTGTAATGACTGGTGTAGAAGAGACTGAGAAATGTTGCCAAATAAATGTGCAGAGCCATATAGGAGCCAGGTGTTGTGAACAAAGCATTCTTCTGGCCAGTGCATTCTGAAATGTTTAATAGCTTTGCTGGTACACACAAAATATAAAATAATCTTCACAATAAAGATTGGAAAAAAATATTGTACAATTGCTACAATTTCCATCAACCAGTAATTGTACAATGATTTGTGCTATTTGTGACATATCAATGATTTTTGCTGTGTCCGAAAATTGAGGTTTGAAAAGCACTTGTGAAGAAAAAAGGGGGGGCAGAGTGTTGTCTGGAGGCATTGATCCATAGGTCCTCGCACAAAAAAAAAATCCAACAGAAAACTTATACCTTTCTTTGGCAATGTCATATTTGATAAGTGATAGGGTGGGTTTAGGTAATCCTGTGGTAATCTATTAAAGGGAAAAGCTTTGGATTAGATGTTAAGTCTAGTAGGCTATTTCTTGAATTAATGCACATTTCCCACCACCTTTATGCCAGAATTTTAAACTCCGATCATCTTATAATGTGAAACCACTGAATTTTAGCTCTTTAAGTCAAATCTTGAAAATAATTGTATGCAAGATCTCAGAATTCTGGTTTTTATATGAGCAACAACAGAGACTTTTCATTTAAAATGACAGTTCTGCTGTTTATGGTGAAATGGGGGGTGGGGGTCTTGATGTTGTATTGATTTCCTTTAAAAGTGATGCTCCGGTTTCATCTCAGTTTTGAACTGAGGTTACATCGTATTGCAGCCCAAGTCAATACAACCAACAAAACTGACTGAAAAAGTTGTTCTCTCAAATCATTGCCTGTAGTGTCAAATTTCCACAATTTTGGTTGATTGGACAAATCTTCTTGCTTCCGCTCTTCTCACTCACGTCACAGAGATACACAGAGGAAACTTCACACGGTTTCTCTTGTTCATTGTGAATATTATTATATCACATGTAACAAGGAGCCCACTGTGTTCCTAATACACCTCTGAAAAGCATGCCAAGACCCTGCAAAGATCTCAATACAATGTGTTGAGATCATCATCCAGTTAGAAGTGGGACATTACTGAGCATAGCACCATCAATGATGCTCTAAATTCTACATTTTTTAACAATATATAGCTGGTTTCTAATAATTTAAAGCTCTTTTGTTGCTACAACATTCTTCACAATATGCTACATGTTATATTCCATCTACCTATAAATCAGTCACTCGTTCTTGTGTTTCTAGATTAAATGTTTTTCGGGCTTTAGATTATAACGCAGCAGAGATAGTAAGGCCACAGCAAAAAGCCCTGAACTCCTGCTCCGCCTCTGAGTCTGTTTTGTCGCGGCGAAAAAGGTCAAAGCTTCAACTCTATTACAGAACAATGCAGAATCGTTTTGTTAGACCATCTGCATTGTCTGCCTTGTTTATTTTATTTTATTTTTTCCTTCGGCTGATGGCGACGAAAGAGGCGGGGATGCTGCTCGTTGACAGACACACAGATGGAGCAGATGGTTCGCAAATTCTACAGTTATTATTCATTTCTGGCTTTCACTCTAACTCGTCTTAACCTGCACTTGTTGGCCCAATCATCGAGCTACACCAAAAGCCATATGGCTGGGAAACTCACGCAAATGGCTGTACAACCCGGCACGATGCCAGAGCAGCATACAAACCAAAGTGATACACTAAGAACCCCACTGATACACACTTATTATATCAACACATTCATGCAGTACAAACGGGAACACGGTCTGTTATTAAAACCATGGAGGAGGAGGAACAAAATGCTCTTTCTAAATGGTTTACATTCTTCCGGCAGGTTGAGTGGAATGAATAAAATGACAGTAACTAATAGTTACGTCATACTAGACCCCTTTTACCTTCAAAGCTGCCTCAGTTCTTGACAGCAGTGGCAAACCATGACTCAAAAACCTTCACCTGAGAGTGCAGTGTGCACACCCAAACACTCATTGGTTTTTATTGCACCTGCACTCAAAAAAACAAAATGGCCTTAATAAAGAATTGATGTCAAAATTAAAATTTCTATTCATTTTGGGTCATTCTAAAAGCCTAAAATGTACCGTGGTTTAAGTTGTCTAGTTTCTTACACTAACAGCAAAATTTTAATTGAGACTTACTATCAGCTGAAAAACAAATTTCAGCTGTTGAATTAATTCAAAAACTTCGGATGATTGTGTTTCGTGTGTAACTTCAGATTTTCAGGGTCCTGTGTTTTATGTGAACTACTGGACTGAAGATCAGTTTTTGCAAACCATAGCTTTGTCAAGATGACAGACATGAAAAAACATCCTCCCCCCAGTTGTCACTGTATATTTCACACACTATCTTTGTGCATGAGTAGGCGACATGTATCTTTCCCTATAACTTTTAAAACTACAACATAATATTTTTTCTTTTTTAAGTTTGATTAAAGAACACATGAGGTAAAGCAGAAATTGCATAACTTAAATGAAAATTCTGTTACATTAAATGGAGAAAAAAAAACCTTTAGCAGTTTAAAATATCTCCAATTATCAGCTTTATTTAAAATTTTTGATGTGTTGTGTAGTGTGTTGTGATTGGTCATTCACATCCTCCCACGTGTGTCACACTTTCAGGTGATGAGTTTTAATTGCTTTACTTTCTTCAGCTAGTGGGAAGATGTTGTTTGCTGCCTGTGATGTGGACACACTGACACTGGTTAGTTTGAGAACAAAAACACTAAAGATAGAGCTTTACACACAGACACACACACACACACACACACACACACACACACACACAAAGAAACCTTCTGTCTTTGTTCCAAGCATGCTTGCGTGTCCATCTCATTGATCACACAGTAAAGACAGATCAAAGATTTGGACCTTCTTCATACAGCTGATTGCACGGCCTAGCATAAAGAGATTTGTGTGTGTGTGTGTGTGTGTGTGTGTGTGTGCGTGCGTGCGTGCGTCTGTGCGTGCGTGCGTGTGTGTGTGTGTGTGTGTGTGTGTGTGTGTGTGTGTGTGTGTGTGTGTGTGTGTGTGTGT
>JAVKLF010000069.1:2768445-2789349 GCA_034783495.1 Millerichthys robustus | reverse complement strand
GTGTGTGTGTGTGTGTGTGTGTGTGTGTGTGTGTGTGTGTGTGTGTGTGTGTGTGCGTGCGTTTCTCCGTCCCCCCAAAAAAATTGGTGTCAGTTATATTCTCTTGTCTTTGAGTGTAGACAACATGTATGTGGAAAACCAATGTGTGAAGGCAGATGGAAATGTAGAGGAGAAGCCAAACCGTCGGGCAGTACATTGAAGATGAAGATGAGACGATGAAAAGATGAGAGAACAAAAGGAGGGAAGGGAAGGTGAGGCGGGATGAGAGGAGAATCTTCTGAAGATCCCAACGAAAAAACAAAACAGGTGAAGACTAAAAGATTAGAACTGTGGAGAGTGACAGATAAAAAAAATAACAAATTTGTTGTCATGCTCTTCAGTGAAAGAGGACATCAGACTGACAAATTTGAGCTCATGCTATAGTGAGCAGGAAATTCACATCTTGTGTATTTGAGAACATGTGTAGCTCAGTAGTGTTTTTCACTGCTGTTGATTGTGAAGCAGAAAAACAGTGAAGAAATTACTACTTTTTCTGGTAATAAACTGTTTCAGAAATTCTGGGGCCATTTGTCAAAGAAAAGTCAAGGTTCCAAAAGCAAACTACAAAACAAAGGCTGGTTTTGCTGTTCTTCATTTTTTTAAGACCTCACCAAGATCATCCATGTTTTGGTTGAACCTTTAGCAACTTAGAGGGTCTTGATCATGTGTGAAGAGATCTAAGGAGCAGTGTCATGCATTTGTAGGGTCAGGCTAACAAGATTTTACAAACAATGTTGTATTTATTAAATATTAACTGTGGTTTTTAATGCGTAAATAAAATCAAGAATGTGGGAGTTCAGAGAATATATTTATGGATGAGGTGATTGATTATATGTATCTGACCCCACACACCTCAGGAGCTGTTTCTGTAAATAAAACTGCAGGGAGACAGAAAACAGAGCAAAGGCAGTATGTAAAGTTAAGTAAAGTATGTTAACCTCAAGGAGACTCGAGCTTGCTGCAGAGGCTGGGGATCAATACCCAGACCTTCCAACTGGAAGACAGGCACCCTGCCTCTGGGCAAAGTGTCCCTGATTGTCATATTAATTTGGGGCTTTTAATGATTCATTCTTTTTCCAGCAACACAGTACGCAACCGCTGCAGAAAAAATATCCTTAAGGAGATTATAATTATCATTCTTGTTAGGGATTTAAAATTGTAAATTTTATTGTAATCAGTCCAAAACTATTTAGTAACTTTCAGTAATGGTACAAACATTACTTAAGATTAGATATGCATATGTGATTCATTACCGGGAAAACTAAATTATTCTCCAACCTTAATCTGCACAGTTTAGAGTGGGACTTATCACTGTGGTAACCAGTTAAGCTTGTCATTATGCATGTAATGAGCATGGTCTTGTTACAGCAAAAGACTGATGATTTCACAGGGGAGCCTAGTTCATGAATTTCCTCAGATCCTTGATTTGGACACATAAAAACAAAAAGGAGGAGGAGAAGAAAGGACCGAGTGGCTCTGTTGGAGGGAGGTGTAGGAAATAGAAACACAACACCAGGGATTCTTTCTTCTCTTCCTCTTCCTGGCCCATTAGCGTGTGATCAGAGCTGAGCTTGTAATTAAAGATGACTAGGTCCTGCTGATGGTAAGTACACCTGAGCGCAGGAGAGAACTGGAGAATGGAAGAACACACTCACCGAAGATGAAGGGAAAGACAGAAGGCAGCAATTCAAATGTGGAAAAAAGAAGCCTCATTACAATTTGAATAACGTTACACATCACAGTGAAATCACTTCAACAAGCACAAAAGTCATGCTTGATAATGAAGCCCTGCAGAGATGGAGGCCGAGCTTTCTGAATACCTTCAGGAGAAAATGGATTTCTGAGACGAGTACAAGGTTAGCCTTGTTAGAGGAGAGCAGCTTTTTGTCATTCTTTTGACAGTGCTTGAAAAGCCATATTTATTTCTGAGAGAAAAAACATTTTGATAGAAATGCAGGCTCTGGTAATGACTTTGTCTTTTTTTTCTCATAGGAATGGGAGTGTAAATGAAATGCTACACAACATCATTATAAATATGCATGAATACAGCCCTTACTGAAAGCAAAGTCAAAAGCCTCCACAAGGAAAGAATGTTCCTGATTTATTTCACATCATAGTATGATCACATTTGCAGTCGTTATGCTAAACTTCAGAGCTCTGCACAGAAAAAAAAACAAACGCGTACATCACCATCTTGACATAAAAAGTCCTGATATTTTTTCATCTCTTTTTTTTTTTCTATCTTCAAATGGAGGTGGTTTCTCTGAGTGCAGGTGTTCTCTCTGCTGATTCGCGTTTGTGTGATATTTTAGATTCCTTTAGCACATGTAAGCTCAGAAAACTCCTGGTAGATTTTGTCATTAAATTTGTGCTGTTCTACCCATCCACCTGCTGTTTTTCTCCTTCCACATCAGTAAAGTCAGGATGGCGACGAACCGCACGGAGAAAAAAAAAGGAAATATCTTAGCAATTCATTCTTCAAAAACAGGTAGAAGGATGAACTGTTTGCTGAAATTGTAAAGTTAAAACAAGCAGAACAAAAATGAAAATCAGCAAAACTGTTGATTAAAACTAAAAGGAGTAAAACAGATAAAACATTAAAATAGCAAAAATAATGCTAGAAATGAACATTTTGCAAAGTTGTGGATAAACACTAAAATTAACAAACTGATAAGCAAAACCGCAAATAAAAATGAAAAATCAGTAAAAAGGTGGCAAAAAATTTTAAATAAGCACACAAAAATACCCATAAACCCAATACTTGAACATGGTGTGTGTTAGGGACAGCCCATGCCAAACATAAAGTCCAGTAACAGAATACCACTTCGGTTCAGATCAGGGAGGTCCTTCCTTCCAAACGCTTCCCTTTAGATGACTCATCAATTTCTCACATGGTTTTTGAAGTCACCCAGGGGACCAACAGAATACCCAGATGGCACCCCTTCCAGGACACCATCCACTCACCTGCCTTGCAGCTGGTGTGGTCCACATGGAGGTGGCTTCTTTTCACTCCATGTAGCTCTGTTTTTTTTGCCCCCCACCTTTCAGGCCAGAGTTTTAAACTATGATTGTGTCATAATAAGAGGGAATGGATTTGTTGTTGTAACTTTTAAAAAATGTGTTGTGATCTGATGTAACGTTTATCACACCAAATTTAGCTCAATATAGGTAAAACTGAGTTATAGATTTCACAACCGTGTAGAAAGGCTACATTCTGCATCTCGGTGACCGCTGACAACAGTTGAACAGTTAGAGATGAGCTGCTTGTTTAGGAATAATTGTAAAAATATTCTTATTTTGTTATTCTGAGAGGTTTCATTATGGAAATTATTGCAGCTCCAGGGCTACCTGTCGGCAGCGGGTGAAGGATTTCCTACAGACCTAAATACACCAACATGTAGACAAATAATTGGCATCAGACTCATCAGGTGTATTGTTTTAGATGTATCACTGTATGATTTTGTGAACAGACTTTAGGTACGTTTGGGGGAAAAGTATATACAAGCACATTTTTTTCTTGTCTTTTTAATGCTGAGTGATGCATTTGAGACTTGACATGAACATCTTTTTTAGTCATTTTGTGAAAGGTTGTCATGTAGGTTGTCTTTCCTTGATTTTACTAAGCAACCCTTATTTCCAGTTTACATTTGAGAAGCTAAAGTAGTGAAGAAAGCTCAATTCTTGGCTCAACAGGGTTCAAAAAGTGAGCAGAAAGCTTTTATAACCCAGCAATTCAGGCTTATATTGTTAAAATATGAACAATTTGTGTGTTCAGTTTTAAATAGACTCGCAGGAACCGTGAGGGTAGTTTTTACATCTGCATCACAGCTCTGAAATTTTACAGACTTGTTCATCGAAGCGCTAATTTCTACAATGTTCACTTTGCACATCTTCTGAAAATTATGCCACCTACCTTGTAAGTGCTGAAAATTATAGAGTGTATCTATGTGTGAATGTGTTGCAAATTCCAGGCCTAGTTTTTTGAATCTTCTCCATAAATGATCAAAACTGCATGAGGTCCACATGCCAGATAAGGTTTTTCAATTTTAATAATGTCTGATACTTTGTCAGAAGCTTTTCAAGGCACAAAGTCATGCAGGAAAAAAACTTCATTCTTTCGTGTCAGGTCTGTTTTGTTAAGGTTTTGTTAAGGAAGTAATAATTTAAAAGTAAAATAGAAAAGGTCACTTTGTAGTTAAAGTTTAACCAAGTAGCTTTCAGTAGGGTTATTGTTTAATTCCTTACCTGCTCAGTCCACCTTTCAAGCATCATACATGCATGCACGTTATTTTATTTTCTCTGTGGTCATCAGTGTAAATAACTTTTTCCTGTAATGAAATGAATAATTAATAAAGCATGTAATGGAATTTAATTCCAATGTCCTGAGTCAGACCACATCGCAGCGACAGAGTGTCTGACTTTTTTTTCATCCGTTCTATTTTTGGTGGATTTTTCTTTTCTGCAATATTATGATGAAATGTTAGTAGCTGGTGTGTTTTTATCATTCATAGGTTTCAGATGTTCATGATCATTTTAAGAGAAATTTTGCTCTTTGAAAACTCGTAAAATACTTGATGAAAACTAGAAACTTGGATGTAAACAGGTCTCTGTTTCAAAAGCTCCTTTAGTTTGGTCAGATCTAAGCTCACCAAACATGACTGCTTATTCAGCTCAATGATTTAGCCCCACTGCTGCTCATCCACATTATCCTTCTGTTCTCAAGGACCAATGCGAGCTCAGAGTGTCCATTATAGTGTCTTAGGGGACATGGCTCTATTGAAGCTATGGCCATTTCATAGGGACATTAGCAAAAAGCAACACATCATTACATGACCATTTACACATAATCACCCACTTAAGAAGATCCCACAGGACAGAACTGCATAGCATGGGCCATTTACACACCCTGTGTGTGTGTGTGTGGTTGTGTGTGTGTGTGTGTGTCTGCCAGTGTGGTGGTTGGTAGTGCATTATTTCCACATATGCTCTGGTCTAATTGTCCATCTGACACATGCCTTATGGTAATGTTCAGAAATAATCATCAAAATGACCCATGGTGACACATTCCAATTCAGCTCAGTCCTGAAAACACACACACTTACACACACGCTAGACAGACTACAGTGTTTCTTTAGTATGTGACTGTCTATCTCTCAGTACATCAGGTTCTTGACTCTCACCCGGTCATCAGCAGCAGCATCTTCTTGGTGACACATAAAAGTTTTAGCTTTTCTTGTAGGAAACAAAAAACAGAGTTTAGTCACGATCAGTCTGATGAGGTAATAGCTAGTTTGAGCAAAACCGAGACCAAAGTGAATTGCTGCTCTTCTCAAACAACTCCGGTTTCTAAAATATTTTAGTGGTTCATACAAACATTATTTTTTTAAACATAACCTTGTCACTTTCACATTTTACAACTATTTACATAGACTTTTACGGTACTTTAGTAAAATAGTTAAATGATTGTTTTTCACTTAAAAATTCAAGTGTCTGACTTGATAGTTGCCCTAGGACTTGAGTGGAAAGCACTGAGATCTAATTGTGGTTTGTAAAACAATAACTTGATCCCAACTCTGCTCTCTAATGTGCTTTCGTCAGGCTTAGTCAGAAAAGTGAGGATGAACCATTAGAGACTCAGTATAGAAAAGTGGATTCTTTATGCACCAAATCCATTAAGTCTATGTCAGTGCTGAGTACCATAAAAACCCCTGACATGCAGGATGATGCCTGGCAGTGTCTGTGCACGTTGCTTGAAAATAAAGTTGTCAGTCAAACAGATTAAAAAGACTTTTGTGTATTGGTTCTGAATGTGTGTTCTTTATAAGACAGCAGAAGATGGAGAGTGATGCCCTTCTAATGATTCTGAGGGTTTCCTTTGCACTTATTTGTTCTGGTTTTCAGTGACCCTACTTTATTATTACTTCAGTGCCTCCAAGATTGTGGAGCTGGTTCAGTTCTACAATATGTGTACGTTTTCTTCTCAATGTCAGTTTCCATCCAGCTAATTTTTATCACAGTCTTCCAAAAGGTGAAGGTGGACTGTAATGTTTTTGCCCAATGTCTCCTTGTGTTCCTGTGTCTGGGTTACCAAAGTTTCTCACATTGTAGAAATGAATGAACCTTTAAAAAAAAAATTAATGAATGTACATCTACAACTGATTAATTTTTAGAGTCCGCTTGATTTAAAATGTCCACCACAATAAAATGCCCTGAGAAAACTCAAAAATGGCTGCAAAGCTGAAGTTTGATGTGATCGTAACTGTGTGTCACTCACAACACATTTGTCTTGTGCCAAAAGATTGTGTGAGATATCATATTATTATATCCAAGTGAACAAGAAGTTATTTTCAAGGATTGATCAAAACAGCTAGCTCTGGCATTTCTCAACATGAAATGAACTTGGGTTAAAACTCTGATGTAAAAGGTGACAGGCTCGTATTTAAATGAGTATATGAGATTGACTCAAGCAGGTTCTCAGAAGTAAGAGCAGGAATGTTTAAGAAAAGAGACAACTGGCACAAAGGATGGATGTATTTTAAGACATCATTCAACTCTGCCATTTAGACCGTATCTTATACATCACAGAGACAGACAGTGAACACTTTGTACAATTCATGTAGGAAAAATAAATTTAAGATGGGCGGTAAAAGCAAACAGCACCGTGGGAAGGATTTGCTAACACATGTAATGCACAACTAAGCGGAGCAACTTGGTCATTCAAGAAGCTATTTACGGGATGTATGATTCTATTCTGTTCCACAGAAACACAACCTACAAAAGAACCTATTCCTTGGTTGGAGAGCATAAAGACACATTTGCCTCGTTTGCTCATAATTGTGCACCATCTTTTGAAGACAGTGGCGGCCTCTTCTTGACAAATTTGCAAATGCAAAACCGTCTCAGTCTGTATCATAAAAAAGCTGTTGTGGTAAGGAAAGCAAGCATTTTTACAGGGACGGAGCAGTGGATACGTTGGGGGAGGGGATTCCTGGGAGTTTTGTGCCACAATGAGAGCAAAAGCAGAGGTCTTCGCTTTTTGCAGATTATTAACCAAACTTTAAAGATGTAAGGTGAAAGCTTTGTCACCCAAAGACGCTGCTTCTCTGCATTGAAGGGAGTTGGCTGAGGTGGTTTAAGCATCTTGGGATGCCTTTCTTTGGAGGTTTTTCTGGCACATTCCAGTAGGAGGAGACCCCAGGGCTGAATTTACTGGAGGGATTATGTATCCTCCTTGGTCTAGAAATGTCTTGGTATCCCCAGGAGTTGAAAGTGTTGCTGAGAGCAGTGGTGGTACAAGTCTACAGAGAGATGATGGAATGTCCACTTTATTGATCTTTGTGCATAAATATTTTGCCTGCGTGACTTTTCTTTGGCCGAACATTTTTGAAGCTACAAAAACTAATATACAACAAATCATTAGTTCCATGTCTCACTGAAACCATCCTTTTTTCTGCAGGGTGTAGGCATTTTATTTCAGCTCTTCTAGTTTCAACTATTTTTCTGTTGTCACAAAGTCTGTTGCATTTGGATTTAATTTCCTAAATGACTGTACTGTTCAAGCTGAGTTTCTGGCCGCACTTAACCACATCACGAGGTCATGATGATTAATTCAATAAACAAAATGTAAAAAGGAGGCGAAACGCTGCTGGATTTGGGCACATCTTTGTTAGTGCTCTACTAATTGCCTTGCCCAAGTACAATAGTGTTGGGTTTAAATTTCCTCACATAAAATGTGAGAATTAAATGAGGGCTGAGAAGGCCATTTAAAAAAAGCAATATTGTGATTTGTCTTCATAATGATGGATCTTTAGGGGAAACTGTTTTAATGTCAGAGCTGCAGTCTCTCTTTTTTTTGATGGTAATTAAAGTGACTGGAAAAGAGAGTTTAGGGAAGTGGAGAGCGGCACGACTTCTAATCTGTGGAGGTTTAATGTCCTCTGACATTATTCATGCAAACACAAATGCTAATTAGCTCAAACATAGAAGCCTGTGTCGATAATTAGTGCAATGAGAAGAATGCCAATTAGTGGAGCAGTAGGGAGACAAAGAGCTGTTGTGACACACGCTGCTACTCTGCAGCGTCATAGACATGAATTTAACTCCTCTGTAGAAACATAAAACACCTTTTCTGACCATCGGCAAGCTACAAGTTTTTCACGTACAGATGGTCATGCACAAGTTTGCATGATTAAAGAAAGAGCGAATGATCAGCAGAAAAATTCATTTTATCAGGCTTATTTCAAACTTTTCAGTTAGAAAAAAAGTATAAATATATACATTCATATGTACGGTAGTATGTCCATCAATGACATGGACCTCAGCTTTAATCCTCTGATGGAGATGTAAGAAGTGGGGTGGGGGTTAAATAGGCTCAGAAACACTTTATTAAAATGATTATACCGCCTGTGAAAAAATTCTAAATTAAAAAATATAAATTTAGAAGGTTATACCAATTTTATATTTTTCCCCTTTTTGTGGGTGGTGCCCAACAGCAATTATATAACGAGACCTTAAATAATTCTTTAATTATTTGTTTAACATCCCCCTCAGCCCCAACAATGCTAATGACTTTTATTGTGGGGAATGAATACACAGATATTGGAGTATGACTCAGTGAAAGTAAACAGTCTCTGTGGATGATTGCCAAGCTTCAAGTGTCTTAAACTGACAACCTCCATACCACTGAGGATTTTCTGGTATGAGCACAAAACAATGTTTCCATTTGCCCTTGCTCTTTGGCGTTTTATGTACTCATCAAACAAAGAAAAGAGCTGCCCACATGCATGGCTGCTGGTTTGGTGGTTTGGTGTGTCTGTCAGTGGACTACTGTACACATCTAAAACACACATGTTTGACCCTTTATTCCCTCGAGTTTTCCAAAAGCTGCAGAGAAAAAAAACAGCTGCTTTTCGATGAAGGGACACATTTCATTTTATAACTATACTTAAATATACTCCCATTTTACCTGCCTAGTGAAGTTCAATTTTTTTCTTTTTCTATAAGTAGAAATAATATGCCCATTATCTAACATATAAATATATTTAAAAGCAAAGTATTGTTAGATTTAACATTTTAAAGCATTTCAAATTAAGGTAATGCAGGGTGAGTCAAAAGACACAGGACACCCTTTTATTTCAGAAAAAAAAAGTAAAATTACATATCTACATTTCTGAATACTCGAGTAAGGAACGGGTGAAGAGGCTTATTTTGGAACACCTTGCCTTAGATCAAATAAGGCAGCTTTTTGAACATAGCCTAAAAGATAGGCCCCCCTCAGCTTTTACTGTCTAGGGCAGTCAGATATGTCACATAATTTATATGAAACTGACTGTGTTATGGCCACAGCAAAGTCGAAGATACTTTGCTGTGGCAGACCTCTCAAATTAGTTTGACACCAAACTTTGCTTATGGATGTCAACCCAATCCTTACTTTCTGAAAGTTTCATTAAAAATAATTCAGTGAATCAGGACATATTTCGCATTTTTCGGTACAGGCAAATGAACGTATGCACACAACCCACTCTACCCCACACAAAAGCATTATTTCTCTGCCTTTAGTGGTGAGCAATAAAACCGTGAGCACCAAAGCTCTGGAGTTTCACTTAAAACTAGCAGTCAGGTACAGAGCAGTTGGCAAAAAAATGCTAATTATGGTGTCAAAATTACATTGAGCTGTCAACGTCTAACGCACGCACACACTCGTGCACACAAACACATGCACACTCCTATCAAATTTGGCAGGTGTTAGTTTTCATTACCTCCTGTGTTTGGGAGGTGTCAGCCTCACAGCACCTGTGGCCAGTGGTTAATAGCCCTTGTCCAAATGCAAAAATCTGACTGTTTTTCTACAGCTTGTAAAGCCAGAGACGGGTGAAATTACATATTAGGTGTAGAAATTGCTAGGAAGCTGTTTGTTGTGCATCCTGTTATTCTGCTTGAACAGAGACAGTGCATTCTTCTTGTTAAAGGTATCTTCAAGGACAAACCACAGACAAGGTGACTTATTGATAGATAAAAGGTACATAGAACAAGTTTGTAACAACAGCTTATACAGTACTATGTATTGTATGTTGAAGTAAATGAGGGTAAGCGTGTGTTTATGTGTCTGTGACTTTGTACATTTGCTTCAATACACTATTTATCCTTTATTTAATCTGGCAACTCCCACTGAGATCAATGATTTCATTTTCAAGAGAGAACTGGGCCTAAAGGCAACCTAAATATGCATCTTTTGGACTGTGGGGGGAGAAAACCTACGCTAACATGAGAAGAACAGAAAGACCCCTGTCTAAACCCAAGGCATGACCCCAGGACCTCCAGATTCAGCAAATCAATGCTTTGTCAAAGTTTATGTCCGCATTTTTGTAATCACGGAATGATCAGAGAACCTGGCTGACTGAAGGATGACCTCAACGTTCTGCAGACAGTCCACAAACACACATGTTGTGTGTGGACAGGTGTTGTTTTGTTAAACAACTGTACCAGAATTCCGTCTTGGATAAGACATACAGGATGTACCCTATGAATAGGATGGTAAATGCAGCTGATAGCGGTCTTTGAGGTATTTGTTGTTGTAAACAATCCAGTACCTGTGTCCAGATGGAAGGCACAGATATGTTTTGTACTGTTTAGCGTACAATACAATGATCCTTCCTCAGTGGTCTATCTTGGGTGACAAGAACCTTCCCAGTGTGTGTTGGTGCTACCCACTGGTTCCAACATTGGGCCACTGTGACATCTGTACAGCCCATGTGATGGGCAGTTCTGTGACTTCATGAAATGATTGTAAAGCTATCTTATCATCTGTATCTGCTAACCCTCAGTCACTGTTTCACTGACTTTCAGGCACTTCAGCAACTACCTGGTAACACTTTCACTTCTCTTTTGATGTCCCAGCTTATATCCTATTGTGCTCGTTCTAAACATCTCAGCTCCTTGTAAACCGGATTTCCACAGCCACCGCTATCTCCATGTAGATTAGATTACATCAAACCTTCTATATGACGGTGATGGTATTTTAGCAGCTATGTGCTGAATATTTTCTGGTAATTCTTAAGATTCAGCACACTATTAGGTTTAGTAATGAGCTAAAATAGACCTAACACTGAAAGGTTTATCTCAAACATTGTCAATTAGCAGGTTTCACCTTTCCATCTCATGTTGTCTGAAATCAAAACACAGTAGCCTAAATCAGAAAGGTTAGCTATACACTATCACTAGCATAATTGACAATGAGCTCCTCCCATTGGCAGAAGACAAAAGCACATTTAGCTGGTTTATTTAGTTAGCTCACTGAGGCTTTCAGCTGCCCCCACGTTGTTGATCAGTAGCTGTCACTGTATGCATCAGAGATGGGCCTCCACAGCAGCAGGGCTATTTGAAATCAATGGGGTCATAACTGTGGTGTAAATAGATAGAAAATTGGGCCGCTTGCTAGAGGCCAGAAAAGCATGTGGCCTACATCAATATCTACTACCCCAAGTGGAAGAAACAGCGCTCTTCAAGCTTGAGCTCAAAATTGAATTCCATGGATAGATAGATGAGAAAATGAAAACATTGATAAACCTCAATGAGGTGCATGAAGGCCTGGAATATGTTTTTTTTACCATCAGAGGCATACATGGAGCATGTTTTGCTGTGAGGACATTGGATTCTGTGTACTGTACTATGTGTTCTGTCTGAAGGGTTGCGAGTTTCCAAATTGGCAGCTGGAGGAAGATGGATTGTTGTTGTTATGAATGACAGCAGTAATGATTTTAGCCTTGGGACACTGTGGAAACTCAACACCACAAAGGCTACTTGAACAGAGGGAATGATCACAGCTGCTTTTACACAATCACCTCCTTTCATGAAAACAATCGTATGGTTGTTGAATGATCTAGTTTGTAAAATTGGCTTTACTCTGAACACATTGTTCTGATATTTGATTTTCTCCCAAAAAAATAAAAAGAAGATAAAAAGGTTTAATTATTTCACTATTTCCCAGCTGATTCATGGCTGCACATATTATGTGAGTCACTTTACTTCAAACAGAGGCAAGGAGGCGGACAAGATCTTTATATTATTGATGATCCATTTTGTTCAAACTGTGTGCGGATGTATACATGTGTACGAGAGCAGCAAAGAGAAAGAAAGACACTGTTGGAGAAAACTCAGATTAAATCTTGTTTACAAGTAGCCTTTAATATCTTTATATTTATATAAATAGAAATTTCTATACACTCTTAAAGTAAAAAAAGAAATTAACTAACCACATTATTTTGTATGTGATATATAAAACCCTAGAATTGATCAAGAATTGACCTTTTTTCTCCTGACTGCATGATTAAAGAACTAAGTTGTTTGTGGGTGTAGGTGAAAGAGTGAATGGTTGTTTGTCTTTATGTAGCCCTGTGATGGACTTGCAACACGTCCACGTCCCTCTCACAATGACCACTGGAGATATAGGCAACAGTTCCTTTGCATACTAAAAGAAAAATGTGGGTAAAGTATGAATGCTGCAGAATGCCCTGTAGCTGTAGTCCTTTTCCTGCTATTGGAGCGGTCTCCGGTCCGCTCTGCATTCATATTCGCATTCAAACCGCACCAGAGTTCCCTTCAACCGAGCTGAGAACTAGGTTTGCAGACAGACCAGAGTTTTCTTTTTTGGTCCACATCAGAATTCAATTATGTATTCACACCTCCCAAAACTAACCAGACTTTTTAAGCCAACGTACTAGAATTTGGTTAAACAGGGCTGGTGTGAATGCACCCTATATGCCACTTATTTTTGTTTTGTGTGTGTTTTGGCTTTGGTTTTTTTCTGTTTTATACTGTATTTACTTCAATTCAATGCTTGCACTGTATTTTGAAGATTTAATACGTGTTTTTATTTTTAGTCACCCATTTATGTTCTCATAGCTTTTGTATTCTCAGCGTTCCTGATCACCCTTTCATTACACCTGTTGCTAAGATGTTCCTGTCAGATATTCCCAATCAGTAATCACTCCTCCCAACAGATATAAGCTTATTGGTTAATTTTTGTTTTTGTTTAGTTTCTGTCAGATCTTTGTAGATAACTCCGATGGTCAGCCTCTGATTTTTGTTGCTCCTGTTTTTGTCAACTGCAATCCTGGGATTCATTAGGCTTTTAGATTGTTGTTCTAATAAAATCTAGTCAACTCTGACAACTTCTAAACTATCATTTTACTGAGCAACACAGAGTCAGAAGAACAAAAATGTGCATTTTTCTGAAAAGCTCTCAAGTTTTGTGATTTCATGATTCAATGCAAACAGTCCTGGTAGGGAAGTTCTTTCAAGAAGTGGATTGTCTCTCTTACTCTCCATTTTGTCCACCTCCCTAACTGTCTGAAAGCTAATTGCAGTAATTAATTTGTGTGACCTACAGTTTCTTCCAGTTCCTGTTATAGCCTGGTCTGGGTATTACTAAAGTGTGAAATCAATTTTCCTGCTAGTCACTGGAGGTGGTTGTCTGTAGGCTGGCTCTGGGGAGCCAGTGGACACACGAGATAAAAGCAGTTATTAGTTCACAGCAGAAAGATGAAAAAAAGGGGAAAAAAAGAATAGAAAAGAAAGTTTTGTGATCAATGGCCATAATCCGAACAGTTGCATGTGTGTAATTAGGATGTTTTATGCAGCCGGCAGTCAAGTTTCTCTGGATGTACTTCATGGATGGTTTGTTCATGAATGTGATTGAGCGACAGCTAATCAAAAGGAAAATAAAATATTTGTCAGTACATAACTGTGACTTTAATATGAAGTTTGTAATGTCTCTGAGTCATTGTCCAATAGGATGAAAATCCTTCACCAGACAGAAATCAACCTTTTTTTAATCTTCAAGCTCTATAACATGCTTGTATTATCCACTGATTCTAAAACAAATAGTTCTTCACACTGGCTTTAGATTTCAGATACTTATGTTATATAGTTTATTGATTTTTGTTTGTTTGTTTATTTAATTGACTTGTAACCTCAATGTTTTTGAATAAGCAAAATTGGCATTTTGGGAGCAGTCATGCTTTCAAATTTTTGCTATATGTATTATCGGTTTTGTTATTTCAGGAGTCACACTCCAGACCACTATTGCTTTAAGCAAGTATTTTGTGTAAAGAAAATTTCCCTTTTTGCTGCTGTTGTTGAAAGAAAAATAGGTTTTTTTTAGATAACATTTTACAAGTTTGGTGTTTTCTTGTAAAGGTATTCTGGACATGTCACTTTACTGCACAGCACTCTGAGATGACCTTTTGTTAAATGTCCCTAAAGCAATAAATTACAATGAAATGAACATTTTTTTTGGTGGTCCTAATTAAAACAGTGGCATAGGTAGGAACATATGTGGCGTTTACTCATATAAAAGTTTCAAAGTAAAATACCAATACAGTATAAAAATAACACTGACAGACAAACCATACAAACAAACAAAAAATACAACTAAACAAATTTGAAGCAATGCAGGAAAGCTGATTTATAGCAAAATGCTTCTCTTTGTGAGTGAAGTTATCCACAGAGGACATTTTGATCATTTTTTCATCATGTATGAAATCAGTCTGCAGCATTAAACCAGCCTCCTGGTGTAATGTGACTTGGAGGCTTTTCCACCAATCTAAAGCCTGGAGAGGTTCAAACTGGGAAGGTCAGGGATAATGACTGTGAAACACTCCAAATCATGCTCTTTCAGACTTTCAAAATATGGACAGTGCCCTCAGCAGAGTTGTTATTTAGGTTGAAAGCACCAGAGATCTCCTCTCAATAAAAAGCAGTGGTTTGAACAGATCGGCCATATTAGGACCTCACCTTGAAAATTATTTCCACCAATGTGGCACACTCTTATAAAGTGCACTGTTTTTGTTTTATCTTCAACAGAAAAAACTTTACAAGGTGATGGAACTGAAAAAGGGGTTTTAAATGAAGATTAAAAGAAATTGTTTGTAAAAAGACTCCATTCAGTGGCAAAAGAAAGAAACCTTTAGTATTTGTTTAAAAGGATAGGTAATATTATACATGTAATATCATTAACAGGAACACAGTGAAAACAATAATTTATTTACTGGTTTTATGATTTTACTTCATTCTTTTACAGTTTAAAACACCATTTTCACATATTTTGTATGATTGTGTCCTCTGGGTTTTCTCTTGTTATATTGTATATGAGGACGCCACATTAAAATACTTAATAATAAACAGATTAATCTGATGTCTTGTATTCTTTATGAAGTTGTTGTTTGAAATACTTTAGATCTACTAGACACAAAGTGTTTTTGCACAAAGTATCAATACCAGCCAACCTGAGTTTTACTCAGTATCAGGAGCGAAAAGGAAATTGGTGGTATCCAACATAATTAGGCTGTATTCTCCAGTACTTTCAACAGGCACTTCAATTTTTTTGTTCTTAGCATACTGTCACTTTTTATAGCAAAATTTATCTTATTGTAAACCTGCTGGTACTTGGCGTCGGTCCCAAACTGTAAGGGTGAATCATATAAACTACATTGTTCACAAGATATCAGTTAAAACAGGAAGACATAACTCACTTGATACTGTGTCCAACTGCATCAGCAGATCAGGTGAGGCATGACCTATGAAGAAATATGACTGATATGTAATAAGTTAGGAACAAGGAGCTAATCGTAAACACAGCAGGTTGCGTCTAGGGTGTCTGATCTGCATTATTAAGGACCATAACATCTATATAGTCTATGCAGAGATTGTTACTGTAAATAAACAATAAATCGTTGGCCAAACAATATGTGGATGCTTAAATTGAGAGAGGAGCAACACAACCTGGTCTCATCTTCTTTTCCATCTGCTTCAAATATAGCTCATTTTCTTGCTAGGAAAATCACTTTAAATGAAATTACAATATTCCTTGAAGCTTTAAAGTGCCTAAATACTGGATTATGACCTGCCAGGCAAATAATTATTTAATGCCTCTGCTGATCAATGACCCATTTAGAGGGCGCCGGCCTCTGAATGTGAGGCGGCTGGCCACCGACAGCTGAGACTGCTAAGACTCTGTCACCCTCCACTGAACAACAGGAAAGTAATTGTTTATTCTCTATTAAAATTGCCAACATTTGAAAATGGGTCCAAGGAAGACTCCACTTGCAGAGGAAAATGGAGAAATTAAAAAATCGTTAGACTTTTTAGCAGAAGAGATTTCTGCAGTCAAGCAACAGCAGAAATCCATTCTAGAACTAGTGGAGGAAATCAAGGCCCCACAACTATGTAACACATAAAAACACAGAACTCAACTCCTGGAAACTTGTGTTGCTGATTTGAAACAATATATTAATAAGATCCTTGTGACTGAAATTGAAATCATTTGCATGAACACTGAAATGAGCCCGGCGATTAAAATTCTCACCCTGTGGAGCAACAGGAACCACTCTTTTGGAAAGCAAAGGGAGAACAGTTGAAAGTAACAGCATCTTATGTCACATTTGAATAAACAAGACAAACCTGTCATTATATTAAGATTTATACGCAAAAACACACTGACCACCTAAAATCAAGGACAGAAATTCAAAAGACAAAACATTTACCTAAAAGAACACCTGGCAAAATGAAATGCAGAAAAGGAAGCAAGGTTACTGAAAAAGCTACAGAACATCCAAGGTACATGGAATATAAATCGCAAAATCTTTATCAAACTTAACAAAACACCTAAAGAAACAAAAATACTAGGGCCACAAGAGTCAAAGTGTGAACAGCTTTTATAATGAAAGTTGGAGCAGGGGACAAAATGTGTAAAACTGCCCTGGCCAAAAAAGATTAACATTCATCAAATCTTTTGCATGACCTAAAGGGGGTCCCGGCACAAAAAGTCTGGGAACCACTGCATTAGGTGGAGGTGCAAAGGATTCAAAAGTATTCAGCAGCTCGCGAAATTCAATGTGCAAAATCTACATTTAGCTGCATTTTTGCCGGTTACTTTAACACAAGTCAAAGTTAAATTAGAACACCCCTCATGTGGAAATTCCCTGTTGGAAAGTGGGAGAGTTCAGAATTCAAGACTCGTGGTTTTTTTCGATTAATGTTGCCTAACAGGAAAAACAAACATGATGAGCAATTCTTAAAAACAAAGGAAATGGTAAAAGAATAGCAGATGGAAATAAAAAAGAACGTCACTGAAGAAAAAAACCTGAGTAACGGGAGGATAGACTACTCCAGCTGTTGCTACCTACTATTAGAGTAAATGAGCCGGTGACAGTGACATGACTGACCTTTTTCTTTCTTTGCGTGTGCGTGAGTGTGTCCCTCCTGTTGCTACAACAAAGGTCAGATAAGATGTTGCATTTTACCATGATTTCCTTGATCCAATTCAACAGGGACAACACACATGTGTGCCTTGTATTAAATTAGATTTTTTTTAGGCCTTCAGGTTGTATTTACATTCAACTCCATCTTCCTTTCATCTGTGCCCAAAGCCAACCAGGCAGGAGAAGCCCTCACCTTTTGTTTTTAGTACCAATTGGACCATCAACAAACTTTAAAGCTTGGGCACTCACTGATGTTATAAAATGAGGGCGCAACATCAGCAACCTACAAATGTAATGACCAACTGTGACTTTGCCACAGAAATATTGTGAGGATATGTTATTGGCACATGCACATAAAGACAAAAGAGCAACGTTTGTGCTTGTGTGTTAGTTTGTTAATTTGTCTATTAGCAAAATATCTCATAAGTAACTGAACTGATTTTATTTAAACTTTCTAAGTCATTAATGAATGAACATCTACAACTGTTTGATTTTTGGAATTCATGTGATTCAAGATGGCCGCAACAGCTACTCGACTTTACCAAACATAAAAATAGTGCTAACTTTGTCAATTTTACAAAGCTCAGATTTAATCCACAGCGAATAGTAAATGAGGGATGGTAGTAGCCTTGTTGCAAAAAGAACAAAGTGAGCTGGTTTTATAACTAGTTATGCTTCAATGGCTTCCTTTGACCTTACTAGCATTACTGATTTTCCAGTCACCTTCCTTAACCAATTTTTATTTATTTACCAATCTTCACCCACATGCCCTCCTAATTTTTGGTATTTAAATGTACTTGATTCTTCAGTGGAGCCTGACTGATGTAATCCGAGGATGAGTTCAAAAATGTCAACATCCCATGAGCATTACAAAGCCATCTCCACACAACTGGGTAATACTAATCCTACAAGGTTTCTTTGGTTTCATCCAGGGTGCCTGAGACTGAAAGGTCTCTACAGGAGCAGAGTTTGTAATCAGATGTTCAATGGGGAGGCAGAGGAGATGAGTAATCTTCCTCCTTCGTGCTGGCATTAAACAAACCCAGACTTGTGTTGTCCTTGGTGACGCATTTAACATATTACAATAAGTGAACGTAGGCAGAGTCAAAAAGATGGAAGGCATGATTAAAGTCACTTAAAATAAGTCAGATAATGTGCCGTTTGCACAAGGTTTAGAACGAAGCCGTTATCACAGGTCTGCCTCCAGTTCTTTTCTCATTAGGTCATGCTTGTCATCAAGTTACAGCTGAAAACTTAATCCGATCCAATCAGATCAAGGTCAAACTAAACCCCAACTCTGTAAGTCACTTGTCCCATGACTGAACATTACAATATCACCTCAGAGGTAATTGTTGTAATTTCATTCATATTCAGATGTGAACATAAAAAGTTCCATTGTTTACACATCTTCTTGACCTTATTTTATTCTGAAGTCTGTAAAACACCCCGGCATCTAACAGTATTTGTATCGACATTTAATTCCCCCAAATGATAAAGCAACTTCAATGCTGTGACTGACTGGGTGTACCTCTCCTCTCAGCCCCAGACTGTTGGGACATGCTCCAGTAACACTGAACAGGATGTAGCAGGTCCAGAGAACAAGCAGGACTGAGTAAAACAATTTCAGTGGTGTGTCAGGAAGTAAGGGTGGTAAGCGATTTCTCTTCATCACTTTGAAAACTGCATTTTTGTCAAACACTCACTCATATTACAAAAAAGTGCCATACCCAGAAAATGTGAAGCTAAATTTCATGCTTAGGGTCATCTCTCTCCCCCTCAGGGTTCCTTGAGGGACCCCAGATGCCACTTTAACAATAGATGTCTTCTGACGTCTTCTAAATCACACCATCAATAGTTTTCTTTGCTCTATGGGCAGTCCCTTATGGTGTGAAGTAAGAACACATGCACATGCATGCACAGCGAGCCCTGAGGCTAGTCAATTGGTATGCAGACAGAAGATCTCATTTTAAACAGTTTCACTCACTATCTTTGAGACTTGACACAGCAGGACTGTTCTCCAGCTGTGTGTATGGAGATGGGCACACTGTGTGTGCATGTGCACTTATCTTACTGTTCTGTGTGCAGTAGTTCTGATCATTGTGCAAAACCTTCCACTGTACCATTTATCAAGACAGAAACTCTCTCCAACTGTTACATCAAATCTTGCACAAACACATCAAAATCTGTACTTTGAAAGTTTTTGCCATCAAACATCACATGGCTTTCAATAACTCTAGATGGCTCTAAATCATTTTGTCTTTATACTTTAATGGATCTTTTATAGTTCCACCTTTCAGCAGCAAATAGTCCCAACAATCCACTCATTGTCTTCTGCTTATTCAATGTCAAGACACAGGGACTAGTCAAGGAGGGAAACCAAAGTGTAATATCTCTAGGGAGTTCTGAGTCTTCCTTGAGTTCTAATTTCAGTGAGATTATCTCTGAAAACTTTAAGGTGAGACACCTAGGAGGCTTTGTATGTCTGAACCACCTCAGCTGACTCCTGTTGAAGTGGAGGAGCTACTCTGAGCTCCCTCTGGATGCTCTTTACCTTATCGCAAAGGTTGAGTTCAGCCACCCTACAGAAAAAGCTTATTTTATCCAGGACTTTCAACCATTATCCATATTTAATGACCATAGGTGAGGGTTGGAATGCAGACAGACCAGTAAATCAAGGACTTTGCCTCTCAGCTCAGCTCCTTCTCCACAACTGACTGAAGCAATGGCCTCATTGCTGTAGTCAAAAGTCCCCATACATCCATCATTCCATCTTACATTGCGTCCTTCATCTCTCATCGATAAAACTCCCAAATACATAAGCCTGTCCACCTGAGGTATTCAGTTACGCCCAATCCAGAAGGAGCATTCTGTCCTTTTACAGTCGAGACAAATGGCCTGGTCTCTTATCTCATCCACTTTAGACTTGTTTCTGAACCATCACTTAGAATGCTGAAGGCTGCATTAAAAAAAAACAGAAACACATCTGCAAATAAGTGTAGATGAGATTTCTAGATTCCAAAACCTGACACTATTCTCTCCAAGAATGCACCTTAAAATCTTGTTCATGAACACCACAAGATGATCAGCTTTGCCAGTGTCCAACCTGTACCAGGGACTTACGTAAGTGAAGTGCAAGAATTCAGACAGTTTTGTGGTTTACAAGGACTAGACTGCCCTTAAAACAACCCTGGCTTCCCATATTCTCACAGTACCCCCAGAGAATACCTTGGGGAACACAGACAGTCTTTTTCAGAGGTGGAGTCCAACCTGCACTGGGAGCATCTTTAACCGGTGAAGGGGTTTCAGTACCCCCATTTTCCTATACTGTGTTGTCTGGGGTGATAAAACCAGATAGGGTTTCTAGTGATATACTGGCCTCAGGGGTGGGGTTGGACAGAGCAATTTTATATCCACAAGACCCAGATTGCATAGCCTGGCATGGGGAAACTGAGAATCATCCCAGGGCCAGGAATTGAGAAGTACCCCATTTAATGTATGAAAAGTGTTTTATTAAAACAAACTTTAACCTCTTAACATCCACCCCTAAAATGCAAAAAACGCCTGAAAAAAGCATACCCAAAATGAATCAAATGCTGCTCTTGAACCA
>JAVKLF010000069.1:2595544-2614512 GCA_034783495.1 Millerichthys robustus | reverse complement strand
AATGTAGAATGTAGAATATGTAGAAACCACAAATAATCAGATGAAATCAAACTTAGAAAGAAAAGCTCAGACTTTATTTTTGACTAGATTTAATCTCGTTTCACTGAGAGCAGCTTCAGAGTATTTTTCACACTACTTCATTTTTTTTCCTGAGTCTCCTGAGTGTTTGGACAAAGTTGCTGACAGCAGCAGAAACTGCAGGCCTCACTTAATGAAAATTAATCTACTGCACTTCTTTACTGTTCACTGTGAGTCCATGAACCATGAAGAACATAAACTTAAAAAACCCTGACACCATCCCTTAAAGCACGAGTGCCTGCAGGAAGAAAAAAAAAACCTGAGGCCGAGGCAGTTTAAACGACCCTATGCAATACATACTCAGAAACGGTTTTAACTATCTACTGAACATCCTTCAATATATTGGGCCACAAATGAAAGAAGGAAATACTTAAAAACAGCACACACCCAAATGGTTTTAGAAGTAAGATACTGTAAGATAGATGAGAAGGAACTCACTCATTCTGTTCTCCGTGTCACTGTCTGAAGGTTGATGGATCGGGGTGGAGTTGTGTGTTGTGTCTCCATTCATGGCGTGATCGAGAGCAGGACTGCAGGAGCTGGAAGGAACCTGACCATCAGCACCGCTGGAAGCTGAGCAGGAGCCTGACCGCTGACCCATGTCTGTTCCATTCACTGTGCTTTAAGAGCAAAGAAAGGTGGAGTTTTGTGTCATTCAGATGGTATAAATTACTGAGATATTCTTCATTTTGTCACTTAGATGCCAAACTTTCTTTTAGTTCCTAAAAGTGTCCCAGCGGAACATTTTCCCAGGCTACTTTCTAGAATTGAACTTTACATTTCGCAAAAATAGCTTTTTTCCCCTGAGTCCTTAGAAGCTTAGAAACTTGTGCAATTCTGCATAAGAGCATGCATGAAGCAGCAAGAAATACTGAAATTTCATAAAAAAATAAAACTACCAGAAACTCTATAAGTTCTACCTATTCTGAAATCATACCAGATACAAACATGTAAAGCAAACAGACTGAAAATTCAACTTGAAAGAGAGACATCCAGCACTGAAAACAGCAATAAACTGGTCGGTTTGACAAAATTACCTGTTGGCAGCCCTTGAGGAAGAGGATGATGAGTCTCCGTTATCATGAAGAGCATCCCCATTCTGCTGGACTTCTGGAGAAGATTTAGAAAATATTAAAAACTGTAATTTCAAAAGTATATTTAACTGATAATGTAAAAAAAGTAGTGCTGTGTCAAAGTATATACATGTTTTTATTGTGTTTCCTTCTACATTTACATATGCTGTTGACAACACGTGATACATGACCCATCCCCCGACAGTAACGATACCGAACTCACTGTCAATGTTTGCCGTGTTGCCATTTGTCAGCGGTGCCAGTTCTTCCTGGTCAGTGACAGTCAGACCATCAAGGTACACGGTCAGCTCCCCTACAGGCACAATGACCCCTTTCTGCTCCACATTCAGCTTCAGCACTTCTTTCACATTCTCCACTATAGAGCAAAAACAAAGAGGGTGTAAAAATAGAGATTAGTGGCATAAAGGCAATAACATGTGTCAACCACTAAGTGCAACGTTACTTAGCGTCTCTCATTTACAGAGATTATAATTAAGTTTGTTTTACTAATGTTTGATGGGAGAAACAGAAACATGTTTTTGAAAAAACATATTTTTGGTCTGCACTGTTGACGACTGAAGAAATTGGTAAGTAAAGTCAAAGCTGCATAGTGTAATTATACACCTGTCGATAAACTTTTATTTAGCAGTACAGCATCTACAGCAGTGGACCTTATAGTATAACATTTGACCTTGATTTGTGACCTTGACCTTGAGGCTGGGGTGATGAACAGTGTACGTGACGCTGTGTGGCTGAAGTGTTGTTAAATTTTTGTGAGTGGATCAGAAGTTATGGCCAAGACAAGAGAAAGTTTACAGGCAGACTGATGCTACAACTTTATACGTAAAACAATAATAATGTCAATTTAAACTGTAAACAAAACATCTGCGGGGACAAACTTCATCTGTTTGTAGAAAAACACTGTTTAAGGACAGAACGTTCATGGACGTTTGCGTTGCTTGCATTTTACAGACAAATAAAAAATTTGAGATACAACATCCTGTTAAACTACTTAAAATTTCCCTTTGGGTATGTATAAATACCAGAAAACGGGATTTAGGACCCAATTTTAACATTTATGGTTTTAACATTTATTCATTATGGGTTAAAATGATTCTTTCTAAAAAACAGAATTTACTTACTCCCATTATCATGACCTGAGGGTCATGTGTTGGGTGCTTTGCTGTCTAACAGATTTTTACACAAACAGACAAATGAATGTTAAATATGTATAAGGGAGAGTATCTTTCACAAATTGTAACGCAACATGCCTCTGCAAATTCAGTTATCTGGGTCATCGCATCAGCAAACAGCCTTGAATCAGAGGCAACCGGACCTTGGATTAATTCTCCTTTGAAAACGTTTTGACACCTATCCAGGAGTCTTTGTCAATTTTGGTAACTCGCACTGAGGCTCAGTGGGAGGGAGAGCCTTAGAAACAAATGTTTTAAAAAACAGAGCATTGGAACATGACATGAAAATGAACCAGAGAGATGAGCACAACAACTGGAGCAAACTTGTTTTCCTCCTAATCTGACCTTACTTGCACCTCACTTCATTTTATTCACAACACTGTTGAACTACTGATCAGTGCCAACAAGAACAAGCCTGATCTCTCTCCATCACAAAATACATGTGAAACAGGCATGTGGAGACAGGTCGTGAGAAGTACCGTGTCTGTATCAAACAGAGAAATTAGAACCCAACCTAAACAATTATACTGTCTGATTTATCGTCACTAACGTCTGAGGGGATTATGAAGAAATTCTTTGATTCAGTGAGAACTTGTACAGAAAAGAGGGACGTGCACATTTTATATTACAGAAAACATATGGTCTTGTATGCTTCATAGCATCCTGTACCACTTCCTGTGTTGTTTGAACATCAAAGAATTTCACTGTAAATGTGCATGAAATTTTGCTGCAATACAAATTACACATTTTAAAGATTTTTTTAAATTATAGAAAACACACAGAATCCTGCATATCTACACCCGTTTACCCATGCAACAAAATGTGGAAAAGAACAGAATTTACAAAGCTGATGCTGCCTAACCTATTTTGCTCTACTAAGCTAAAACTTCATGGCAAAGCTATAGCAGCTCTACAGTAACATTTGTTATCAATAAAACCCATAATAGCTTACAATTATATCTTAAAGTATCTGTTTGCTTAGCATGTCTTAATCATACGTTTTCTGTCATGCCGCTCCAAAGCTTGACTCAGGTCCAGGGTGGTTTTTCCCAGCAGGCCGTCTGCTTTCAGGGTGTGGTGACTCCATACTTTGAAATCCACCTGAGTGCGTGGTGTTACAGACCTACAACAAAAATAGTAAGCACAAGTATAAGCACCAACAAAACTATTGAACCAAGTTTTCCTTTCAATAGGAGCTTCACATAGCATAAAAAACAACTTCTTATGTTGTACCCATGTTTCCAGATTTTATAAATTCTTTCCATCATCTGCCCATAGTGAAAAAAGATTTCAGGAATATAACACACTTCATATAAAGCCCTTTAGACAAAATGAACACAGCACAGTGCAGTCATTGTTTGATGGGCTGAGCAGATCAGTCCAAAGACAAACATCTAAAGTTACAGCCTGAAAGTCATGAGGAAGATCAGCAGCAGCTTGCATAACCTCCGTGGTCAAAACGTGATTACAAATACAGCAGTACTCTGTCTTGTCTGCAATAACTACCCAGTCAAAACAATTATCATTCGCAATGACTTGTTTCTGGCATTTGGTCGACCCATTTTTCCAGAGAGCTGCAATGCTGAGGCTGCATGCTTTACCTGTGAGATGATACAAAGAGCTCTGTGTCACACAGCAACCTTTTCCAAATCAGATGAGCCACCTCAGGGTTCTTTATAATTATACTTAAAACTTCAAATACTTTCAACAACCTGATTTTGACTGCATAAGGCGCACAAAAAAAGGCACAGCAGAAATAATAAAAAAAAACATCTGTTGCTCTGAGCCATTAAACAAAACACTTACTCCAAAAAACCTTACATGACCTATATGACAAACATCATATGGAGGTAGAGAAATAGCATGCAAACATAAACACATTAATGCTTCTTACAGAGTAAACCTTTCATCCCATTTCGGGCATGAGGAGCTGTGAGATTTTGCCGTGCGGCAGCTCTCTCCCTCTGCTGTCACCTCCACATAAACGGCAGCCCCGAAAACGCTCTTCTTCCTTTTAAGTTTGGCACAGGAAACTGGAGGAGAGTATGCATGGGAAGCAGTAAGACTTACACAAAATGTTGGCTTTCCAAATTTGTGCCTCCTACTGTGACTTACTACGGGCATAGAGCGTGCGTCTATGGTTATGGCTCGTCTCTGCTCTCGATGAGGCCGTGGCCATGTCATAAATCACAGTGGGAAGCCTGGAAAACACACAACAAAACAAAATGTATCCCCTCCAAAAATTAGCAAATTAAAACCATCTGTAACTTTCTGAAGAATAAAGCAGACTAAACCACAAAGCAGCATTTCCTCCAGGTTTGATCAGGAGGTTTGTGACTCATTGTGCAGTAGTCTGTATGGATAAACAAAAATTTTAGAAATGGACAAGACTACCAATATTCAACAAATGTCAAACTTATCCCTCCTAAACTATGAATTGTTAACCTAATTTTAGTCCCTTCAGTTGCTTTGGTGGGTAATCAAACACACTTGGTAGTTGGTAGCCAGTCACAAATCTTGCTTAGAAAATGTACATTTTTTTCAATACAAGAAAAAAAAAATATTGTGCAGATTTGGTTTGCTACTTTAGGAATGATTTTTTTGACCAAACTTTGAAGTGAGTACTTTTAGCATCATCCAGAAACAGTCATACCTTAGAAAGCACTTCTAGTGATTTCTGCCAATACATAAATGGTAAATGGTATAAACTTTTTTCAAGTCCCTATGAACTCCAAAGTACTTTACACTATAGATACTCTCTCACACACACACTCACAATGTAAGCTACATTGTAGCCATTGCTGCCCTGGGGCAGACTGACAGAGGTGAGGCTGCCATGCACCAGCACCAGCGGACCCTCTGACCACCACCAGCAGGCAAGGCGGGACGACTCCCTCAAACCTCTCCCAGTACACATAAAGTTTCAACACCAAGTGTTTATTGCAACATTGACATTAATGTCTGTTTATATTGCAATTTTGAACAATTAAAGCATTTTTCCCCCTATACTTACCACAAATGTGTATTGCTTAGCCCTCTGGTTCAGCCCACTCCATGTCCCATGGCTGCACTGTAACAACAAAAAAAGCAAAGAATACTCAGTGCTGAGTTTCCTTAGCATTGATAACTCTGAAGCAGAGAAAATTGGGGTTTAACTTCTTAGTGAGATGTTTGGTGCGGAAATAGCTGATCCAACTCTTGCGCATGAGCTTGCAGAAAAAAAATCTTGTTTTAATCAGAGCACAGCGGGGCAACAAAAAAAATGTGGTTGAATTTAAATACTTCTGCTCTCCTGTACTTTCAAAAGATAATGTTATAATGTTAAAATATATGCTTGGGTTTACATTGAGAGATTGTTTTTTGTTTTTAAGGGCCTATGATAAAATGTTAACATTAAAAATAATGAGTGGAAAAACAGATGGCTGTGTGAAGGACAAAAATATTTCCTAGTGTGTTCTATTCTAAAAATACATGTTTGCTCAAATCTATACAGGATGTCTTTATTTAGTCATTTGTATTCATTTTTTACTACTTTGACATCTGTGACCAGTCACATTGAACCTAGAATTAAGTCATATCTAGTTGAACTAAACCAAAAGCATTTTCAGATTCCCTTTTAAAATCATATTTATATACCCAGATCATCCTGATATCATGGATGGTCTCAGAGATATGGCTTGATATTGCTATTTGGGAAGACTCCTGTAATCCTATTGTTTAGTATATTTTGCTGGTTGCTTGGATGCAAACACTCACAGCTGAGAGAGACCACTTCACCTATTTGCAAGTCTCAGCTCAGCAAGATACTAGCCTTAACAGTAAGATAGGTCAAAGTAAATTTTGATAAACCCACAAAGCCCAATCACTAACCACAAGGTCACAACGCTCCTGTTCAAGTGCAAAATCTGCCTCAAAGCTGTTTTCTTTCAAGATCTGTCTAAGGGGGAAAATGCAAACAAGTACATTTCAGAGTGAACAAGCAAAGGTTGCAGCTCAAATTGATTCCTCTTTCCCAGTGTGGTATTAATATATACAGTTTGTTAGAGTTTTGAGTTTTGACAAGCTTGAGTTAACCAACAATCTGTTTTTCCACTTTGCAGTATCTTCTTATATACTGTACTGTACTGTACACCCCCCACACACATAAACAATATATGCAGAAAAGGTCCAGATTTCACAGGCACCAGGTAAGTTTGTCATACCACATTTTTTATGTTTAGTGTGTTATGTTTTGAAGAAGGCTTTCCTAAGTCAGCATGTCAGGTGTGTGTGTTTATCTGTGTTAAGTTGCGTGACGTGCATGACTTAAATCTCTTCAAAAGACAACAAAGTTTCGCAGTTTGAAATATAAGCAATGTTGATGACAGAAAAAGGTTTGATCAAAATGGGCAAGTAAACAGATCCCACTTTGAAACCATCTTTAGAAGACGAGCAACAAACACCAATCAACACAAACTGATCTAACAGTCACTGCCCTAACTTTTGACATTCTCCATAATAATACGACTGCCTTGCACGTTTAAAGCTTAAATATTAAGCTCTGAGACCATGATTCCGAGTTAAGGTGTATACACACTACCTATCACATTGAAATAATATCGATCAGACACTTCGATAACAACTAACAGCAATGCAGTGCCAATAATCTGCAACGAAAGCTAATTCTGCTAGCTAGCTGTCGATAAACGAACTACAGGAGAAAAAACGCTATTTTAAGATAATTTTTAAAATTTAACTACATTAACGACTGCGTCGAATTGGTCAAGTGATGGTGTTAGTACAAACATGAAAACTCATCCAGTTTATTTCTTTTACGTGATATAATAAGAGATTTTTAGCAAGCTAATGCTATAAACTTGTCCAAAGCCTGCAGAGCTTGCCGGGTTGCTAAGTAGCTTACTTAGCAGCTCGGCTAATTCTTCGCGATGACGGACTGGTGAACGTAGAGGACAGAATTCTGTAATATGTGGTTAATGGTGCCAGAGAATCGTTTGTAATGGCTTGCCACAGGAAAAACGCAGCTGTTTTTACCTTGTTGGGCGTTGCGCTCCTCTCCAGGCTGCGGTTCAGTAGCGTCACGGTGGTCAGTAGCCGTAAAGGCCCTGTACTCCGCTACTGCTCTGCTGCCATCTCTGTACGGAGGCTTCCGAAGAGGAAGACAGCCGGGCGACAGGCGCGCCACCCCAAATACTGCTGTGTAATAGCACGGGACACCGGGGTTACTGACCAAAAACTGGGTAGATTTACAATTCTGATGTTCCTAATGCACGTCGTTTATTGTTAATGGACAGCTGAACCAAGGCAAGATTTCCCCTTGCTTTCTGTCTGCAAGTATACAATAATAAAATAGTGTGAATTCAGCAAAATATTGAAAATTTTGGTTGATGATCTGAACATTTTTAAATCAGCACTGTAATACATTCACAGTTATTTTTTGCTAATTGTATGTCTTAGACAATATTTATACGTGTTTAGAAAGCACCTTAGAGATTGACAGTTTAAGTTAACTAATTTCAACATTAATGTACTTACATTGTGAGTAAATTACAAGGTTGAGACTTGCAAGTCATTCCATTTCTTGCTTGTTTACATTTTATACAACATCCCAAAGGTCAAAACGGGTTGCATAATATCATAGCAAAATGAGGAATAAAGTTCATTAAATATTTAATTAAATAAAATGTAAATGCCTGTACATATAGTAGTAGTAGTAGTACATAGTACATACAATAGTACATATGGGCTGCAGAGTTTAATTAGTGCTTTAGATCACATTTATACACTGATGGGGCATCCATTAAAGGCACTGAGGGGTTCAGTGTCTTGCTCAGAAAGACTTTGACATGAAGTACACACTTACACGTAATATGGATAACCTAATAACTAGGCAATGATGAGCTTTCACACCTCATTACCAAACTCATCTATCACTCTATGCTGCTGTAGTGAAATGCATCTCTTCCACATGCACTTAAAGGTAGTGATACTTCTGTGTGATTTGATAACAGAACCTGTCTGACTGTAGAGCCTACTTCAGTGTAGGGTTGAGCGCATGCAATAAAGTAAAGCCTTAACAAGTTTGCTTAAATCAACAGTTGTGCTTATTTAAACGAGAGTATTTATGGAATTTCTGTCCATCTTCTACTGCTGATTTGTCAGGTCACAGAAGCAACGGGTCCAAAAGAGAAACTCAGACATCGCTGTCCCTATTATCCAGCTTCAGCTGGGGGATTGTTCCTCCTGAATCTGAGGTTTGACCATCGATCGCTCTTCTCCTGCACCTCTGAATAGACCTTACCAGGGAGGCTAAGGAGAATGATGTGTTATCTGGTGATAATACATCTGTCCTATTTCTCAAAAGTGAGTCCAAGTAAGATATTAACTGTTTATAACCTATCCACAAAACCCCACTTCAAACTGGTGATAATCATAGTGACCCTAATGAGTCACAGTCCAGTATCCCATGGTTCCTATTTCCCAGCAGCATTGTAACTGGTGGCATGACTCTTAGGGGTTTGAAATTAGCATCACGTCAAGCAAAAATCAAACAATACACAGACATAATGATAACATCATTCGACACATCTGTGAATGAAAATTGCTGATACTGATGAAAGTATATTTGTTTACAGAATACACAATTTGGCAGCACAAGGAATTAGTGGTTAGCACCATTGCCTCACAGAAAAAAGGTCCTGGGTCCAAGCCCCAGGTTGGGCTTTAAACCATGCATGGTTAGACTGCCTTCAGCTCCAAATCTTACTTAAGAAGAAATAGAAATCTGTGATCTAAATGGGAGTTTTAAAATGTGCTGTTTATCTTTGCATGACTTGAGAGTATAAGTACGAACAAAGTCTCCTAGGCTTGTCTGAAACTGTTTCAGGCATTTAGAAGGTTATGAATAATTTGTTGTGTAGATCAGGTGGATGTGGTGAATAAATGAATGAAAACTGGAATAACCTTCATTCCTCTTTAATCAAAAAGTCCAGATAAATGAAACATCGTAATTCAAAGCTTCAAGTTATGAAACTAAACAAAACAAAAAAGCACAGAAATAACAGAGTAGTGGTGGTGCTGTATTAATAAACTAAACAAAATAAAAATAGGCCCCTTATTATTAGCCCCGCCGTGTGTTTACCAGCAGATTTCCTGAAAACTAAAGAAAAGAGCAGAACGCAATAAACGCTTTTGTGATCATAAACAAGGCTGTACTGATTGATGTTCCTTTAAATGTGAAGTGGTGCTTGTCTTATATTTGCAAAAAAAGCCTGTGACAAGTTTGACAAATCAAAACAAATCACAGAAACAGTTTACATATGAGCAATCCAGAGTACTTCCTGTTCATATGGCGTAATGAAGCAATTTGAGGGAACAAAGCTCAACTTGAATGAAAACATTTGATGAAAAACTTTAGTGTTTCATATATATATATATATATATATATATATATATATATATATAGCCTTTTTTACAACACATTTTTACCATTTAAAAAGCTTTTATCTCATCTGCATTGTCCTCCTTTAACCAAACAGTGTTTCTTTAATAGAACAAATACAACAGATTTTAAACAGATGAAAAATATACAAAGCTATTCAGTATGCTACTCTGTGTTTAATTGTATGGGAATTAAATAACTTTTCTGATCAACATCTCTGTTATAGCATATGTAGAAACTTCTGTATCAGATTGATCAGTAAGATATCCCTTTAAATATGAAGCATTATTTTGACACCAAACGTTAGTCATATATGTTTTTATAGTGGAACTATAGATGTCTATCTGATCTAAGACACAATTTATGTATTTCTTTTCTATTTAAAGCAATAACATGTAAGAGTGTTTTAAAAACATTTTCATCAGAGGGAGACACAGGATATGTTGCATGTCTGGCACAAATCTAAAAAAAATATATACATTTAAATCACAAAAAAAGCTAACAGAAATGTTTTTAAGGCACTTAATTATGCAACTTTACAGTAAAGTACACAACATAAATAAACTTTGAATATTAACAAACCAGGTCAAAACAGCTTCAGCAATGAAAGAGGCATGATTTTTGTCTCAGTCTAGTAAAAGCAATATTTAAGCAAACGTTCCCATTCATTTATAAAGTGCATTAAATGACCCTTTCCAGGCCAAGTGTGAGATTTCAAATTTCATAGCTCAACACACCTTCTTCATATGAAGCAACAGCCTCTTAAGTGTGATTTAGGCAGAAAGTATGGCTTGTGTGGGCAATTCGTTAGCCAAGAACAAGAACAGTCGTGATGTAAAGCCATCGTGTCTGACGTGTGTAACAGTAACATATGGATACAACTTTGTCCTGGAAATATGAACTCCGTGAGTTTAAGTTGTCTCTAATGCCCATGATTGCATAAAACCAGAGAAGTGATCATAAAAGGCAACCTAACCCCCACCCTCCCCGTTTCCAGATTAGTGGCTTATTAGTCTCTCAGATAAAATAGCACCACTAATTACATAATAAGGGGGTTCATTCTGCCTTTATTTCGCCAAGGTTCAGTTTTTGTAAATTGGCTGAAATAGCCCTTAAATGCTACGCAGCACTGGCCAACCCTCCTTCAAAATAAAAAAAGGATATTTTTGTCATTTTGAGGTGGGTTTTGTTGTTATGAACAATTAATATCTTAGATTTTTTTAACAACCTCAGTTTGGATAAACAGCTTCATTCTGACCAGCCTGATGAGCTAATGGCTAGTCTGACTGCAGCTAAGGCCAAAGAGGATTGCTGCCATTTTAAAACAAATTTAAACTTGTTTAAAATTTCATAGCAGTTCATCCAAACGCTTTTTCACAGACCTTTACACAAACCCTCAATTTCTCATTTTCAATTCTACAACACGAGCACGTAGCAGCAGCTGGAGTGAACTAAAGCACTTTTAGTACAGCCTGTATAACAATAACATAATAACTGTGTAATGCCAAGTTGATGGTGTTGTAAAAACCTAAATAGAATTTGCATGATCTGCTATAAATATCTGAAAATCAAAGTTAGTGTTTAAAAGTAAATTCCACTTTAGACCCAGGTCCTCCTGGACTATAGAACGCCTTTATCAGCTCGATTCTGTAAGAATTCAGCTCTATTTGTTCAAACTGAGTTCGTTCGAAGAACTATTTACAACATATATGATAGCAATTGTACATAACATTTCCACACTTCAGAATAGACTAAATATCCCTTTAACAGGTCACTGGTGTGTTGTTGTCTTCACACTCGTCTCTGGTAGAAGTTTGAACGTGGCGGTGAAATAACAAAATGTGTCCACAAACTGGTTCCGGCGTGTCTTGGTTCTCGTCTTGTACGGTAACCTGCAGATGTCACTTACACGTGCAGAGGTATTTTCACCACAAAACATGCTTGGCACTAAAAACAAGAGGGAATGTTGGCTACTTGATGCAAAATGACTGATATAGAGAAAACACGTTTCTCAAGAGAGGTGTGTCTGTTCCAATAACAGCAATGAAGCACAAAGCTCCTGCAGACAAGCTGCCCCAGTCGTCTGACATGCCAACCTGGTTACAGGTTCAGATCCTGAGTGAGATTTACTTCATTGAGATGTATTCAGATAGACATACAGAAGTCTCTAGTTGGAGGGTCTCGTCTGGCAAGGCAACAAATATCTCAGAAGCTGATAGTTTAATTTCTGTAGATTGTCAATTCTTAAAACCTTCAAGTTCATCAGTGGTCTGTTTTTCTCGCGTTTCCCTTTTTTGGTAAACAAAACAAACCTTGTGACGGCAGATTCCAACTGATAACTGCAACAAAAGGTTTCAAAGCAAAACAAAACAAAGAGCCCAGCCTGAGGTTTCCAGGTTTTGTTCCAAAGTGTTTTGCCAGATAAAATTCATCATGTCTCACCATGAGGTGAAGCAGTGCTTTTAGTATAAAACCTATTTCCACTCCCTTTGTTGCAGCATCAAAGTCTGATGCAGCTCCAATCCCAAAAGTTGAGTAGAGATGTTCTCGGTGGAGAAAGTTTTATGTGAGAAAAAAATACACCACCAAAAACCTAGATTGGAGTATGTTGGGGAGGAGGGAATTGGTTCCTTTGTTAGTATTCGGATTTGTTGTGGTACAACTGAGTGACCTGGATGACTGGAGGAGAGGCGCAGAGTGTCGGCCTGCACCAACAAGCAGAGGACTGAACCGGCTGGACCTCACAGCTGCCACTGCAGAGACAAACAAAAACAAAACACAGCTTCAATTAGATCCAACTGGAAATAGGATGATAATAAAAAACACATTTCTGAGTCATAAAACACGAGACTGAAACAAACGAGACATTCAAAGCTGAATTTCTGAACCATCAACATGAAACGACCAAAACACGAAGGGAGTAGGGATGTAACGATACATGCATTTGGACTGAACCATGAGACAGAGAACATGTTAGCTACAGGCGATCACCACTTTAATCTAGAACACAGGCGTCCAATCCTGCTACCCTGCATGTTTCACACTCGATTCGGTGACTGAATCTTCAAGTTCAGCAGAAGCCTGCTGATTTATTCAAATCAAGGGCATAGGTTTGGTCTAAGTTTTAGAAAAAATTGGTCGGGACTATTTTATATCCCTTGAATATTGGTCGTGACATGTCACGACCGTCCATACCCAAACCTACGCCCATGATTCAAATCATATGTGTTAGAGCAGAAAAAACTTTAAAACATGCAGGATAGTGGCCCTCGAGGACCAGGACTAGGACACCAGTGATCTAGAAAAAAGGAACACTTGTTGTTTGCTTTTTATTAACAGCCACAGAAGAAAAGGAGCAGAGAAAGATCTAAAGCCGTCTACACCAAAGCAAAGTCAGTATGGTGAGTTCAGTTCAAAAGTCGGCTGGTTTTAAATCAGCTGCACAGAAATGTTTAAGGTCTCTGTAATCTACAGGAGCAGAGGAGGATGTTGAAAGGAGATTGATGACAGGACCTTGTCTCTGGACATAAATGCTGTTAAATATGCAATAAGCACCACCTGTGCATGAACAGCAGGTGAGTGTTTCACTTTTTTATTTAAAGACATTTTCCTAACAAAAAGAGGTACAGGTTTCAGGTTTGGAGTTTACTGGTCTAGGCGGTACAATATAACCTATTTGTCTCTGTTACAGTGACTTTACAAGTTAATGCTCAGAGACACCTAAAAAACATGATTTTAGCTTTTGTTTCTCCTTGTTGTACAAAATCCTTCAAAACTGAGATACGTACTGAACCGTGATTTCTGTGTATCGTTACGCCCCAACCAGAAGATAATAATACCACAACACTGACAAATCACAGAGATGCAGCTCGATTCAAAAGTTTGGACAAACTTACTTTTTAAAATAGGAAGATGAGTCTAAATTTGTATTCATACTATAGAGGAAGACAGGTTTTCTCTTTGACTTCCTGCGATTTATTGCTGCATGAGTGATGAGGCAGAAGGTTGTTAGGATTCAAAACAAGTCAGAAATCTGAAATTTAATATGTAAACACAAAGTAATGTACTTCACACTTTTTCTGAGTAGCTGAGATGTGTTTTTTTTAAACTAGAAGCTGCCAATACAATAAATGATGGGTGCAAGAAGGAAAAACCTGAAATCCAACAACTTCTGCTGCCTGCACTGTAAGCACACACACGTCCCGATGAGGACAGGATGTTAGTCAAACGGAACGCAGAGGTGCACTTTGTTATGGCCACAATAAAGGTCTCAGAAGAACTGAACATAAACGTAAAATGAATCCACACCACAGCTGGGGTGTTCAGTAACTCCTTTTGAGTCAACTGCATTCAGTCAGGTAATTTAACACTGATTCGCTTCTATTTCTAAGGCCTGCAGCCGTGTTGTTATTCTAAATAAAAGCAGCCAAGCCTCTGGAAGGGTGAAACCCTTCTTTTACAGGTTTCATCACACTTCAAGGAAATCACTGTGTACACAGGGGATATTGTCTTCTCTTCCTGAACTTGGTGTACCTTACTAAAAAAGGGAATTGAAATTAGCTTTCAAAAACGTTCAAACTACAAGCATTTAAAGTAGAAAAAAAATCTGTTAAACACAGGACCTGCATGGAGAGGCACAACAATTAACTGCACATTTAGCATGCAGGTTTAAGATTATGACAGATGTGAAAAGAAGTTGGACTCAACCTTAAACACCCTGAACAAACAGAACAGCACAGGTACTGGGGTGCACGTTACTATGAAGGAGAACGTTAGGTAGACAGTGAGCCACAGGTTGACCTGAAGTACCTTCTATGTTTATGAGGCTCTAATTTCAGACTGGAGCAGGACTGCTGTGAAATACACAGGTACAAAAAAATAATAATAACACAGGGGGAAAACACAACTTTAAAGCAAGTAATGATGACATTAACTGGGCTTTATTCAGACATCAGACATTCCCAAATTTGCATTTGACATTTCACTTTAGTACTTTGTAAATTAATTCATTCAATCAAGAACCCCCTTGCACACTCAGGTCAATAAGCCATAAAGTGAAACTGAGGAGAAAAACCATGTTGTCTTCTGTATTAAACACATGCATGCAGTCGTTCGTACATTCTACATACTTACAGGTATTTTTTGCGTTTTTGTGTGTGTTTTTACCCAGTGTCATCAGGCATGTCTTGATCGGCCTCTGCAGCAGACGACTCCACGTCAATATCCACACTGCTTTCACTGCCCTGAGTTGACAGACCGCATGGAGGCTCACGGCTCACACACTCACCGCTGCGATATACACATTCAACAACAAACATTTTTAAGACCTTATTACAAATATCTCTGTTATATGTACATCTACTCCAACACCTTCCATCTCCTGCATGTATGTATGAATGTATGTGTTTGTGTGAATCGACTGACTTCATATGTTTCTCCAGTAAGACGATGGCCTGCTCCTTCTCCTCCAGCTTCTTCTTTAAGGTGGCGATCTCCTTCTGCTTCTCCAGCAGCTCCTTCTGGAGACGATAGTTACTTTCTTCGAGAGTCTCACAGAATGCCTGAAGAAAGGAAAAATCTGTATACATCCTCATGTTCTGTCATCACCATGCTCGTCTTCCTCTACAACCTGGGACCCTTCTATCCAAAACTGTTGTTTTTCTTGTTTTTGTAAGACTGAGATGTTTAATGTCTTCAGAGGACCATCACATCACTGCTAACAATGCGTTTTGCTTCATGTATGTTTACTTTTACTGCATCAGAACAAACGCCTGCTCAGAGACTCGGTTTTATCAGACATTTACAGACATCTTAACTGATGCTATCAGAAGTGAACAGGTCAAAATACTGGACTCAGGATGCAGTGAGATCCAATCACACAGATCCCATCTGGACGATCGTTCTCAGCAGAAATTTTTTATTTTGCTGTCTAGAAAATTAGATGATGCAGATCTTAAAACGGTGCAGTACTTCCCTCTCACAAAAGCTTGCTGTGTCTGCAGCAACAGCCTTTATAAGCAACAGAGGAAACGCAAGCTCTAATCAAGAGTGGTCACTGAAAATGCAGACACAGTTAAAGCAGTGTATGTAGGACTAGATCCTGTGGAGGCATATTTATGTGTAGAAAAATGAATTTTTAGCTCCTAGACCTCAACATTGTCTGTGAGTCTAAGAGTTACTTCCTTCATTCATCATTTAAATACAACATTTGCTGCAGGGGTATCTACAGATTTGAAAACAGCTGGACGTGTCCACTTACCCTGCTCTCCTCAAGACTATCAAACGGTCCTGGTGGATCATCGAGACAAAGAAACTCTCTCACAGGCAGGCTGTAGAAAAGAGCAAAAGAGTTAAGTTCCTTATATACTGACACTGAGGCAAAGAGTAAAGCCAGCAGTGTCTATATTCCAGCTTTTTTTTTTGGGAGCATTTTATTGCACTCTGAATGGCTTAATAATATCAGACATAATCAAATAAAATGCATCTGTTAACAGTAAAACCACCGTTTGGTTTGTTACACACCAGTTAGAGATGTCTTTGTGCGCAACCAGATTTTGCAGAAAGGCTTGAAGGCCGAGCTGTCTGTCTTCTAAGAAGTCGCTGTTATAGTTGTCTTTAAACCACCTCTTGGGGGGCAGTGAAAGCCGGAAACCAGGAAACATTTCTTTGAGCTAGAACACACACACACATTTTTGGAGGAATGAGTAGCACATGATCACCACTACATAATGCAACAAAAGATGAAATAGTTACTAATATTTACACCATTATGATAAAATTCTGATAAAATCAACATGTGGGATCAAGGCCTGAGGGTTCGACACTCCTCACTCTCTCTCCTGTAGTTGAGAACAAAGATGGTCGTTGCCATTTCCTCAAACGCCGCTCATTATTTCTGACCTCATTAAGAGCTTGAACAAGAGGAGCAGGAGTTGAAAAACAAGATCTGAAATTTCACCCAGAGCTACCCAGTGCATTTGACATAAAAATCTGTTGTTCGGTGTTGGACAGCTTAGCAGTTCATTCAAAAATATCTTAATAACCCCGAAGTCACCATTAATTTTGTATTACATTTTTATTTGAGCAAAAAAATAATATATTCCTGTCCTGAAGTGCTACAGTTAGCTGCTGCTTCAAATAACAAGCAATCGACAACAAATAAAGATGATACTGTTCACAGACTCGCTTTGAAAAGATCTGAACCTTTGCTTTATGTAACAAAACTGTGTTTCTTGTAACATTTAAAAAATGCTGCAAATATATCAAAATTTAGCATGCTGGATTCGTCTTTGTTGCTTGAGACATAATTTGTTTTATTTTGTTTTTTTATGGCAGAATAAAATCCCAACCATTAAACCTGAAACCTTAAAAACTACCTCTAAGATCTGCACAATCAGGCATCATAACATAAACTTGACATTCCCTATGTCCAGACAGGGAAAATATATCCAAATACTGACAACCCTGTACGACTGTATGACTAACAAACCTTCACTCAAAGCTATCAGAAATGTAAGAAGTTTAAAGCAGAATCAGGTGAAGTTCCTGCAGTTACAGCATCTGTGGAAAAAGCAGGGACAGGATGTACAGCAGGGTGTTCCTATTTGCTTTCTTTGTTGATTTTCCTTTTGCTTGTGTTTGAAAAAAACTAAAAAAATGTGCATAGCCTTTTCAGCTTGCATCCGATACAGTTTACTTTTTGTACTTTGTATAAACGCGCTGTTGTTTTCCTCACATGAACGACCAATAAATCGCTCCATGTTTTGCGCTTTTGTCATTTATGACAAACCCCATTTTACAAAACCTCAACAGAACTGTTCACCTAGTTGGCTCGGGCCTCTGAGCAGTTTGTTCAGAACAGAAAGCCTCTTTGTGCAGCTCGAACCCCCTCCACTATGAACTCAAACAAAAAAGCAACCTGATAGCGAATGACTGATAACCAAGTGTTTGCAAACACTGAAGCAAGATAGCAAAATCGGAGCTCCAGATAGCCTTGACATTGTTATGGGTTATTTTCTTCCTTCACACAATCACATGTACCTTCTCGTTGAGTCTGGAGAAGTCTGTGTACCGTCTAAACACAACCCAGCTTACGTCGCAAGTCTTCTTCACCAGGATTTTATAAACCTGCAGCAGAGATGATCACATGCACACAATAAGATTTTTTTTAATTTTGCAATCTGTTCTCCTGTACAATCGACGTCAGAAATTACGTTTTGATCAGATTAGGCGACGTTTTCTTGCTGCATATGAATCAATTCTTTGTGCGTTTTTACCGTGAACTTGGCCCTCTCCTCCATGACCTCGTACCCCAGCACTGTCGGGGTGATGGGCCTCTCCTCTCTTTGCTGGCTCCCAGCAGGATCCGATACGGAGCGAGGACAACTCGAGTATGCCACAGAGGGCTCCAGGGACCCGTTCAGCTTGGCCCGTGTCACGGGGCTTTGGAGGGGGGGTGGCGTCCGGCTGCGTCCGGCTCTGTCTTTGCAGCGGTACTTATGCTGAGAACTTCTTTCATATTCCTTCCCGGTGATGGGCAACGAGGACTCCAAGCTGCCCGAGACACTTCCGAGAGAAGAAGCTCGCTGTGGCCGTCTCGGCTTGTTTTTACCTCCCAATAAGGATTTGTCCATGGGGACCGGGACAGGCACAAAGGGTGAAGCCATATTCCTGAGCTATGTGCTCCTGCCCCTCCACTTTACCTACTAAAAAAGGCTTTTCACACAAACACTGACATATCCAGGGCCCAGCAGTGTTGTTCAGCAATGAGGTCTAGTAATAATATTCAGCTTAAGGGGTCATCGTTCACTTTAAAGGCCCTGTGGAAACACCAAAAGCAGGATTATTTCAATTATTTTTATAATAATCTAAAAAAACATTAAGGGATGACCTCTTAATTGATATAACAGGTGCCCAAACCATAACATAAATAAAACAAACAGCAAGAGCAGATGAATTATTGATTGTGTGGCACAAGTCATTTATGATTTATGAAACTGAGAATTCTGTGTTAAATACAGAAAACCAATAAAACAGCAAATAACATTATGATTGCAGCAAAACAAATATTTGTTGAGGTGTTTTAAGTTTAAAAAGCAAACGAAAACAAAATAATGTTGGTTCAGGAAAAAAAAACAGACCCATGAAACAAATTTTATTTCACAGTAAGATGTCTACGTGTCAGCT
>JAVKLF010000069.1:2495322-2511411 GCA_034783495.1 Millerichthys robustus | reverse complement strand
TCAGCTGAAGATGGTGAAATGATTAGTTGATGCTTCCAGAGTGGGTGCAGCCTAAATCAACCTGCTGGTTTAAGCAGCAAGAGCCACGCTGTGTTTTATCAAATGAGATTCGAAATTCAATCAAAAATCGCACAGGAGTGTCTCAAGTCTCAGAAAGGACAGAAATGTTCATAAAAACAATCATCGTTTTTGTATTTTCCATGTATTTTGAAATTATTTTAAACCGGTGAGAATGTGAAGAAGTTTACGTGTTCATGATGCGTTTCTGTTTTGCACGGTGCATATTGGGTTGAAAAATGTGAAAACTTGTACTCTATGACAAACTTTTTATGCCATGACCCCCAAGCAGCATTAGCTTTTGGCCAAAGAGCCCCTCGCAAACCAACAAACAATTCTACAAAATATGTAAACGAACATAAATTCACTATTCAATAGTTGACATTTGTTTAGCATAAGAAGTTTATTGCCCAACATGTTTTAAACACTGCATTATATTCTCACTGAAAAAACAACTTTTCAACAAACTGTTGACGATAAAAATAGAACAAACGAAAACAAACCTCCACCTAGTGGTGGAATGTCTTCATTTTGCAGGTAAAATAATCAATGTGCATTATGGGAGATGTAGTTTACAATCATTAGCTTAAAAGCATCATACGCTAATTTAAAGACATTAATACATCTTTGAAGCTCTTGCAGGCCACATAAAATGCATAATGGGCCACATTTGGCTCACGAGCCTTGAGTTTGGCATATGTGCTCTATTTGTTTTTATTGGTCTGTTTTTTTTTTTCTCGCTCTTTTGCCCTTCAACTTCTTGATCTGTTTCATCCAGGTCCGTGTTTGTTGAATGAATGACAAGTAAAAATTTTAGTTATAGTGGTCCCTTCATGTGAACACTGTACAAAAAACACAAAAAAGTTTTATGATGTTGGTACAGATGCAGCTCTAATGAAATGAATGAAAATGATAAGCAAAGGCAACACTTATCATTCCAAACTCCACAAGTTAGAAACAATTTAGTAGCAGTGCAGAGAGAGTGTTGACATAAAGTTATAGTTGTTGGCTGCAATGTCATTTTTATAACCATAGTGTTTACAGTTTAGTGATCACAATTTAATTGGGGAGCTGTTCAGCTAAGACCAAAAAAAAATCTCTGCAAAGTTTTATTATCAGACCAGCTGAGAAAATAACTACTGTCCAACTTGGAGCAGATGTCCAGCAGGGGTTTAGAGCGAGACATCACACAGCATCATTACAGACTCTTCTCATCCTGGTCATTCTTTGCTCACACTGCAGCCTTCTGAGAGGCGCCATCGGATAATAAAATCAAAGACCACGAGGTTAAAGAGCAGCTTTTATCCTGAAATTGTTATAATGTAGAAAGTCATGAAGCTTTCATTCTTTTATTTCAGCATTTTTAATATTTATTACTAATTATACATGTCATTAGCACAATTTGTAAAACAGTGTAGTCTTCAGTTGGTCTTATGATTGTTTAATAGCCTTTAAAACTGTAATTTATATATATAGTTTTCCCTTCTTAGTCCATTTTTGACTTATTCTTGGTAGACCAGGCAGAGAGCTGCCTGTAATTTAGTTTTAATGTTATATAAAATGTGTTTATGAAAAGTATTCAACCCCTTGGATGTTTTATGTTTTTATACTTCTGTACCCAGAATGATTGAAGGCTGTTGATTCAAATTCAAAGTTTTTGAATCCCCTCAGATTGCGTGTAAAACACATGGGGGTTCATTTAGGGACACCGGCTTGCCCTCCGCTCCACCCACATCTATCTGCGCTTTAAGCCCAGGCGCCAAACGCTTCACAACCTCTGGAAATACCTTCTCACTGAGTGCTCTTTCTCCCCCTCTCGAGCCTTTCTTTTTGTTGCGTAACCGCTCTTGTGTTGTATTATTGAAACGTTTGGCTCTGATTAGTGCAGCAGATGAAACGGCTAAATGCTAATGTGTGATTTCCCAGGGGCCCACCCGCCTTCATGGGCTGCAGGTGTTTGCGGAGGAGGAGGGCTTTTAAAGTGCATCAGTGCCAATTACGCTCTGCATTGTTTGTGTTTTATGTTACTCATCGGGGCAGGTAAATACTCCAGGTTTGCCTCTTAAGGATTTTTAGGTGCCTGCAGATGCCAGCAGGTATCGAACCCCTCCCTTTTTGTTCATCCTGCCCATGAGGTGTGTGAGCTATTAAAACCAGTCATGCAATAAATAGGAGAAATATAGGGATCACCCGAACCCCTTATTGACTCTGCTCTTGCGAATAACACGGTATTGATTATCTTGATGGACACAAACCTTCTCTCATACCGCCCCTGCCCACCATCAGGTCATAGACCTGTTGTTTTCTTCTTAATATGACAGTCGAGCGTTTCTTTCACCGAGAAGCTCGGGTCGAAGGTGATTGTGCTTGATATTAATGCCGAAACCATTTTTACAGTTTTACTTCAGAGAGGAAAGGCTTTCAGCAGCTTCTGAGGCCCGAGATGAGTAAATCGCCTCTGCTGTCAACTCAGTCTGTTCCTCATTGGCCTTTTTTTTTGGTTGTGTTTTTTAACACACTTTTTTTATTTCCATCTTTCTGAGACTGACTGCTCTTCTTTTTTCTGCTGTGCTGAGCAGGCCGACCGGCAGCACTGCTGAGCTTCCAGACTTTCCTTCTCTTTTTCTTCATTTCATTTTCTCCTACGGTGCATCGTCGCACATTCATCACCTTCAGCTGCCCCCACCCCCAAAAGCAGCAAAAAAAATCAAGGGATATTAGACCCCTTATGGTGTTGGGTGGGGGTGGGAGCGGTTGTTGTGAAAAAAGAAGGAAAGGAGAAGAAGGATCTGAAGAAATGTGAGTCATGTAAATGCTGCTGAGAAGAGAGTGGAAGAAAAAAAAGAAAGAGGTCTGAGCATAATTGATTCTGACGACCCGAATCAGATGGCGGTCTTCCCCAAGGGGAGGGGTAGACGATGAGTGGATCCCAGCCAGAGTCACTGTCATAGAAGGGGAAAGGGGGAGGCGGGGGAGAACAGAGCTGTGCGTTTCATACTTACAACTGATTCTGTCTCGTTAATGTCTTGGACAAACTACACTGAGTCAGACCGCCTGCGGTCGACAGCTCCTTAGTGTTTATGTATGAGTGTGCTGACCAGTCACATCAGGGGTGGACATTTCTTCATTTGTCTCCCGCTTGTCTTAATTGCAATTTGGGGAGGAAAAAAAAACAAAGGGGAGGATGATGGGCCTTCGCTCTTGATCAAAATCCTTCTTTTTTCCTACGAGCGCCATTCTGTTCAGAAACGCTCTCTTCCAATCATTAGTCCACGCCCACAGCTCCCTGGAGCCAGACTAAATAAATTAATTACAGATTCAGATGCCTGCTCACTTACTGACCTTGTTAGCTTTTTGTGCATTACAGCAAACAGTGAGCCCCCTTGTTTGAGTGTGCGTGCACCTGGAATGTTTGCATTGATAGTTGTTACAGTTGTGTGTGTGTGTGTTCATATTAAGGTTCTGTTCGTCCTCCAGCAGGTCTGATTCGTTTAACCTTATGTGTAAGAATGTTCTGTAAATGTAGGTTACTGCGAAGGCAGACGGAACTCCCGAAGGCAAAGACTGTCAGAAGCATCTGGTTGTTTCACTCTATTCCCCAAAGCTAAGATGGCTACAGAAAAGATGCTCTGTGTCTTATTTGAATGTTTTTAAACTTCCAAGCGTAATACGAATACTATGTGAGAGAAATATTAAAAGGTCTATCATAAAATTGTCAACTTTGTCTGCTTTTTTTTCTTTTCTTTTTGTTGCAGTTATGCTGCAGCAATGGAGGAACAAGAGCCGTCATACCAAGTGTACTGAAGACCAGGGACCATTTAGTTATTTGAGAAGAGAGGAAAGAACCAGAGCAGATGGCAGGGCTGCCCCCGGGGACAGACAGCACCCAGCCCGTGAAACGCTGGGAGCTCTTGACCATCTGCACAAAAAGGCAACGAGCAGCAACCCTGCAGCGGATTCCCCAATGAAGCGACGTGGAAAAAACGGACGCCTCACTTGAAGCAATGTGACCAGGACATGCTCCATCAACTTCGTGTGAGAATAGGTTTGTCCCATAAAGAGAGCCAAGGGACCAGACTGACTGAGTGCAGGTCAGATCTAATGTTCCTGTTGTATCAGGTCTTTTTATCTTTTGACATTTTTTGTGTTTTTGAAACGGTTTTGATGCCTTGCTTGGAATATAGAGGTCTATGTGTTCTCCTACCCTCTATATGTCATGTAAAATAAGTGACTGCATACAATTTTTACCCTCTTTGAAGTGACTCTCCTAATTTAGCAATAGTTGGTGCTAGTGTAACAGTTGTTTAAATGGGAATCACCTGAGGGAAATGGGTGTGTCTCATGTGAGGTCTAGAAGATCTATTCATTTGTTCATCAGTGTTTCTGATCACCACAACAACATGAAGACCAAGGAAACTTTAAGGAACTCCAAGAAAATATTGTAAAAAAAAGTATAAGTCGGGATGGATACAAAGGGATTTCCAAGGCCCTCAACATCCCACGACTTCTGTTAAAGTCATTATCAAAAAATGAAAAAAACTATAGCACACGTTTAAAGCTATCAGGAGCAGGCCGTCCTCACTAACTGAGTGATTGTGCAAGGAGAATGGTGAGACTGACCACCAAGATACCTGTGACCACTCTGACTACATTACCCTAGCCTGGACCAATGTCACAGCTGATGAGGTACCATTGATAACTATTTGATAAAACATCACTTCAAAAATAACCAGACCATCCCATAAAGTGTGCCGTATTTACTTAAAGTGCTGGATGTGAATCAACAATAAAATATGAGTTTTAGTCTCGACTGCACTGAAATGAAATAGCCCATTTTAAAAGTATCTCTTGAAATCTAGAGTCTGAATGCCATGCATCGACCTGTACAGCCGAGTGTTGCAGTCATGTACCTGCGCCTGCTCATCCTCACGAGGCGTCTCTCCACCACCACTCCACTTAGAGCCACAGCCACAGCCTGGATCGATGCCTTTCTCCAAGCCGTCTGCCATCAATTATTCACCTGATCAGCACTGCTGCTCATTAGATGAGTAATCTGGGAGGGTGAGGCGAGATGGGACGCTGCTTTGAAACCTGAGACCTGAGAGGCAGGGGTGGGGGTGGGGGGAGGGCGGATCACATCTCTGGAACCAGAGGAAAGAAAGAGATGCGGGAGGTGCCTGTACACGTGGAGTTACTCCCTTCTATACCTAAGTATATCCAGGAGAGCTGATAAATCTTTGATGAAACCGGAGAGTTACTTTGATGAACGTGCGCGTGTATTTTCGACAAAGTGTGCAAAAACGAGCGTCACAGATGTTTGTGTATACGGGCAGGGTGGCAACAAAGCAGGCAGAAATGAGAAAGGAGCAGTGGCGCGTACATCAGTCAAAGAACTCCACGCTGCACTCAGATTACACCCTACCTACAGGTCCTTCACATGGAACATCTGTGGGCAGCCAGGGTCACACCGCCCCGTAAACCTCTGCCGGCATTCTCCCACTGACGCCAAGTCTTGTTATTCCAAGTGTCCCTGCATGTAGGTGCTTTTGTTTTCACCCTGCCAGGTCTGTGTGGGGTCAAATCAACAACAAAAGAAAGAATGAAAATTGAACAGGTACAAATTAGAGCGCGTCCCTTGTGTTTTCCTGCTCAACGCTTCCAAACCATCTTCAAGGAGGTGTAGCTCAAAGAGCCACAGGAAGACAAGAAAGAGAGCAGCCCCTAGTTTTCCTTCTTCCCCCTAATCATGTACAAGAAAGGTGTGTGTTGGGGTGGGGGGCTGCTTTGATCTCAAATGCTCCCCCCCTCAGAGACTCAGTAAGGTGGGAGTGCACTGTGAAGGCTGAGGTGTACGTTAGTTCTGATTAAAAGGAAATATGCATTACTGTGTCGTGCTCTCTCTCTCAATTTTTTTTATCTGAGCCTGTTGGTGTGATGGCAACACTAAGTTGGAACCCTTCGTGTGCTTGTGTCTCAGCTTTATCTGTGTTCCATGGAAGCAGAAAGCTGCTTAATGTTTAGAGTCCCTCTCAACTGAACTTTAAAGTGTCTAGAAAGTCCTTGGTGGAACTTATGGAGCCTCTAAGGCCCAGTCCACATGGGAACGCCATGTTTTCAAAAGTCTTTTTTTTTCTTGTAAACATAGCACCATTCTCTAGAAAACAGAACCACAAAAAACAAGCCTAATGCTGTTGTACCTACGCCAGGTGTTGCAGGTATAAAAATGGCAACAAAAAAGTCTTGTATTTAGGTCAAAGCTTCTAAGAGCTGCATGTGGCTCCAGAGGAGCAGGTTGCAGACCTCTGCCGTAGATGTTGAAGCTGACATACTCGGGGTTGTAGGTTAGGCAGGAAGCCAAAATATGACATTGTTTTCAAAAGGTTTTGTCCACACAGAAACACAACTGAAACATTTAAGGATTTTCTCACTCTTGAAGTCTGCAAAACCCAATACCCTATATGGGTTTCAAATACGCAGTTTCCAAGTGGATGCAAGGCTAAATGTACAAAAACTTTCTTTTGTGGATCACTGTTCCCATGTAGACAGGGACTAACGCTGAACCAGGGATGTTTTGTGTATGTTGGAAAAAGATCTGTTTGTTTGGGTAACATCAGGATTCACACTGAAGTTACTCTTTGACCCTTAAAGCATGCAGGGTCATAAGCCTTCAATTCAATTAGAGTTGAGGACATGCATTCCACTACCAGGGATAAGCCTTCTGCACATTACAGCAGAGAGCATCATTTAGAAGCTGTGCTGTACTGTCATTTGTGTAGCATGAATTTTTTAGTTTAAATGCCTTTTACACAACATAGAAAGAGACAAGATGAGATCAGCACAAAAAAAAATTGTCCATTTCATAAAAATGAAGCAATGTCAAAACACAAGCTGCTTTTTGTTCATCTGGAGACATGACAACCTCACCTTTATCTGAACTTTGGCTCTTCAAGGCCTGAGTGTTTCACTGCCATGTTGCATTTTTTTCCAGCTTATTTTACGTTTTCTAACAATGCCATAATGCAAAGTGCATAAAAAAATCTGAAAAGCTTTTCTGCACACTAAAATAGGTCTTGTAAAAGAATAACTATATTTTAGAAACTTTATAGTTTATAGTTCTGTCATCAATGGCGGAGGGGGCAGAGGAGGCCACGCCCTCCCCCAGGAATAACATTGGCACCCCAGGGCTTTCATTTTGTATTTTTAGTTTTACATCATTTAACAAGGTTTTTCATTTTGTAAAAGACCCTTCTTTTCAGGTTTTGAGGTGAAAACCTGCAAAAGAAATTCAGTTTTGTGGCGATAAATGATTTGTTGCACAAATGTAGAAGATTTTGATTAGATCACAAGTGCGGCTTGTGACAACCACAAGGAGTTGAATCATGCTGGGCTTTCGCACTCTTTTTTTTCCACAAAATATATTTAGGAACAATTTTTGCAGCTTTTCAAACATTTTTTTGACCATTTTCTTCCACACAGCACTATGCACTGCAACCAAATCCCTTTGTTAAAGTTTCCTTTTAAAGAGGCATATTTAAACACACCATCTTCATCAAATCACAACTTTATTCTCACATCAGGTTCTTCACGTACACAAAGTCACAAGCACAAACACTTGCAGTCTTTTTTTTTTTAAATCCTGGGACAAAGTGAGTCATAGTCATGCTCTGTGCTGCTCCGTGTTACTTATCATATGTAGCTGAAAAATCATTTCTGATACTTTTATGGTTCATTTCGAGGGTTTGAAGGAAAACAAAAAATCAGTTCACCAACCATCATTCAACTATGACATCAGTGATCAGTAGGGGTGGGCATCGAGGGCATGGAGATTTAGAATCAATTTTTAAATTGTAAAACAGATTTAGTTGCTGTGCCATTTGTCCTGGTAGAGTTCTCATAGTTTTCTGTAGTTGAAACAGTGAAGCTGTTCTCTCAACTTTTTCCATTGTTCTTTTTCTGAACCTTGAATAATGTTGAGAAATAGTAGCTAAAGATATTACAACATGAAACACTTGATTAGTGTAAAAATTCCAATGATTAACTCGAGTTTGCTTTTCCATGAAGTTTTCAATGTTAAGTTAGCATTCATGCTAATTGCTGGCCTGTGATGGAGGTCTTTGAACACATTTCTGTGCACCCTTAATAGGCATAAAAATACAAATCCTATAGAAAATAGTTAGTCATTTAAATTTGACAAAATGTAAACAGCATCTATAAAAATTTTAGTTTTGCATCCCAGCAATGTGAATCATAATCAAATGTTGAGTTTGGTACAGATTCCCACCCCACTGAATATTACAGTGTACTGAAATCAACCAACATCGTACTTTGGCCTCCATCTAGTTCCACATCCTGTCAGACACAAAAGACAACTCTGCATGGCTTTTATTCTAATGTTATATGCATCTCACTGAGCACCCCCAGAATGGCAAAAAGCAGCAGATTCACTAGTGACTCTATGTAAATATATATATATTTTTTTCTGTATATCTATATATTTTATCTATAGAATTAGTCTATATAGCATATATATACTTTTGGTGTTTTTTATAACATTCAGGTACATTCACTTGACCCTGTTATTTTTTTTTCTTCATATAAAGAACAAACAGACAAATGTTAACAGAGCTACATGTCAGGTGAAAAATGATTACCAAATCGACAAAAAAAGACGAGCACCCCCCATAAAACATGAAGAAGCAAACAAACATTTCAGTGCTGGCTTTGTAAAGACCAATCACAAGCATAACTTTTCCCATGACCTTTGTAATAATCTAAAGTACAAAATAGCATATTTTTCTGGATTTGACAACAGTTTATATTAACTCTACTCAGTCTGGGTGCACAAAACTCCACAGGTCCGTACATGAGCTTGTAACAGGTCAGCAAGCCACTGCATTCCACTGAATATTTACTATAGTAGAACATTACTCACTTCTACAATCACTAATTTTATTAGACCTTGGCATATCACAAAATACACATAGGCAATTAATAACAAGTCGAATAATCAGACTAAAGAGAGCCTTACTGATGATTAGCCACATCACACAAATACTATTTTTTTAATGCTTTTTGTTGTTTGTTGTTAATTGAAGGCCACAAGGATGTCACTTCTGTGCTGATTTGGAAAATATTCCATAATTAATTCATCAAAAAACCTCAAGACTGCTCTTACCCAAACTGTGATGTGTAAGTTCATTTTTTAAATGAAATATTTTGGGTTTTCTACAAGATTTTTTTTACATCAAGAGATTGTAAAATAACTGAATTCTATTCAATTTAGAGCCAATTAAAAAAATGGTCTGCCAGTCAGACAATGCACTGTTATATTTTTTGCCTTTTGAAAAAATGTTTTCTGTTTTTCCAAAAGAAATTTGTTGTGCTCATAGCATTTTCAAACAGTATATGAAAAATATAAAAAATGTTGTCCTCAGGTAGCAAATGTGTTAGGGGGTTCCTGTGGGGTTAGTGGTCAAGATGCTAACATATTCTGCTGTTGGGTACTGAATAAGGACCTTTGCACCATTTCATACACTGTTCCATTAATTTATGAAATGCCCTTAAACAAACTGTATTTGTACTCTCTGGATAACCCACAAAGTGAAATCCTGAATGTGCACGTGTTTCAGCAGACACAATATGCTTTTTAGCTTCTGGAATACACCCAAACACCCATATTGTCATAGATTAAAGGGTGACATGACCCTTATGTTGGTGTACTGTCTATACGTTATATCCGTCCATACAGCCATAATTGTTTTTTATCTGTCAGGTCACAGGTCCCAAAAAAAATTAGACATTTCTCTCTCCAGTGACACTTTTCTGCTCCTCCTGGGGAATCTTATGGCATTCCAATGCCAGAAAGAACTTCTATATCTTCCAGTAATGTCTGGGTTTACCCTAGGGTTCACTTTCATTGAGATGCACCCAGGAGGCATCCTAATCAAATGCCTGAATCACCTCAGCTAAATCCTTGTGATGTGAAGGTGCAGCGACAGGGAGCTTCCCTCAGAGGACCAAGACTGAGTCTGGCCACCCACCAGAAGAAGCTCATTTCAGCCACTTGTATCTGGGATCCCGTTCTTTCGGTCGTGACTTACACGGAATGACCAGGGTTAGGGCTGGAATGTAGATGAACCAGTAAATTGAGAGCTCTGCTTATTGGCTCACCATTATTTTTGCCACTACAACAGACCAATGCGATGCCCTCATCACTGAGAACGAGAACTCGTTTGAGGAACCATCCTACCATTTGTGCACAAGACTCCCAGAAACTTGAGCTCTTCTGCTTGAGGTACGAAGACAAATCCCCGACCTGGAGGCAGCATCCCACTTTTTTTCTGATTTAAAACCACGGCCTTGAACTTGAGTGTCTGACTCTCATCTGAGCCACTTCTCACTCACCTGTGAACTGCTCCAGTGCATGCATGGCCTGAAGATGCTAGATTATACATTACCCATATTAATATTTAAATATGTAGAAAAAATATATAATTTTAACAGGATCTTTAAATAATTTTAAACTACTAAAACTGAACAGTGCAATCAAAATATTACATTGATAATTTTCAGAAAATTTTAAGTGAGAGCATCTCTTAAGAGTTGTAATGTAGAAATCAATTTTCACCAATGGCATGACACTGTTTTTTCTCTCTCTTGTGTCGTATCTTCAACAGTGAAAATTGAAGCCAATCCTGAAAAACATAAAAGATACTCTTTATCCCTGTAAATGCTGATTGTTAGGACTGAGTCCGTATGGGGAGAAGTTACAGTAAAGGGTTTTGTTGCCTTTTGATGGCTAGTCTACTTTAGTGTGGGCTTGGAGAAAGAGAGTCTAAATCCCTGTCGGCCTCCCCTTCTTCGTGGCTGGAGTATGAGCTCAGGGCGTCCCACAGCAGACTAGGCTGCTCACAGTGATGGTGACCTCTCCAGTGCTCCATAACCAGCTCCTTAGTTTCCAACACCTTGCTGCAAAGAACACAGTTAAAAGCTGAACCTGCTGCTAGTACGCCAAGACCACAGCAGCTTTCTGGTGAGGAGGACATGATTTCATCCCTCTCCTCATTCCTAAAATGGTGGTGGGACATGATGTGCTTTTTAAGCTTGGAAAAAGAAAAGAATTCTTCCTCACAGCTACCACATTTCACCAGGTTGCGCTTCTCGTTGAGCTGTCGCCAATAGTGGGCAGCATGCTTTACTAGCTCATTCTCAACCTCACGGCCAGCCTGTGGAGTCTGACCGTCATGAGGGCGAATGTGGACCTTCTCCCCATGCAAATATAGCAAATGCATCTTCATATCGGTAAAGGTGGGAGTGACGACTTGACAGCGGCCACATTTTATTTGCAGTTCTACAGGATCTTCATGGTCCTGTTCATCTGACGGCTCTGGTGAAGTGGTTCTGTAATAAATAAATAAATAAATTAATTAATTAAATAAACTGAACAGAGAAAAAGTAATAATACTTACTTACAATTGCTTAGTCATACTGTCAACATCTTCAGCCACTTAATATTCAGTGCTTTGAGAATATATTTATATTATTTAAACTTTTTCAAATTTCATCATGTTACAACCACAAACTTCAAAGTGCTTTTTCTGACATTTTATGTGGTAGTGCATGATTGTGAAGTAGAAAGAAAAGGATAGAGGGTTTTCAGTTTTTATATACAGTATGTATATACATTTTTTACAAAATCATAATCTGAAAAGTGTGACATTCATTTATATCCAGTTCCCTTCCTACATATATATAACTAAAATATTTAAGCATTAAGTTTGCGGTTATAACATGACAAATGCCGGAAAAGTTCAAGAGGTGTGAATAGTTTCTCAAGCTTCTTTAAGAGTGAATAAATGTGTATAGAAGTCGTTAAACAGCTCCAAAGACTTGAACTTGTTCATTAGTTATATAGTAAATAATCTCACCCCTCTTCAGACATGTCATCCTCATGACGACTGACTGACGGCTCCACAGTCAGCACCACCTTGTGGACTTCTCTGAGGTGACGGAAGTACACCCCCACATATCCAAAAGCTTTCTCGCAGAACTCACAAGAAAGAGAACGGCGTGGCCGTACCTCAGAGTGATGAAGCTTCATGTGGGTGCTCAAGCTACCTCTGTGTGCATACTCTTTGCGGCACAGAGGGCAAATGTATGGTCGACCATTGGTGTGAGTGTTAATATGGCTTTGGAGGTGATGCTTAAATTGAAAACAACGGCTGCAGATGAAGCAGCGGTGGAGAGGACGACTTCCTATAAAAACTTTAGGGTGAGAGCCACCTCTCAGTTGCAGAGTTACGGGGGTTGGTTGAGGAGGACACTCTATAACCTTTGCTGTGGAAGCAGTAGGTAGCTGATGTCCGAGTACAAGTTCTTTTTCTTGACCATCTGGTGCAATGGAAGGCAAACTAACAAGCTGAGGAACTGTCTCCATAACTAACATGGGCTTGGGTCGAATGCTTCGGTATTTCTTGGAAATATCAACTTCCTTCTGCTTGAATCCTGGAATAACTGCTGGTGGTTTCTCTGGGACCCTCCTACGAAAGAAAGACAAAGATCTCTTCTTTCGGGCTTCAAAAGCCAAAATGTCTTCCATTGTTTTTCTCTTCCTTCCTCTTTTCTTTCCAGGTGGTTTCTGGAGGGCAGTAAGCACAGGTGTGGGCTTGGCGTGAGGCTGTTGAACAGAGTTTAACACCTGGTTTAGACTCGAAACTTCAGTATTCTCTGTGTTCTTACATTTAGTATCTAAGGGGCTGGAAAGTCTTCTCTGGCCACTGAAGCTTTTTCTTTCTGTTGCTGAGTTGCTGAGCTTTGTAGCTGGGATCAGGGTGCTTTTCATTTTAGAATAGGGCAGAATAGGCAGTTTACCCTTTGGTGGGGAAGGTATAATCTGGACTGCTTTACTAAAGATGGCTGGAGACAGGACAGTAATACTGCTCTGGGGCTGAACTGCAGCTGACTTGGACTGGCACAGCTGCACTTCGGTCTTACTTTCATCTGAAGATTTTCTTGTGGAGCTTGAAGGAGTTACGGAGGGGTATGCAAGGTTCTGTATAAGGCCAGTTGCAGCAGGTCTTTCAGGGCCATGTGAAGTTCTCTCTAACTTAGAACACGGATAAAGAAGACCATTATCTGGTAGCAGTGCAGTGACAGAGATGTCGGAGGACGTTGGGTCGATAAGAATGACCTTTTCTGAAGGCTCCTCTTTTGGCACTAAAGATCCACTCACCACTGGTTTAGTCTGCGTTGTTACAGAAACCGTGGAGGTTGTTTTCATACCAGCAGCTACTGGTTGAGATTTAACTTTATCTGAGGTCTTCTTGCTCCTCACTGACTGATATCGGGGAATGGGTAACTTGAGGTTCTTTTGCACTGACTGAGTCTGTTGCTGTGATGTCTGAGAGGAAACAGAGGGAGGAAGGGCCACCAGAGAGAATGTACCATCTTGACCTGCTATTTGCATAAGTGCATAGTTTTGGGTGGGTACAAGAATAGACTTAGAGCTTGAGGCAGTGGAAGCCTCAGGTAGGGCAGAAGGTGACTGGCAGGTAAGGGTGGTAGATGAAGGGAGGGGCACCATAGCTGGGGCCTTAGGAGCTATGCTCCGGAACTGAAGGCTCTTCATCTGATAGGCTGGGCTATGTCAACTGAAAAACAAGCACAAAAAATACTTTCTATTAGTTATACGAAGTCCCCCGTGACCCTGCAAGGAAGAAGTGGGTTAAGATAATAGATGGATGGATGCATGGATAGATAGTTATACAAAGACTAGCCACCATTTCCATCTATTGATCACCCCAGAAAATCTACTACTCTTAAACATTTTATGTCTGGAAGAAACACCATCAATGCATCATCATGCATTTTGGCAGGCAAAAATCTGTTTAAGTTAACATACTTAACAGTAATACTTTAAATAAATAAACACAAGACTTTTTTGATCCTGTTTGAAGCAGCCAGGACTGTTGATACAATTTTCAACTCTCTGAACAAGGTCTCTTTGAAATGGTCCTATTTTGCAAATGAAGCAAAACCGGGGAAGAAAATGTCAAAAATACACACATTTGCACAAATGTGACAAGCTGTCCTATTATCCATGCATCTCTGGTCCTACACAGCATACTCTCTGCGCTCCAGGCTAAGGACAGACTGCCCCCTTTGATATTTGCTCAGTGTGCTGCTATGGTGCATGCTGAGGATCTGCAGGGGGTTTCTCATGCACCCCCACTTCCTGGGGCAGTCAACCAGTGAAGAACCAAAGCTGCCTAATGGTAGGGCCTTTACCAGGTAGAAAGGTATCTCCCCCTTCACTAACCAGCACTGAGAATGCACTAGAAAAACATGCCCCAGATTTACTTATTGTACCTTGTTCACTGATAATTTTATGATTTCCCAGTGGGGGTGATAGTTTTCCACGGTGTGTTTTGCCTTTTGGACTGAGCTGATACAAAATACTGCTGAACTCAACAAGGAAACAGTAACCTCAAAGTGAGGTTTTAAACAAGTCTATTATTTAAATTGACCATACAGTTTCCTTTCATCAATCAAAAGCCACAGGTATGGTTATAACAACAAGAGTTAAACTCCCTTTATTTATATCAGTACTATGTCTTTATACCAAAAAATGGGAAAGATTATAGTGGCAGGCTTCAAAGGGTCTAATGGTAAAACGAGACTGAGTTTTGAATTTCAAACAATGATCCAACTTTCATTAGCAGCATTTGATACAGCCAGAGTTCAAACTGCACACTGAAACAATAACCAGTATAAATTTGGAGATGTCTTAAGTTATTTCTCAATGTGAAAGTTTTCCTTTAGGTTTGCTTTTTGTTAAAAAGAATAAGAAAAAAATAATAAAAACTTATCAGGCATGTTATTTAACATCTGGAAGTATTTCTGGGCACAGAGATTATTTATACAGTATTGTACAAAAACACAACGCATTGTGTTTAGTTACACCAACTGGCCTGATATTTGTGGGGTCAGGGGTCACACCCACAGTGATGCAAACCTAAGTTTTTTTTGGTAAAAAATGTGAGCGGCAGAGGGAGAAGAAGAAGAAAGGTTGTTTGCAAGTTGGGGGCTGGGAGTGAAGGCTGACCAAAAGAGACAGATTATCAGGTAAAGCTAGAGGGGTGAAAGGTGATGGTCTGCTGACTGTCCTGGAAACAGGTCAGGGTTGAGCAGGAGGGCAGACCCGAATCCTCCTGGGATGAACAAGCATGGAGTGAACAGCCACACAAAAATGTTAGAGGCCTGAACCTCGGTCACATGAAGAGTTGGATGAGCCAAGACTAATGGGTTAATCAGCCAAAACAACATTTCAATTGTTAGTCAGTAATGAAGTTTAGTGAGAGGTCAACTCTCTGCTCTGTGAAATGTCAAAACATGCAAAGGACTGTTTGGGAAGCATACCAGAATCATCCCCAAATTCATCTCACTTTTTAAAATTTATTGTAACATTTAACATTTATTAACAGAAAAATCTAACTTGTCACATTAACCAAGACCCAGACAGGCAGTAGGTTAAACCCTAAAAACACGCTCATGTATAAAATGGAAAATGACAACAAGACAAAGGGGTCGCTTCGGTTTTTTTTTTTCCTTTTGTAGTGAGGTTTTAAAAACATGTTTTAGAGGATGGAGAATGAAGAGCAAAGTTGTATGGGTTTTGTTATCTTCCATGTATGTGAGAGCAAAGCTCATCTGGGACTCTCAGATAGAGTCTGGGGATGGAGGGGGTCTGGAATCAAGTATGTTTGTGTGTATGTGGGAGAAAGCGCCAAGCACCCCAGCACAAGCCAAGCTCCCCTAGGTTTTAGCTTAGATGAAAGTCCAGGATCTGCGCTAGATAAGAGGGCAGAACATGGGGGGTCGGGCAGAGCCAGCTGTGAGAAGCGGTGTCCAGCAGCCATCTTTCCCTAACCTCGTTTTTTTTTTCTTTTGCTCCCCCCTCTCTCTTACACACACACACACACACACACACACACACACACACACACACACACACACACACACACACACACACAC
>JAVKLF010000069.1:2475776-2494988 GCA_034783495.1 Millerichthys robustus | reverse complement strand
CAGGGTGTACCCCGCCCCTCGCACTGTGACTGCTGGATATGGGCACCAGTGACCCCCGTGACCCTGAAAGGAAGAAAGGGGGTAACATATAATGGATGGATGGATTTAAATTAGTTGACTTCAAAAAGTTAATTAGTTGTAGATGTACTATATCCAATATTTACTTTGAGAGTTTCAATTAAATTTGTTGAGTGGTTCATAAGATCTTTTGCTAATTTCACAGGCAACCACACACACAGACAAAAGCCATCAAATTTGCACCTTTAGTGCGGGAAAAATAAATAAAAAGTATAATCTAAAAAGAAGATACAACCTTTAAGTTTTATTTTTTCCTGAGTGACTTAGCTGTGCTTGATGTTCCTTCCTATATGAATGCTAAGTGCTGAGCTCTGTTCCTCAGCTTTTAGTGTACATACACACGTATGTTCCATCTGTGTGTGTCTGGAGCCGTGTACATGCAGGGAAGCGAGGGTGTGGAGATAAAAGCGGTCATGAGGAAAATGAAATCAGTGTTTGCAGAGGAACTTGTTTCATCCCTAGGCTCCCACTGAATGAGAACCAAGGAGTTAGCACACACACACACACCTAGCAATTTAGTAACATCCAGCTGCTCCCTTTTTATTTTTTCACCAGACAAATAACAGTGAAAGGTGTTGCAGGACAGAGCATTAGAGCACCATATGGTACCGCAAGCATGCATACAAACACACACATACAACCATATGTCATCTACTGTCACCTGAGCAAATCAATGCATGAGAGAAATCCATTCCAATTAGGATCCAGCTGCACTCCCCTGCATGTGGATGGAGAATAATCAATACAGAATTCCCACTGCTAACCTGGTATTCCTCATACATAAACACTTTCAAATTAGACTTTGTTTGTCTCTGTTTGGGTTAAATAACATTTAGAAATAAAGAAATAAATGCACTAATCATATTCAGTTGTAACTAAAGTCATTTTGAGAGATAAATATTCTAACGCAGGGCAGAAAGTGTTCAAGCTGAAGGATTGCAAAGCAGAGAAAAGCTGGCCCATGAACACAAGGAAGGATATTATCTCCTGTAGGTGACCTCTGACCTGGTGTTCTATAAGCCATGCATCAGTCTCGGATGTAATGTCCTCAAATGACTTGGGTTCACAGAAGAACCAAATGAACATACGGGGACACAGCTATATGCCACTCAGATGACATGTCTGCTGCTGAAGTAGGGTGGAGGTGAAGTGTCAACGTGACCCCAACCACCAATGCCCCCTGCACACAAACATCCTTCGGCATCCAGCACTATATTACATATTCAGAATTGTCTCAACACCAAACCTTTACCTGACCTTTCCCTTTACAGTGACATTTGGACTCTTTTGAATAGGTCAAACAGCACTAAAGATAGGTGGGAAAATGAAGGGAACAAGAAAATACTTGCGGGGAGGAGGCAAGGAATGTGAACAACCAGGAGCTGAAAACAGGAAGTGTGTTTGGAAGCTGCACCTAGAATAAGGCCTGCACAGACAAACCTTTCTTCACTCACAAACAAAGCTGCCTTAATGATCACTCAGTGCAATTGGAGATCTTTAATGGAAGCCCTTGGAAGGAGGAAACGAAGGAAGGAAGGAGGAAAAGATGGATGGAAGGAAGGAAGGAAGGAAGGAAGCAACCAGCTTGCTAATTTTAGGCACTCTGCATCTTAGATGAAACACTGTAAAAAGCAGAGGAGAGGCGGGAAAGTTCTCCAGCTCTCACTTTCTCAACTATCTGCATCATGTCTTTCTAACTACGAATACGCTCTTCTTCCGGAATGAGGGAGTCTCACAGCTCTTTGATTTTCTGCATTTCTCCCTCTCTTCCTGTTCCTAGTATTCTTTCCTTCCAGCTTTTTCTCTCCTCCTTTCTGAAACTCACTTTCATTCTCAGGTCCCTCCCCATCCGACAGTACCTGGGTAAATAAACAGTGCTGTGTAGGATGCTAATTAGAGCAGGTTCAGGGACGTGATGAGCCCAGAGACACAGATGAACGGCAAAGGCAGGGAGGAGAAGAGATGAGATGGAGGGGGATGGAGGTGATGGGAACCTGCCCCAGGAGGGAACACAACACAGACGAACAAAAGTCAACTCAGCAGCGAAAGGATGGACTGGAGTAGTTCTTGTTTTCAAACCAACTTTTGGTGTCTTTAAAGTACAGATAGCAGCAGAAAATTGTAAAAGGACTGAGAGGAAGCTGTAGTAAACCGAAGAGCACGATCAGAAAAGAGTGCACATGAGAAACGAAACAGTGAGAAAACTTCCTTAATGATGCCTGCTCCTGCAGACACGGAGCAAGATCAAAAGAATATGCAGATGATGCCAACAATTCCTCTCCTGTTCAGGTGCAGCCTCGGCTTCTGAAAGCAGGTCAATGCAAGACAGCTTGTTCGCATTTAACATAAAAATTGCCTTTCCTGGTGGAATTACCTGCTGGATAGACAGGTGACAGGGTGATAAAAAGAAAACATACATGCTCACTCTCATAGTGACAGTTGTAAACTACGGTGTGTAAAAGTTTTCATTTCGTGGCATAAAGAACATCACGGTGCAATGACCCTGAGTGTACAGCAGGCAGCAGCGCTGTGGTTTACACACTGGAGCGGCTCTGCGTGGCCTGTTTTACAAGTGCGCACACCCACACAGAAAAAACACACAGATGCACCGAACTAACTCTCTCTTGCAGACTCTTGCTCGCTCTAAATACCTGTCACTTTGGCCCTCCATTAATCTGAGCGAGTGCTCGTTTAGCCAACAGTGTCTCAGCAGTCGGAGACGCAGGCTGCCCACTCAGTCACATCCAGCCGTATTAAATAAATAAGGAGCGCTCGTCTGTGTAAATTATTCATTTAACACACCTTATCCTCTTCCAACAACCTTGTTAGAGAACCTCAGGAGCAAAGAGGAGGGGACCATAGAGGAGGGGAAGCAGAGGCGAAGAGGCAGACACCGCAGCTCATGTGCAACTCAGCAGAACCTGTGGTGCATCCCTAAGCTCTCTTGGCGTTCAGTGTAGGGGGGCTAATTCACCCTGACACCTCCTTTGTTTCAGGCAGAAAAGAGCCACATACACACACACACCTCACAAGTACACACTGACGTGCACAAACCTGGAGTGGCATAAAAAGAAAAGAAAGATGTTTTTAGTGCATATTTGTAGAATAAGCATTCTAGTTGACTGGATAAATTATTAAGAAACAGCAGTCCGGTTCACACATTGTTGAAATGTTTGGGAGTGGGGGTGGAAAAAGTGGGGTTTCGTTTTAATGCTCCACAAACTCAAACAGAAACCACAGTGAAGTCTTTGATCCAAACAAATAAAGTAAAAATAATTATTTTCAACAAAACTTCCAAGCTTCAAGAGCATTGACTAGTGATTTCCAGCACATGATCAAAGTTTAACAGCAACAGGATAAAGTGAGACTGACAAAAGCAAAATAAAATCTTCACGGTTCTGATTTCTAATAGGTAGAAAGTGAAAGTGGTCACGCAAAAAAGAGCCTGCTGTGTCATTGGTTCTGGAAAAACGCTGCATCTCATTTTTACTTAGAACTACTATCACCACTTTAAAAGATTTTTGTTTTTTGCATCAAAAACTGGACAAGAAGTGCAAAATAATCAGTGTATGTAATGAAGAAAATAAGCAACAGTTGTTTACTGATAAACATTTCAATTTTACAATACTAATGGAATCACAAAGTTAACAGTATAAAGCTGTATTAATAAATTATTGCATAAAGAATAAACATAAAAAGAAAATTTAGGTAATTATGATTAGTTACTTAAATGTAATATATGTTAAAGTATTTACTTGTTAATTGGGATTTAAAAAGCTGAACACAAATAGCTGAAGAGTAATTTTGTGAGTATTTAATGACCTTTGAGTGTTTCATTCATATTTAGTAAGTTTTAATATAAAATGACTGAACTCATTTGGTAAAGCTAATTTAAATTATTGTTGGAGTTAAATTTGTTTTTCTCTGCTTACGTTTTTACTTATGTTTTTTGGTGATGAAGCACTTCAGATACTAAGTATGAATAGTAGTACTTCTGACCAAGACTTAAGGTAGGCTTTATGACCACCAAGGTGTCACTGAGTCCATAGTGGTAGTGGAAGACACATTTTTTTTTTGCATTAAATGCAGTCACCCTATGTGGAGAACGCATTAGTGTAGAGGTATTACTGTGGTGCACAAACACATCAAACTAAACTGGCTTCAAAGATAGTTTAATTCATAATACCCCAAGACATTTATAAAGCCTGAGCTTCAAAGTAGAGCCTATTTCTGTACAGGTATTGAGGAATTAAAAGTAAAAGCATCTTAGCTGTAACATAATTTACCTTAAGCACAAAACTCTTTACAAAACTGAGGTCTGTGACAGTAGATCAGAGAAAACAAAGTTTAAATTTAAAAGACAAATTTAAGCTGGCATTTCAGGCCAAGGTTTTCAGTCAGAGGCCTTAATCACGGCTGTGATATTCAACTCTAAATGTACGGGTTAGTTCCAGCTCTCTCTGTATACCTCACTCCTACAAAGCAGGAGGTTGTTATGTGAACCTTGACAGTGCTCATTACCAACATCCACTGTCTGAATTGGAGTTAACAGGCTTTGGCCCTGGCACAGGCCAGTGAGAGCCGACCGATACGAGATCAGTGTGCGTCTGTGGGCGCACATGTGCTGGGAGTTAATCAGGAAACACTCTCATTTTGAAAAATCACACGTAGGAGCCACTGTGGATTAGAGGGATGCTGACGCTCGATGTGAAACGACAAACCGCTAACTGCTCCACACAAGCTTCTGTTTGAGTTTGGACTGCAGCAGCTGTGCGGAGTTTCTGTTTCAGCTCTGACAGTTGCTTAATGAAATAAATAAAATTAACTTTTTTTTTCTCCCCCCACCCTTTGCTAAAAGGCCAGCAATACTGTTTTTGACAGTTTCTGTGCATGTGTGTTTTTGTGTCTGTCAGTCTGGGTGATGATGTATCAGCTTTGGCAGCTCCCCTGGTCACAGTGAATTGGTCATGGGCAAACATATACAGACGTTTAAGAATTTATTGCATGTCATTATCTTTATTGGGGGTGGGAGTCATGGAGGCTTTGTCTCTTGTTCTACAATGTATATTATTAAAAGTGTTTCTATTTTACAAAAGAAAAGTAAAGTTAAGCTTGTATTTTGCTGGTTACTTTTTCACTTAAAATGTTCTACAATACTTATGACACAGTCTATTGTAAAGAAAGGCTGCAGTCAATACCTGCAGAGTTGATTTTTTCTAAATGTACACCCTGCCATGGACCACCTCCTAGTTTTGTAAATCAGAAAATGAATTAACAGTACGGTTGAAACAATTTCTTTCCCCCCAGTAACTTAAATTACACTTTCCAAAAGTCCTTGAGGCAAAAATCTTTGATTCAAAGCTTCATTTAATCCACGACTGCATACTGCTGAGTAGTGTTTCACAGGGACTATTAATGTTGGACATCAAACCTACTCCTTAATATATGCAATAGGAAAAGAAGGAAAATAAAAAGCAACAGGGAAAACATTGAACAGAGAAGCCAAAGTTTGGGACTATCTCGAAAACAAAACAAACAAAAAAACTAGTTGAATATAATATAACTGAATATAACGCACAAAGATAAATATAAAACGCACAAAATCTGTTTTTATGATAAGATCAACAAACACACCTATTGAAACATCCAGCACAAAGTAGAGAACAGAGGCATTTTTGATGAGATTCAGGTTTTACTACAAACACAAGGCTTACAGGAGAACTTCAGAAATAACTCATAAAGCACTTGTATAATAAATTACTCTATTAACTGATGAAGTATTGGATAGAGTACCTGGTTACTAAAATATTTGATCGTTGCTGCTTTAAATTAACAGCTTAATAGATCAGGAGTTGAAACGATTTGTTTGATTAGATATTACCGGAAACCTAAAACCATTATCTGGCATTTCTCCAAGGTACTGGAGCAAGTGACTGCCCTCCTAGTTGACTCTGCAGATCTTGGCAGTATGCCTTTTCTTCATCTAATGTCAATTATTATAGTTGATTAAGGCTTTCCACTTCAAACAGACCCGATGTTTACGCAGTGCCTAAAACAACTTATGGTATAAAGATCAGGTACAGCTCTGGGTTCGTGTTGGGTTTGCGTGTGGATTTGAATATTTGTCTGGGCTAAACAATAAATCTCAATACGGTCTTTGTGAACATTATATTGGGTTGATGATCTGAATTCCATTCTGCATATTATACCTGCTTCTCTTCTTTCAATTTTGCTTGAGCAAACAGAGCAGCGTTGTTTTAAGTGCAGCATATAAGCACAGGTTCAAGCTGTTATCTTGTCCCCTTCACACTCCTTACCTGTTGATGGCAGTAATGCACCATAATGTTAATGTTAACCATACCAACACCACCAGAAGAAGAAGCTGAACGTTGTTTAACATGTGAGTGACAGAAACTTTGTCCATTAACTTATTGTTTTAAATAAATTTATTAATATTTCAGCAATATAACATGATAGGAATGGTGTCTCTGTTAAGTATGTGTCTGAAAAGAACTATTGTATTTTCTTATTAGCTTTAATTAAATAAAAAACAAACTTAAAACACAAAATTTCGACATTCAAATCACTGTTGGAACAAACTTAGTTTTTAATTAGTTTCTACTAATTGTAAGATGTATAATGGCAAGCAATCAATTATAGGTACTTGTACTTGGTTTGAAAAAAGGTGCATCTGTGGATCCCTATTTTTCAACACAAAAGGTCTGAGCAAACTCTGAAGGTCAAAAATGTGAGGTGTCTCCCTGCTGCAGTACTGCAGTTTAGCCTAGACCACATGAAAGTCTGTTGACAATATTCCAGGCTAGGGCAGGAAAATTACAACCCTGCTTCTTCTACTCTAGCATTAAACCTCAATTAGTACACAAATACACCAATGATGTCATCAACAAGGGACTCAAAAGGAATAAGAAGTTATTCTCTGTAACTTCAGACAACTGAACCTTCTCAAACTTCTTTCTTTCAGTAGATTTTTGGTGAGAGACAAAGAGACATTTGTTGGATGCAACCTGTAAAAATACAAGCAACAACAATTTGCCCCCTGCTTTGGCTGAATTAACCTGAAATTTTAACCCTGAGTTATGACCCAAGTTTTCCCCAGAGATAAGAGGTCAGTGAAGTAAGACAAAAAAAAACTCTAGTGTGACCCCCTGTGACCTGGCAGGAGACAGAAGAGGGGGCCGGCCGGGGAGAAGGGCTCTTATCCAAATACAGACAAGAGGATTTTTAATGCCCTAAACAGACTTCAGCCAGCTAGTTATATAACACAGAGTTAGAATGTAGAGAAATATTTTATTCATTGCAGCAGAAATTGAAAGTACTATATAATTCAGTTCTATTGAAAGCATTCACTTTGACTACCTGTGAAACAGGCTGAGCATAAAATAGCATAGTGCTACAAAAATAAATCTGACGTGATAAAACTTAGCACGACTAGTAGGAAGCAGATATTTTGCGCATACTTATAATAAAAAAGTGTTTACAACTTGCTCAAGCAAATGACAAAATGAACTGAAAATGTTCCCTGTTGCAAGACCAACAATGTACCTACTTAAGCAGACTACAGACGTTTTTAAAGGAGACTGCGGTTCACTCCAGCGTCTTTTATGGCTGAAGCATAATAATCCATGACGACTTGAAAGGTCAGAGTAGATTTTGTATTTTAATTTGGTTTCTGTAATGCAGTTTACTGACAGCAGTCAAACTAATCTCAGTACAACTCCACCGTTAAACAGTCAGATTACATTAGCATCAAAGACATCTCATCAGACCTGGCACAAACATTCGTACTGGACAATCTGATCACACCTAGACTACTCTAAATACAGATGTGCACACTTGAGTGGAACTACAGGTAAATTCATCTGAGCTACATTCAGAGGTGCTCTAAAATATTTTCATCTACATTCAATTAGTCCATCTTTTCAGGACCAGTGGTCATTTTCAGAACCAAAGCCTGGTCCTAATATAGTGGAATGTTATTATTTGGTTAGTGGTTAGGGCTAAGGTTAGAGTAAAGGCTGCTAATTACGCGTCAAGAAGCTAGAAAGTATTTTACTCTTTCAGAGTTGCAAGAAAATACTATATTGGTAAAGCTCCAGTTAGGGAGGACTTGCAGCATTTTCTTGACACATCATATAGGCATCATCATGTGGTGTCCGGTAGTTACTGTGTGAGTGGTCAGAAATTTGAAGAAGGCCTGTTAATGCAGAGAAGCAGAAATGTTGACATTCTTGCTATCAGGACTTCCCAGGAGCTGGCATTTAAGGTTCTTGTGAAGTATAAATTATCCTAGCCAGTGCAAACTTTGTTCTTGTTTTTGCCATTTCAAGAATTCAAACAATTTTCTCATTTCTTATGGAGTAGGCAACAAGTTTTAGGCATGTAATGGTAATGGTTAAGTTTTAGGTTCGAGTTAAATTAAAGGAAGTTAATACAATGTCCTAATAAGGATAGAAATACAAACCTTGTGTGGGTGTGGGGTGTGGAGGGTCTTTGAATACAACAGAATAGACACTTTAGCTACCTAATATTGGCACAAGAATTTCTAAAACCAATTTAAACTAAAACGTGGAAAACATTGAAACAATTACACTAAACTGTAGTTAATGAGAACAAAATTTGGGCTCCAACAAAAAAGTGGACAAACATACTGTATGCTTTTTGTAGTTTAGAAAACTTTCTTAGCAACAGAGGCACTGTTTATGCTGTACAAAGAGAGGAGCTAGTTCAACACAGCTCAGCATGGGAATGCTTGCAGGTACCACCTTGTACTTTTCTTTCTTTTGTAGCAAAGAAGCTCGTTTCCTACATTGAGTGAATAATAGATTGCAGCTTCCAGCCACATTTCACTAGATATTCAAAAGAGCTGCCTGAGGACCCTAGGTCCTCTTTAGTGTACCTTTACCTGAAAAGCCGAATTGCTTTAACATCTTCAAAGACTATCATGCCATAGGTTGTTAGTACCACCCAGTGGGTTTACAAAACTGTAACGCGTTTCTCACAGGTGAAGAAAAAAAAAAGTGAATGAGGCCCAGAATTCTCAGAAAGTGGAACAGAATTTAACAAAAACTTTGAGCACGGGTGGGGGTGGGGACGGGGGTGGCTGAGATCAAAAGCCTGAAAGTTCTTGGTGAACAGACCCAATCAGCCAAGAGGGCCAAGAAGAGGAGGAGAGACAAGCACTTCCCTTTTAAATTGATCCCACTGAGACCTTCAAGTTTCCCCCTTGCAGGACTCAGAAAAGTGATAAAAATCTAGCCCTGTGGATCTGACAAGGAACTAGGATGGGAGAAAAAAGAAAATTGGGGGGGTCTGAAGAGGAGAACAGAAAGAGAGGCTCGTTCTCTGGGGACGCATCCAGGCATTGATGTGAGCTAGAAAAGACTCAGATCGGGAAGAACTGGTACTATCAGTTATCAAAGCTGTGTTCCCGATGATGTACTCATTCAGGGGATGGATCTTTATCCTGTCCAGGTCCTCTCAGTTGAAACATCGGACTGTTTCAAGCTGGCCAGAGATCAGACTCTGGACATGGCTGGTGTCCTTATCCACATCATCCGGAGCCTCAAGGGAGCTTGTGCTATCAGAGCAACCCAGAGACCCCAAAGCTTGCCAAGCAGACACACTGACTTTTCTCAACGCCAGGGGTTGTGTGTTGTTCTACCTTTATTTTATTGTAAAGTTGTGTTGTTGTTGGTTTTTTTGTGTGTGTGGACCCCGGTAAGAATGGTCCTCACTGCATTGAGGACTAATGGGGACACCTTTAAATAAATAATTAAATAAGTCAGAGTTACATTTGATTTAAAAAGGTAAAAATGTATCCTACCACATACAAACTTTATCTATGAACAGGAAAATAAATCAAATTGCTTGTAAAATGTAGATGTTTTGTTAGTGGAAAGTTGTACAAAAGGTTGAAGTAATTCATTTATCATCACACAGTCGCAGATAATGATCAACTATTTGACAAAAACTACAGTTTTTGGAAAATATCTGTGCCTTCGTTTATACCTCCTCCATCAATTAATGAAAGAAATAAAACTGAACTTCCGCAATAAGTGGGATGGAGACGGTGAGATGGCATCCAGCAGAAGAAGAAATGGAAACCTCACTGCAACACCTTCAGGTTTCACAATTCTGAGCAGCAATTAGTACTTTTCTCTTTACAAGGGGTTACACATATATGAATTGTATTTCATTTCAAGCATGCTGAGCTTATTCATGGGTGCAAAAGCAAAATGCAGGTGGGAGGTGAAATCAGGGTAACCTGACCAGCAACCGACTTTCATCTAAACGTCAGATGGTAAAATTGTGAAAAGCTGTCCTGTTGCTTTGGAGGAATTGGTAAAAAAAAAAAAAAAAGAGTTAAAATACCAACATTTTCCTTAAACATCCTGATCTAAATGAATGATCATATTAAGCTGTACACTAATAAAGCACTTGATAATCATCACTTGTGAGTGGCATGACTGTAGCAGCCTACAGTAAACTGACTGCATTGTGATGAATAGCCTGTGCTGAGCATGAATAACTTACAGACTCATAAATAAGCAAATCTCAAATATTATTAAACCAACCCTGAGGCCTATCCTTACCCCTTATTCATGTGTATTAATTTTCCGTCACCCTTCTCTTTCTCTGACAAATGCCTTGAAATCATGCAACTACTCAGCATTAAAATTTTGACATTTCAAATAGACGTTCCAAATGGATTCATTTATTTAATTAGATGAATAGGAATTACCAGGACGCGCAAATTCAGAGTCACGTGATCAAGACTCAGTTGCCACAGGTAACCTTTGTAGGAGGGTGGGGGCCGAGGGGGGAGAGACACGGTCTGGCTAATTGATTGCTGAGAGCGCAGACTCATCATGAGTGCTAATTTTCAGAAGCAGAACAAAGTGGTGTGCGGACAAAAACGCAGCTCTATTTATAACTGGAAGAAACAGGAGAAAGGGATTAGTTTGTCAGGAAAATAAAGAGCGCAGAATAAGAATCAATTTCAGGGTTTAAAAAGCTGACAAACACAGTCCAGACTCTCCTACTCACTTTTCCTTTCTGGCTCTGAGCTCAACTTCTGACAGACCAGTCCACGATTTTTAAAAAGGCAAGCTTTCATTTTAGCTGCCAAGTTGACTTCCCTGTGTCAAGTCTCGTTTAAAATTGATCCACTGCACACGCGCACACACCGTATTTTTATTACAATCAGTTATCCATTTGTCTAATGGAACATTTTTCTGATTCCAAGGACAGCCATTCATTTATTCATGACAGGTTACATTATAGAATTTACACCAGCATGAAGCCCTAGTTATTTCAAACCAAAGAAATGTGGTTTTAAAGAAAATGGCCTCAGGAGTCATGCAGAATATGTAGAAGCAGCTAATCCTGCCAAGACTGTATTTATAAACACCCCAAATTGTTCTGAGCCACATTGTTTTCTTAATGTTTTGGAGCTCAATAGAGCTTTCACATTCCACTTCCTTTACATAAATTAGAAATATTATGCTGAAAAACAACCAAACTGCTTAGCTTTGATCTTAGCTTTTGGGTATAATCCAAATTTAATCAAAACTATAGCTGAAACAAAAAGCAGCAGTGATGAGGCACATCTAAAATGGTTACAGATAACTAATGTAAAGTGTAAAACAAACAATGCAGTACATAACAGCACAGTTTTACAGAAGCAATACTTCCTTTCTTGTTTTTCCCCATGTCTCTGAAACACTCTCCTGCAAACAACTGCACTCTATATGTCAGCAGATGTGCAAGCCCAATATCATGGACGTTTCCAACATGTATTACAATAAATAAAAACAATCTGGTCAAGATTTCTTTTTTTATTGCATACAATCTAAGGTACGTACATGTCACACCATACAGTTAACAAGCAAATTAAAACAGTAACAGAATGTGTGCAGGTTGTGTCATCTCCTTACTGTAAATGTGCAGCCTTTTACTAATAACTTATTTAACTGTGTGAGATCATCACTGGAAAACTGCCTGATCTAAACATGGAGGTGCAGAATGGAAAAGGTTTAGGGAAAACCCCTTTCTACTATTGGGAATTATACCAAAAATGAAGCTTGAATTGTTTAGCAGGCAGAAAGGTGAAGCAACCTGTTCATTCAGCCATCCCTTCACCACAAATCCCTCATCCTCCGACCTGGGCCATTGTGTGCCTTATGTTTCACCCGGGCAAAACCCTGGAGCCACACAAGAAGCAACGTAAGCTGACTGACAGAAATTTGTGTAGTGGGTGGTGAGACCCAAGTGAAAAAAAGGGAACTTCACCAATGCCACAGTAACGCATGAAGAAGCTCAGCTGGTAGAATGTGGTGGATGAATTACTAATAATTTGAGACGACTCAAGCAAGCTTCAGCTTTACTATATTGATAGTAAAAGATGCTGCCAAGACATCTCACATTGGTGATTGAATTTTTCCATGCTTCTCCATTAATAAACTGCAACAGACAGAAATAGTGTACCCTTCAAAACCAATCTGCTTAAAGAACATAGAGCTTATGATGGAGGAAGCGTATTGTCCTAATTTGTCTTGTCTGTGTAGCACTCTGACAGCCCCATTGATGCCGACATCCCTGCAACATGAGGTTAGTGGGTGTTTGGCCTCCTCTACAGTCATTTGTGAGCTGCGGAGCCTGGAAATGATTAGGCCTGGGAGGGCAATTAGCCCGATCATCACTGGTTCTAAATATAGTCTATGTTGGCCCGGCTCTGCTCCTCACTCCTCCAGCCTCCACAGCTATGTTAGCATAACCTCAGGCCCGTTTGTTTTATGATTGATGTGAGGCCTGCACTATTCAGAGGAGATTAACATAACTCAGCTGTCAATCAGATGTCAAATGAGGAAGAAGATAAATAACTTTAAAGGAAATGTTTAAGAAATCTTGTTAAAACACATTCAGACAGGAGGTCAGATCTACTTTACATTCTTAGTTGTTTTACAATCAAACTTCAGCTCATATTTTACAAGAATTACAATCTTAAACAAACCAGTTGTGGAAACAATACTTTCCCACAGCCTTACCCTAGCTAAACGGAATGCAAAGAAAGACTGCTTTCCCATTACATAGTTCTGTATTGCTCTTGTTCCCACCCATTTGTGAGGAAGACAATATATAGGAAAAGAGAGATTTTATCCTTAAAATAGGAGGTTCACTCACTCAATCACCTGGGACGAAGGAGCCAAGCTGGAAGGTTATAGGAGCCTGGGAATGTTTAACATCAAGCAAGCAATCAGAAGGTTGTCGTCACTGTGGGAATTGGACAGGAAACATGGAATGTAGCTCTTTCCAGGCTAAGAAAAAACAAGGTAGAGGAAGTGATTTGTGCAATGTGAAGAATTAATACTGTAACCTGGAAGGAAAGATCAAGAGAGTGATTTTTTCAATACCTATAGATGCAAGAGAGTTGAGGAGAATGTTATGGGAAATGGTGTTACAAGCAGCTGTCCAATCAAGTCGGGCCTTATGAAATGCCTTTTTCCCCATTTCCGTTTCACAAATATAACAAACTGCTGTGGTTCACCAGAACATTAAATGTTTTTGCAAGTATTTACCTGTTTTTTTTACATGTAAACCTTACACATTGAAAAATGTTATCCTTCTGAGAATTAAAAATGCTTTTGAGTTTAAATTAACCTAAAAATATGTCTCAAATAAATTTAAAACCAACAGTGAAAAAAATTTGTTCATACTTGTCAAGTGAATCTATTGATCTAAGCTCATCTTTACTTCTGTTTTGTCAGAGCCCTAACTTGTTTACAGTGCTTTAGCAAAAATAGATGAATCTTTAATTTTCTTCTTGCTGCTATCAAAACAAGAGCTCAAGGCCCAACTAAGAGTCATCATCATTTAAAAATAGGTTTCTGTAAAATAATTCAGTTAGATGTAATCTATGGTTTTCCAACAATACAAATACCAAAAATGCTCACTTTCTGTAATTCCAGCCCTAAATTTGATCAATTTGGGATTGAAATTTGTTGTAACAATACAACATATGGTGCATGAGAGGGAGTTATTTATTGTGCCACATTAAAACAATATTAAATGAATTCGAGACAACGTGGCTACCATAGAAAGAGTGAAGGAAGTCCTTGGAGTGCCATTATTTATTCACTGTTATTAAAATGTGTACAGTGAGCCCATTATTAACAGTACTTCTGATGGGGCAGAGGATGATTCAACTCACCGTAAAATTGCCTTGCCGTTTTCTACAGATGTCTCTTGTGTACACAAACAGCCTGGATAACAAATAGCAAACAATCTGATGCATTTAATTTAGTGGGGGGTTTTATGAACGAAAACCTGTTTTTTTATTTTTGCTTGCCTTTTTGAAAGCACAGACAATTTGGAGTCCTCTTAGCAAAGATTGTGATCTTAATTGCTTCCTTAATTAGCTGTGATTCAGGAAATTAGACCAAGCTCTACACCAGTGGTTCCCATCCTATTTTCCTCAAAGACCCCCTTTCTTACCTCCAAGCCCCCTCCCACCCCACCATAATCCCTTGCTACTACCCACCTCTCCCAACCTTTCCCTTTTTTTCATCAAAATGATAAAATAATAAAGTGAATACACACTTTTATTGGTAAATGGAAAAAAAGAAGAGAGTTAACATATGTCCTCACACTCTTTTTAAAAGCACCAGTTCTGCATGTGTTACACTGAATTTCGGCCTCTTCTCTTCTGCTAGAGCAAAGCAAATGTAACCTTTTTCAACACATCCCTCTTTCCCCAGTGTGGACTTTATATCAAACAGATGCAGTCCACAGATTTATGGTTATCATTTTCCAATCAAAGGAGGACATTTGGTGCAACATCCTGTATGCTTCACTCACTGTGTAATAAATATGGCTCCTTCCCTTCGGGTGCCACAACTTGCAGGATCGATGGAGCATTTAGCTAATCATAGAGGAAAAGCCACAATAGGAAGTATAAGAAAGGATTGTCATGAGCAGTGGGCGTTCAGTGAGCCCGCTGGACAAACAGAATTGCTTTTTATTCGCTCTTGACGTCTTGTACTACACCCCAGCAAAAGTTAATGCTCATCAAAGTGGATTGAGCTTTCGCCTCACTTTATCCTGACTACACGCCACCTACAGCAGTTGGTATCTTCAACAAGCAGAGCAGAACTTGGAGAAAAAGTGGGCGTTTTGGCATGCATGGTGTATTGTGAACAGCAGGATGACAGAAAGAAAGGTTATGGTCCAGATGAAGCAGCTGCTTGCCATTACTCCACACCAACCTCCCCCCACCAGCCTCCCTAGCTCTAAGCAGGAAATAAGCAATCATTTAGTACTGACAGGTACATGCTGAACAATTGCTATCTCCATGAAACTAACCAAATAATGGATAACAGCAATTTAACATTAACCTTAAGCCTCTCAAGTATCTGTGCCAAGACTAGTCAGTCTCATGCGGGAGTGTATTTTTCTGTGTTTTGCTCAGACTTGACAATATTTACAGATTAAAATAGAGCGGCACGGTGGCTCGGTTAGTAGAGCTGTTGCCTCCAAATCGAATCGAATCCGCCCAGGGACATTTCTGGGTAGAGTTTGCATGTTCTCTCCGTGCTGGTGTGGGTTTTCTCCGGGTACTCCATTTTTCTACCACAGACCAAAAACATGACTGTTAGGATAACTGGTAACTAAATTGTCCCTAGGTGTGAGTGAAAGAGTGAAGTGTCAATCTGGATAGAGAGCATAACTAAAGAGTCAAATGTTGCAATACCAGTTAACTCTTTTTATATAAAGACTGCAACATGATTCTAGCTTAAATGTTTGTAATTTAAAGTGCCTGTGACACACTTTTCCTACAAATACAAAAAAAAGAAAATATTAATATTAAGGAAATGCGGCATAATACACGATGTCACCAATTTTTGCCACATCACTGGCATACTTTTTGTTGAACTTGGCATGGCCAAAGTGAAACAGGACATGATGACAAAGTGGAACGCCGTGGTCTTCGTTTATTAACACAATATTATTTGCTGCTGATCTGTCAAGCCTTGTATATTATGTAAACTAATTGCTTTGGATTTCTTTTTATACATACTTAGCCAAGAGCGCCAAACAAAATTTTGCTGTGCTTAGCATAATGACAATAAAGATTCTTGATTATTTGAACTCTGGCTCCTATTCATCTCTCGGACAGTGAATCAAAATAATGCACAGAAATATCAGAATATTTGTTGTGTTCACCTCAGCAGCTTGTAGAAACTCATTTAGCAGCAAAAGTGCTCAGATGTTGATTTTTGTATGACTTGAATAAACTCACTCAGTTGTTGAGGAATTCTGGCCCACACTTTAGAGCACTGCTTCAGTTCAAACAGATTTGTGGATATTTCTTCCTGCATAGTTCTTTTAAAGTCATGTTACAGTAATTCATTTGGGTTGAGGTCTACACCATTGCAACACCATGATTATTTTCTTTGTCAGCTGTTTTTTTGTCAAATTGCTGCTATATTTGGGATCATGCTCCTACTGAATCATGATCAAGTTTGGTCCAAACTTCAGCTGTCAGACAGATGGCCTCATATTTGACTCTACGATGCTTTGATATACAGAAGAGTTAATGACTGAATTAATTCCCAGGGCCTTTGATTGAAAAATAGTCTTAAGTCATCAGTCCTCCACCTGTGATTGATAGGTAGCAGGTATTTTTGTTGATAAGCTGCGTGGGAAGAAGTTGCTGAGGTGTTTATTATCACTTCATCATCATATCCAGACTCTGTACAAAAACTTTCACATACATTCGAAAATGCCAGTTAGTAAAAGATATCAATCTAAGGAAGCCATATATACATACATATATATAATACATTTAAGGCCTGCTGATCACTGAGCTCATTACAATAAGGTGAACCTGTACACACTGAAAAAATTTCACAAATTGCTCAGCAGTAACATCTTTCTCTACACACAAAGATAGAATAAATAACTATTCTATCCACAAAGTAAAAATTTAGGAGAACATTGGTAGAATCAGTGGATTTACTCAGTATCTTACTGGGAATAGTGAAAATGTTTTAAAAAAAATTGTGAAGGACATGTTAAAATGCGGTTTCTATGCACAAAAAACCACGTAGAACTTAGTTGTTTGTTTGTTAGTGGTGCTCAGTCGTAGAAATGAGACTTGTTTTGTCAACAAGTTTAATAGTTGACTAATCAATAGTTGACTTAGTTTACCAAAGTTAAAATACAAAACATCAAAAGTTAATTATAACTGTCCCATTGAGGGCTGCCATAATGCTCATATGGCCCTCCATGAAAATGTGTTTGACACACCTGTTCTACAGAAAACGGTTTTCTTTGCCTCCGATTTATCATTACTGTAAGACAAGCCAAAGGATAGACAACAAAAAATTACGATACTTTAAATTAAAAAGGATTAGCCTAGTTTGAGCAATCCTTCCTGGGTGGCTATGTGCCACCTTCAATTGCACAGGACAACTGTTTGTCAAACCTAAATGAATTAGAGAGCAGCTGAAAGCTTTAGTGAATGCAAAAACAGAAGTTATGGCTTCATCACAGTGTCCAAGGGGCTTAATAAGAGATGGATTTTGTTGCCTCTGTCCGACTTTGAAGCCCGAGTACAGACAAGGCACACACCTTACCTCACTAATGATCATAAATTAGACCTTTAGGTTCTCAATTTCTCATTAAATGTAGTCCTTTCTCCCAGCATGTGTTAATCAAGTTATAGAGTCAGACCAATGAAATTTCTGCATGGTCATTCTTCAGCTAAACCAGATGAATCAGCCCCATCCAGCCCCATGATACACAGTACAAGAGACAGAATAATGGGATAGTAAGGGCTTCATTCATGCAGCCTTTTATCACTCACTTTTATGAGAACACGGCAACGTGAGCTTTAACAAGACTTTTTACTCTTCAGAGAACCAAGATTATATAACAATAACACCAAAAGGCTCACAAATCACCAGTTAAAGTGACACAGAAAGGCTAGGCCCGTTGTGTTACATGCAGCCTCGCCAACAAACATTCCTGTGTTTGTGGCTGCAAGAGGAGCAGCAACAGCTTAAGGAACAGTGTGTTCTGTTAGTCCTGCAGTTTCAAAGTGGCTCGAGTGTTGGTGTTTTCTTCAATCCCACATGAAATTGAAAATACAGCTCTGAAACACCGCTGCCTGACGTTCCACATAATTTTCCAAAAACTCTGGGCCACGTCTGGAGGGACTCCACTGACCAGGGGCGTCTGTGGTTGAAGTAAGCCAGTCTGCAGATCCTGAGAGGCAGGCAGTGAGCGGGCGAGTAGGCTCAGCTACGCCTGACATGGAGCACCTCGCTTGGGGAACAACTGAGTAATGGCAGGGTAACATGATCCAGGAGTGGGAGGGAGAACGAGCAACTCTGACGCCTAAATCATAGCTGTGGGACAGGAGGTGGGGAGTGGAGACACGCAAATATGTCTGGGGGCAAAAGATAGGCAAGGAGATGAGAGACCGAGGAGACAGTGGGCAGGATGAGTGGAGAAATGAACTGGGTGAGGTGGGGGACTAAGACAGTAAATTTGGGAGGCAGACAGGAGATAAAAGCAAATGCCTCTGTGCTGCCTTTCATGCACGTGCCACCGCATCCATGGCCGGAGTGGGAGGTGCCTCAGAGGAACGATCAGGCGTGGGTTTGGGTTTTGAATTCACAAGCCCAACCCAAGCAGTGTAAACACACAAGAACCCAAAATGACTTTTGTTTTCCCCAATGTCTGCAGCTAATTGAGATACTGAGACTGCTATACATAAATTCATCCCCTCTTTGTAAAGCATTTAACCAGGAGTTAAATTGTCCTGAACTGCAACAAACAAGGAATCACTGATATGTTTATTGTTTTGACTTTGCCTTCAATTTTCTTGTTTTTCTTTTTCACTTTATCAACTATATTTAATGAGCAAATTTATTGTCAAATTTTGTTGATATTGTTCTAACTTTTTTAAAATTGGGCATCAAGAAATAAAATAAATAGCACTGCGTTTTTCTGGCTTTGTAATTTTTCTTTATTATTAGGGGGGACAGTGCACATTAATGAACAGTTATACTTCTGTACAGACTGTAAATGAGCCAGATTATAGCATAA
>JAVKLF010000069.1:2419067-2446020 GCA_034783495.1 Millerichthys robustus | reverse complement strand
TGTGTGTGTGTGTGTGTGTGTGTGTGTGTGTGTGTGTGTGTGTGTGTGTGTGTGTGTGTGTGTGTGTGAGAGTGATTCGGACACAGGCTGAACCCGCACGTGTCTGCACCCTCTTCATTACAGTTGCTGCTGCTTGCTTCAGGCGAACAGCAGCGTCTTTCTTTAGGTGGAGGATTGAATCAGGGACGGCAGTCTCATGACCTCTTCCTCCTTAACGGACACGCTTGCGCTGTTTGCCATGTTTCCACCCTGCTGTGTTTTAAACACACAATCAACACAAACAGTGTCTGCTAGTCTGTCTGTTAGCAAAATATCTCATGAACTACTAGAAAAATTTTTATGAAATTTTCAGAATGTCATCATTTGATGTGCATCTATAACTGATTAACTTGTAGAGTCAACCCAATTCAAGATGGTGATCACAGCCAACAAATATAAAAAACAAACAGGAAATGGCAATAGCTTAGTCAGTTTTAAAGATATGAATCTAAAGTTTGTTGTGATAGTAGCTGAGACTGATCTCCAATGCATATTCTTAGCACTGACATATTGCACAAGATCTTAGTTAAAATGTTTGCCATTAATTCTTGAAGTCAACCTTATTCATCTGTTAGCAAAACAACTCATTAACCACTGGATTAATTTAAATGAAACTTTCAGAAAGAAATCACTGGATGTAGAAACAGTGAAATTTTAGTCAATTCAATTGAAGATAGCTGTCACAGCTTTTCAACATTAGCCATCACACAAATCACCATAAATCAATCAGTTTTACAAATATTGAGCTGATATTGAAGGTGATGGTGGCTGAGTCATTCACAACACAACACTTCATCATTTCCCAGCATAAGAGGATCCTATTCTGAAATTGTGGCATTAAAACATGGCAGACCATAAGCATTCCTTTTAAAAAAGCTATAGGTCTTTCACAGCAACAAGACCAGGTGTGTACACATGGGGGCTCTTGTAAAATCATTCTTACAAGTTTCCACTTATATTTTCAGTGGGGGGGAACAAACAGCATTAACGTTTTCTGTTTTACCAATAGTTGAAAATTGAGTTAACCGGAAGTATACCTTTAAATGGGCATGATCAAATAAAGACTCCAGAAGGTGCTTTAAAGAAACACCACAGACCTGACAGTGAAGCAGGTACACGGTCAGCCCTCTGGCGGGCAGCGTTCAGCCTGCCTGCCCTGCCCTGCCTGCTGTTTTTACAGCGTGGGTCTCTGGGAGGTCCGGGAAGGTAATGTCGCAAAGCTTGTCGTAAACCAGGTGCGGAGAAGGGGGGAGGTGAAGGGAGAGAGGGAGGTGGAGGAGGAGGAGGGGTGAGAGGGGTGAGAGAGGAGGTGACTCTCCGGCAGCATTTAGACACAACGAAAGGATCATGGCGGATGGCCCCAGGTGTAAGCGCAGAAAACAGGCGAACCCGAGGAGGACTAACGGTGAGTGAAAACTACTTCCCGAAGCGGAGTTTTATTATTTTGTTTCTCTCTCTCTCTCTCTCTCTCTCTCTCTCTCTCTGTGTGTGTCCTACTGTCCTGCCTCCGGATACTTGTCCCCGAAAAGTTAGTTTTTTGTTTTGTTTTGTTTTGTCGTAGCCGAAAGTGTTGAGAAGTAGCAAGTGAGCGCTGTATCCCAGCCCCTGTGAGTGCGGTGTACCGTTATACCTGGGTCGCGTCGCTCCCTCCTCCGCCTAGCGGTCCGCTCCACCAGCGGGGTGGACCGTTATACGCACCTCACTCCGAGAGGAGCCCAGGCGGCTTTTGTCTTCACTTTGCGCTCATTTTGTTCATTTCTATACGCGTTTTTAAAAAGTCCCCATTCATTGATTTAGCCTTGTTTTGGTCGAATTTTAAAGCCCACCGGAAAACTCGGACCTGTTTTGGGGGGAGATAACGGAATAGATAGTCTACCTGCTTGTTGCTGCGGTCCTCAACAACAGTTTGGGTTATTTTTTACTAAGATATAGTGGGGCGTTCTTTTGATAGCCTATTTTCAAAAAGTATGTGGAGAAGAAAAAGTAGAATACAGCTGTTTGGTCCTTCTTTCTTTTGCCCACACGTAGCAGGTAGCGATAGACTGTTGCTGTGTCACAGCCAGGTTAAACCACGTTCTGCCCAATTAAAACCTTCCCGTCGTGGAGCTTCAGTTCAGTTTTACACCATTAACGAGATGTTAAATAAAACCAGAGAACCAGCGCGTTTGAAAGAGCTGTGTTTGAATTGTTTTATTTATTTCTTTATTTTTTAAATTAATCTCAGAACTTCCTCGCGTTTCTGTCCCGTACTCACTTTGTTTCAGTCCGGCTGTTTTACTGATAAAGAGAGTCCAGCAGAAACAACTCTCTGATGGGGTGAGCGGGGTTCCGGTGAGCGAGGGATGTCTCGCGCGCTGTTTGTGTAAACTGGGCCGAGCACTGCCCATATAAGGAGAGCGGGTCCTCTCCCGTCGCGCGCTTGTTGTGGGGAGATCCTAGTTCTTGTAGGAGCAGTGGATGCTGGCGAGCCTCGCGCACGATTACTTTTCTTGCATTTTCGTTTCGGTTACGGTTTTAACACACTATGTAGTAATTTCTTGAAGAACTGTTTCGTCTAAGTAGTCTATTTATAACTAAACTATATAAAGTAAACACCTAAACTCGTTTTATAGAAGTGTGTTAGTTGGCAAAACAAGTATTTGTCTTTGCTAGTAGTGTCAGTCTCGCGCGTGTGTTAGCGGGGCGCTGCAGCTGTTTCGCTGTTATTTCGGAGCGGAGCGGAGCTGTAACGGTAACCCGTGGGTGGGAAACAAGCGCCCGCGTGCTGTTATGTTGTGCTGCGGCTGACCGTCCTGTGGAACGATTTATTAAGTTCGGCTCTACTTCCTGACACGTTTTTTCGTCCCCACGCGTGATACATTGTTTTAGTTTAAGCTCTGCTCGCGTGAATAGATTGTTTTGGAGGAAGGAAGTGTTTTTATTGCCTATTTATTTGAAGTTTTGGTTATTGTCCTCCGCCACCATTTTCTTTTACTGGATTTTACAGTTCTGTTGACAATTAAAATGTCTTTTCATATGAATTTTTATTTTTTATTTTTTGCTTTGGCTTGTTTGTAGCCTAATGGTTTTACCCTAACCCTAAACTTCCCTGTAGGCTATTTGGAAAATGAAGTTAGGCTATTTATTTCTTGTTGTCAATGTCATAGTTCTGCTGGATGTTTTAAATAGGCTAGATAGTCTGGTTATTTTTGAACTGACGTTCTGCTAAATAGACACTGTTGAAACGTGATAGATGATTATAATGTTTCTACATCATTTTGTTGCTGTGTATGTTTTTTTTGGATTTTGTTTTATAAAACACTGGATGAAGTTTTAAGAAACCTGCATGAAGTAACCACTGGATTTATGTTATCATCTTACCTTCTTGAGTCAGTCCAAATCAAGATGGCTGCCAGAGCCAGCAGGTCCCTAAAAATACAAAAATGGCTATAACATTGTCAGTTTCATGGATATTGAGCTATGGTTTCTGTGGTAGTAGCTGAGACTGATCCTCTACAAATATTTTGAGCGCCAACAGATCTTGAAAGGCTTGTTTTTAAAACTTCTTGTTGCACAAACAAATCTCTGTCCTTTTGCCAGAATAAAATCTCAAGAACCACTGGGCAGATTTAACGAAACTCTCAGAAATTAATCATTCAGTGTACGTCTACAATTAATTACTTTGAAAGCCAATCCTATTCAGAAAGGTTACCATGTCAATATTGACCTTAAAAAGCACAAAAAGGCTATAATTTAGTAAATTTTACTGACACTGAACAAAAATTTGTTGTGGTAGTAGCTGAGAGTGATTTATGTCACACCCTCCAGGCATTGTCTAAAATAGGCTGATATTGTCATAACTATTGATAACTATTTGACAGAACATCACTTTAAAAATGGCCAAACTATCCCTTTAAAGGTTTTATTTGGGCTTTTGTCTCATTAAAAGAGCTCATTACTGGTGCTCCTTTGATGCAAGAAGTCCCTAGTTTTTGCCTCAGTGACTCAGGTAGGTCCCTGCCAGGCAGGAGGAGCTGAGATCAAGGTGAGCTCTGTTCCTGCGCCATAAACAGATAGGTGACGACCTGCGGCACGACAGGTGTTTGGAATCGGTTTGCCCCCTCCCTTTTGTGGTCTCAGTCTCAGTCAGCTTCCATCGTGGACAGCAGCCATCTTCTGCGATGGTAATTTAACACAGCAAGTTGGGAATAGCGGAATGCAGCCCATAGCAACATTCTTCGCAAACAACAAAACAAAACACGGCTGTGACTCTGGGACAGATTGGTATACTAGGGTCACAGGGTGATGCAGATTTTTTCATCAGTATTTGAGCTGAAGTAAGCATTTGTTAGCGCCTTGTAACCTATATTTTTTAACACCCAATTTTGCGATCAGACATTCTAATTCTTTACCGATTAAAACCATCCTATTGTCCAGGCATGAGAAGTCATCAAGTCTCTGCAGTGAACATCAGAATACTCAGGGTTTCAGAAGAGGTTTCCTCGCCACTCCTGTGTTTTAAATAACATTTGTTTACATATCAAAGTTTCACACCTGTTTTGAGTTTAGCCAAGTAGGAAATTTTTCACCCCCCCCTTGGTTTTTTTTTACCAACTTCCCTCATGAGTGTCATTTAAAAGATCCAAGTTAGAAGAAAATCCTCCACAATGTCCTTTTGCTCACTCCATCTCCGTCTCCCTCTTCCTTCCACAGCTTGGTCTTTAGTTTAGAGAATAGAGGATAAGGGGATGGAGGAGGGTGGGGGTTAAGCCACAGTAGCTGGGTTGGGGGGGGGGGGTTGATTGCCCCCTGACCTGGGCACCCATGCGTTTTCAGAGTATGACTTCACTTTCCCCCCTCTGTGCCATTGTGCGTCTTCCAGCATGTCCAATTGTGTTTGTGTTTGAGTCTGCTCAATGACGGGGCAGAGAGACAGGGGTGTGGGGATGGGTGGGAGTTCTTTGCTCTCTCCTTCTTTTCCACTCTGACCCCTCCTCTTTTCAAATGGGAGCTCCATCTTCCCTGCAGAAAAACATGGGATGGGGAGGGTGTACAACAGGTGACAAGTGAGCAGGGTTTGGTGTGGCAGATGTAAAGTATGACACAAATGGCAGACATCTTCCAGACGGGATTGCATTTTACGCTCATGGAAATTCAAAAGCGCCTTCTGGCTAGAGTTGGCATTTTTGCTTGATTTGTTTTACACAATTTGTCCACAAAATAAAGTTTGTTCTTTCTGAACTCTCTTGTTCATAAAGCTGTGGCATGACCTCTCCTCGTCTGACGTGACCATCCAGTGGAATTAAAGTTATGTGATGTACGACCACACTTTCATCTCAGTTGAGGCAGCTTAATGATTAGCTACTCCTATGGAGGAGCAGAGAATTAGCCTATATAAAGGTGCTCTTCCTTCATAAAAAGGGAGTTTTAAACCCAGAGTCAGTTTCAGTAACCCCTTTAACTGTGCTCGGATGTGCTTTATTGGGGTTTGTGTCGCTGAATGCCTAAATGAACCATTGTGTGTTCAGGCCTTAGTGAGAGAAGCCCGAGGAGAAAGAGCGTAGTTACCTTTGCAGTTCGTCTGCTCTACCTCATACACTTTAAGCAGCAGAAGAAAAGGGCCATTCAGCTGGCCCGGCATGGGGAGGGAGAGCTCTTTTCACACTCTGCTTGTGGGAAACTTCTCCTCCGCACTGTGCACGCCATTTGCATATGACCCATTCTTTTTGCAAAGGTCCCCATGAGGGTGGAATCTGTAGAACATTCACAGAATTTTTTAAATCCCTCTCTCACGCAGCCTTCGGGGCTCTTGAGGGTCCTGCATCGCAGCACTTTGAAACTTTAACTTGTGCACAAATATCAACATAGGCTCATCCCTGTTTTCGTTCTGCCTCGTGCTTTTTATGAGCATACAGCTCGGTGTGTTGTTTTTAACACAAGGGTCCTGCTTTAAGGTGGCACCTCACTGGGCTGCAACTGTTGGACACTAGTTGTAAACAGAAAATGTGATAAAATTGGTGACTATTTCATAGTACTTTCACTGAATTCTGAGTGTTTGCAAACAAGTGACCACAGTGATCAGTTTTCAATTTTTTAAAGTTTTGGCCTATTTTCATGCGAAAGGCTTGCAAAACTGTGTTTTAGGTTGTGTATATGATTTTTTTTTTTGCTTTGAACCTACCTTTACAGCAGCTCCATTGTTTATGATATAATTTTTTGAAATACACTTGTGAAATGAAGATAAACAAATTTTTAAAATAACCTTTGAATGTTTTGTTTTATATATTTCCAGATGTTACGAAGTGCACAATATCATATGACAAAAACCCTATTAATCATAGGCTGCTAATCAATAGTTAGCACTGATGCTAAGTTAATGAAAACACAGTAAAAAAGCTGACCTAATTATCATTGTGTTTAACACTGGAAACATATGTTCAAATAATATCTTTCAAAGTCATTACTAAAGTCTCTGTGACTCATGCCAGAAAAATAGACAACCCTTCCAAATGTTTTGAGGCATTTTAGAGACTCCCCCGTGAGTGCTGTTTGCCAAGAAGTTGTCAAAAGTCACCAACAGTTGCACCCCAGTGAGATACCTGGTTTTACTTTGGCACAGCAAGCAGAACTATTCCCAAAATCTTCTGCATGGACAATAGTTTACAAGACAGCCTCGGTGGCTCCATTACTGATGATGGTCCCTGAATGAACAAACATTAGCCTAGAGTTGCTTCTTGGGGCAGCAGGGTGGTCAGTTCAGGGTAAGGATAAGACAAGAGTTTTTTACCATCACATGAAAAACACAACTGTTATACTGAAGCAAAACGCCCTTTCTTTACACATGCATACACCTCAGAATAGCATGGGATGGCCCTCACTAGTACCAAGGATCATTTGGGTGGTGTGGTAACTGGAGCTGCTGCCTTGACGAGACACAACATGTGGACTTGCATCGTCTGTGACATAGTTTGAGTTGCTCAGGGTTGTGTCAGTCTACAACCACTCTGACATCCTTGACCCTCCAACACAGATAGAGAAAGCTGTGCAGCACAGGGAGGAGAGCTCAGTTAAATACATCATGTAAGCTAACTTAGCAGAAATCCCGTTTCACCCGCCTCATCTGAGTCATGATCAGACTGGTCTAATAGTTTACATTCTCATCTATTTCTTTGTAATGAATCTTTATTCTTTGCTACTCTGTCCTTCAATTCTTCTGTACAGATGCGGGGGTGAGAGAGAATATTCTGAACAGTGTGTATACGTGAGGGAGAGGTTACCTTTAAATTGCCATCCTGGTGACGGTAAATGTGTTTGTTGATGTGTGTTTTTAATCATGTGTTTGGTGGCTGCTCCTCAGGCCCACATGAAGTCTCTTTGGTCTTGTCTGAACACTCCTTCTTGCTGATTCTCTTCCCCTCCCACCTGCCCATTCATAGTCTTCCCTCCCCTTTTCGTGGTCCTCAGTGGAGCGGTTAATGAAAAAGACTGAACTGACACAATAGGCAGAAGGCGGGCCTGGCAAGGGGCTCCCACACCAGCTTGTTTGTGGCAGAAAACTCTGCTGTGGCTTCACTTCAGACAGCCTTGCTGCCAGTTTTTCTTTTATTTTTTGTACATATGTTAACTGTCTGATTCCTTTTAGATGTGCTTGTTCTTCTTGTAGTCTCATAGTGTCTTCGTCGACAGTGATGAAATGAGATGACAGCAGATGGAGAGTAATTCACTGTCATGTGTTGTGCTTTGAAAACAGCCAAGTGGCTGGCTTTTTGCCAGCCCTTTATGATGACCATATTGATTTTCCTCTCCATAGCACACAGAACTGATAATAGCTCTCCTGAGGGGCTACACATTCATACTCAGACCCTGATTCCAGTCGCACTGCACTGCTGCGATGTCCTGAGGGCCACAATGACTAACAGATCCACTGCTCTGCCGTCTCAGACTCATTGAACAAGCAAGGCTTTGCTACCCAGATGATAGCTCAACCTTACTCACCTTGTTTGTTAGTCAGAGGGAAGGCCAACTGCCACGCTGAATGTCAACATGGATAAACATCCACACGAAATTAATGAGAGAAGAATGAGCAACCTAAAACAAGAGGGAGGGCTGAATACTAGGAAGCGTGGAGCATCCACTTTGGCCCATTTCACTCATGAGTGATTTGTTGAGGTCCCTGCTTCTCTGCAAGTGGCCCCAACAAAAGGAGGAGGACAAGCTAAGACGAGCCGAATTACTGCTGTAAGACAGGAGGCTTGGATATGAACAATCAATACATGCTCACATGGTACAAAGCATGAAGTAATGGTATCCAGTAAGTACATTAAGGGCTTGTTCTCAGTTTTTTCAAAATGATCTTTTAAAAATGTCATTTCTAAAAACAAATATCCTTATAACTGTTTCCACAAAAGTTTTTATCCATTTGGACAGACAGATAACAACTCAAAATACTGTTGGAACTATGCCAGGCCTGTATGTAGGACTGTAATGCTAAAATTAAAATCTATTAGAAACATAAAACAAGCCATAGAACATAATGCTTACACATTGGCTAGATTACACATATAGGCCTATGAACTACTATGTTGTAGTCTATGGTTCAAAATGTAAACACAAGAAGAAAAAGATGGGAATTGCAAATACAAAAGCAAGAACAGGATCTTTTTTGTGGATTCACAACAAAGTGAAACTTATACGTTGTGTCACATTAAATTATAAGACAACAAAAGTGCAGGACATTGTTGACTGGGAGTCATGTCAGTACATATAAGCAAACATAATGGATGTTTTCAGGCACAGTTTGCCTCACAATGTTCAAAACATATCAGAGTAATATCTTTGAGTTGATGACAGTTCCTTAAATTGATTAAATTCTTTTGGCCTTGGACTATTTGGTGCAATAATAACGTGTTTTTGCTCTGCTATATTTGAGGCATTGTTATTGTCCCTTGTTCACTGTAGGGAAGTAATGCAGTATATGAAGGTGTTGCTGTAGTTGAGCAGCTAATGCAACACAAAGGCAAGCAATATTATCTACCTTCATTATTGATATTTCTGTCATGCTTGGGGTCGTAGGTTAGGCAGCAAGTGGGTGTCACTAAGGTCTTACCATAACATGTGATTGTAGCATTAGTACTTTTGCTCATAAGTTAGTGAGTTTCAACAGAGCAGGTTACAGCCTGTTTAACTGGGAATTGTTGATTTTTTTATCCCTCACAAGATGTTTGTAATTTGTCTGTATGTGTCCCACCTTTCTGCTAGGACAACATACATTTCTGCTTCTTTTCAAGCTTCCCGCTCTTTAGTCCTGAACATTCGTTCCTTCTCTGCCTCTTCTCTCTGTCTGTTTCAGCTGCCTTGGCTCTGACTCTCCTGCACCAGCAGGTGCTTTAAATGTGCAAAAGCTCAGCTATAAAGCGCTCATAAATAACACCTGACAAAAGTATAAGGGCCAGTGTTGCAGCTAGAGGGAGGAGAATGTGTGTGTGTGGTGGCGGCAGGGGTAGTCAGAGATTGAACGTTTCCTCTGGCAGGAGAGCGAGGTGGGGTTCGTGGTCAAACACTGGCCTTTTGGAGACGGACATGTTCAGAATACACGAGACAGGGGCAGAAAAACTAGCATGGGAACGTTTTCCTCCAACTCTAAAAGTGTTTTCTTCTGAATTGCACACTTGCCTCAATACCAACTTTTCAATAAATCCTCCTTCATGCAAATTTCTACTAAATGGATCTTTTCAAACACAGAGCCAGCTCCAAGTGACTGGTTAAGTAGGTATTTGGATTTGAAGGAAGAGAGTGTTATCTTTTTAGTAATTAGGATGTAAGAGCGTGGAACAATGTTAATTGTGCTCTAAAAGCAGATGAAGAGGTCAGAGAAGAATTTACATGCACACCTTTACAATCATCACCAGTAATGAACCAGCACTCAGAATAAATGAAGCCATAAATCATCTCTGATAAAGAGCCATTAATGAACGGAGCTCAAAATAAAACTTGTGCTGTGCATGTGTCATTTTCTGCTAACACACACATCCTGTCACATCAGAAGCTATCGATCAGCCTCTCAGGGCGAAGGTTAGTTTGTCATTTTCTCTTACCTCACTGTGAACAAAACCAGGAAGTGTGTGAGAGATTACAGCCCAGGATGCAACCTGAAAGCCCTTTATCTCTGTGAAAACAAGAGGCTTCCTGCGGCCCTGCTCCTATCCAGGCCAAACCCCCACCCACTCACCCCTTTGCCCAGTCAGCCCCCCGGCACCTGTGGCAGCCTATTTAAGGATCCTGATCAGGAGTTGTCGAGACCACAAACTGGAAGCAGAAAACATGAAAGCCTGAAAAAAAAACCACATTATAAATGTAGACACTCGTGGCGATCCTTAAATGATTGCACATCGCTGCCACCTTTTATGCCAAAGTTTTAAAGTAACATCATCTTTTGATGAAAACGGATGAAGTTAAAGCCAGTTTGATGAAACAAATATAAATGACAGATACATTTTGCGATATTGTGTGAACTTGAGACATGTTAGCTCACTGATTATGTGTTGTGAATGACTCCCAGCTTCTACTGAACCAACCACACCAAATGTAGCTCTACATTGGTCATTTGGACTGAGTTATAGATGTTGTTGCCTTTTATTAAGGCATGTTGACTTGGGTTGATGCTGGAAGTCTTTCAGTTGTACATTCAAAAATTACTGTTGCTCAGAGGCTCAAATAAATCTTATGTGTGTGAGGTTTAAACGTGCATTCATTAAAAGCATTCTGTCACTGAACCCCTTTTTAAAACCATCACAGAAAAAAACAAAATGCTACAAATTCATATTTGTAGATTGGAAAACTGAATGTGATCTTTTATGGTAGATATTGGGTAAACCAAATAGGTCATGTAAAAGTGTTGTATAGTTGTTGTTTTTATCACATAACTTACACAGTGTTAAATAATACCTTACTAGGTAGCCACTATTAGTCAGTAGATGTAACGTTAGTCAAAATATATTGCCTTGTACATCTGTAACATGACAGATTATCACAGATTTAGGTAAACTTATTTTGTGAAAGGAACATAAACAATAACCTGTTGGTACATCTTGACGAGTTCCCTGTATGCATTGGGTGTTTTCTGTTCCAGTGCCGGTGCATCGAGGACGTGCTACTGCATGCATGGCGCTAGGTTGTTCTTTCGATTTACGTTAAAACGTTCCCACAATTGACAGTTTCTGTTGTTTTCTGGGCACTTCAATTTGGTACCCTTCCTCTTCCTCCACAGCTAAAAATAGAACTTAGCATACACGCGCCGACAGTGTAGGCATTAGCGGAAACTAGAGCGTTGTGCAACACAAATAACATTCGGACCAGACAAAAGTGCGCTGTTTAACGGTATTTTTAACAAAGCTTCGAGGCAGATCATTTGCCTCGAGGATTTTTAGTAATCGAGGTACTCGAATTATTCGAGGAATTGTTTCAGCACTAAATAAGATTTCAGATTAAACTCTAACAATGACTTGTTGTCCTCTGAAAACACTTTGCTACTCTAAGTTTCTGCCACAGCTGGTAAGGAGGGCTTGTCCTGACACTGTCCTGCCCTGAATTTCAATGACCCCCCATCCTCCCCCTGGTCTTATTATGCCATTGCTGCTAACTGGCTCCTATTCACTGCAGTGTCCTGACTTCCCATAGGGACCTAGATAAACAAGGGCTATTCAGTCTCTGAAAAGCACCCCCCTCCCCGCAGCCCCCCGTCCCCTGCCTGCCCACCTCGGCCTCTCCTTGTTTCAGTGCCAGGCTGCAGCACACCCTGCCCGCCACAGACACTGAGCCAGCCATAGTTCTGCTCTGGACACATTAAACCCGACCGAAGAGCAGCGAGTCCAACTGTGCCTGTGTGTTAACATGTACAGTGTGTGAGGGGCTGTTATCTCTGGGTGTGGTGTGATGATGCAGGCCGGGCTGACTTCCTGTTGTTCCAGTCCATCAAGGGAGCTCAGATGTGGTGGTGGTGGTGGGGGGGATGCTCCCATGAGATCTACCCCGTGAGTGTCACATGATTCAGCTGTGTTCCTGCTAAACGCTTTTTTCCCCCCACTTTACTCTTCCTGAAGTTGGATAGCTTGATATTCCTCACCTTAATTCTGACCTAACTGTAATATTTCTCTGAGGATCGTTTTTTTTTCTATTTATTTGTTTATTTTTTGTAGTTTGATTTTTCTGTACTTACCTCCGTCTTTATCAAGAGATCTCAAAGAAAAACCTCACATCTCCCTGGGGTGCCCCTCTGGTTCTCCTTCTATCTCTCCTAAACAGATGTTTAAAAGTCGTTTGTTTGTTTTCTCTGTGGAAGACACTTTGATTGATGCCCACTATAAAACAAAGCCTGCAAGCCTGTGCTACATACCTCACCGCAAGAGTGAAATGGTTTAAAAAGAAACTTGTAAGGGTGCCAATGCCTGGGCATTTAAGCACCCTTAATACGGTTTGCCTGTTATTTTTCTTTTTTTGTCATGTTTTTATTTATCTATGTCATTTTCTGTTATTTATTTATTGTGCTTCTTGTGCCAAACTTCTGGAAAAATTCTCAAACATCACCAACAACTTTTTCATGTTGGCACAAGATGTAAGGTTGTAAATGAAATTAGAAAAAAAAAACTGTACCATGGGATCTTACCAGTGTGAAAAAAAAGTCAAACCTTCTTTAGTGCCTGTTGAGCTTACATCAGTAAATCACATGGTCTATGTTTACCAGAGACCTCAGACAGCAAAATGTCCTTTGTTGTTAGTTCATCGCCTTGAGTGGTTCCTGTTGAAATCAAGCAATTTCTCACTAAAACAAGGAAAATTGTTGTTTTTTCCTCAGCAATGGCCTGTACTTTGTCTTTATAACAGCCTCTACTCTCCCACCACACTCAGTGGTGCTCTGTGTGTTAAAATAACTTCAGTCTACGAATAAAAGTAAAAGAAAAAGCTTGACGCACCTACACACTGACATGTTTCTATCAAAAACACATCAAAAAGCGCAAGTAGTGAAGAGGTCGTGTAAAATAAAACTGCAAACTGGAAGTGAAGGTTCTTTTTAGCTTGTCATATCTATTTTAAATGCTGGAGCTTTTAAAAATGTATATCTTCAGAGCTTTCCTAGAACAAATTGACCTTTTGAATTATTTCCTGCTGACATTTTTGCCGCATGGTGACTTCAGTCAGGGAGACGACGCCCCTTGTCTGTAATGGCCCTCTTGTCCAGTCGACCGCCATCATTCTCTGACTCGGCAGCTAATTTAAAGCAGCGCCCTTGTGATCGAACGGCTGTCTGATAAATCTGTTGAATCAGGACAGATGTCCAGCCGAGTGTGGGAGTGGCATGGTGTCTAGACGGGTTAGGAGGTGAGCAGACGTCTTCCATGTGATTCAGATGTGAAAGAATTCTACCTCTGTGCCGGCTGTCTACACCACTTATGGTGTGTGCTTTAGAGAAATGGTGTTTTAACAAAATCAGTGACAAAGAGGGGTCAAGAAGACAGGGATGGATTCTCAGGGCAATCAGGATAACAGCATTTCTAAAAAAAATACACATCCTAAAAAAAAGTCTGTGTTGAAGTTAACAAGTTCATATTTGGGTTAAGCTTTAACTAGTCCTGTTCTTGTAAATCAGGAGGCTTGGGGCTGAATTCCACCTAACAATTATATTGTGCTGTGACAGATAACATTGATGTAAAGCTGTTTATTGTTGATGATGAGTCTTTTGAATTCAGACATGCTCTTTCCCCTTGTCCTTGGGGAGCTTATCCCTCAGGCAAGGTGGGCTGTGTTTTATTAAAACTCGCTTTTGAATGGACAGTCTCTGATCAACAAGCAGATTAAGCGACTAATAAAACATACATCACAACATATAGAGGGGAGGGCCCACTGAGGCTGTTTGCTATTAATATACAAATATAAAGGATTAGTGTCTGCTGTCTGCGTGGCTGTGGAGAGGGGATTAGGGTCCAGGTCCAGACAGATTGGATTTAATGTGTGTGTAAGACTAAACGATTGCTGTGCCTGAAAGCTCTCATGTATGTACAGGCTTATCTCTGCTCTCTGACTCAGAGGTAGCCCTAGTCTCTGTTTGCAGGTCAGTTTCATCCAGTACATGGCACTGGTTGGTGGGCGGATCTGAGTTGTCCTGATCTAATCTAACTCATCTAATTTAAAACTAAAACCGATTTAATTTTGATATTTAAAACTGTTGAACTATTAGAACTTTGTTATCTTTGATTCACATGTGATGATGATAAGCATGTTGCTTTGTTTTGTTGACATTTTTTATTATTTCACCCAAGGTTTAGCTAAACTGCTTTTAGCTTGACTGTGAAAAAACTTCACTAAAGCATTACTGGGTATTGCTATATTTTTTTAAAAATGTAGAATATCTTTTTTTCACACATAATCTTTAACAAACTTATGCCGTGCTTCTGCTCTATAAACTCATGCTAATCTGATGCACTTCTGAAAGTTCTAGATAATGAAGCTTTTTCAAAACACAAGACTACATCAGAATATTTCACCTCAAACATTTAATACTACTCCCTTATTATTACTTTTTTTTTTTAAAGAAGGGGAATATTATCTGTGAACATCCTCTCCATGAGCCTCTATTTCAGTTCCCTCTCTGTTAGGCTCATGTTTTAAGGAAATCCAGATAAACACAAACTTTGGGCTGAAAGTGGAGATGGTTCAACGCAGACATGCAGCTGACCTTGGCTGCTATCAGTAAAAAGTGAAACATGGGTAGTATCCTCTCTTGCAGATGTCCTAGAGATAACACAGTGTGTGTATCTTTTACCTGCTTTACCATGCTGGCCACACACACACATACACACACATTGGGCTGTTTATTCCCAAGGGCGTCCAGCTAAAGGAGAGAGATCCCTTTAATCATGTTCCTGTCTCACATCCTCGTTATCAGACACAATTAATGAGCTCTCCATTTTAAAAGATGGTGGTGCCAACACCTCCTGTAGGAAGGTGAAGCGACTGGGGTCTGAGAGTAAATGCTCCTCAGGTGCGCTGACATCATCCTCCAAGGTGGTATGATAGCTGTCACCTGGAGACTTTGTCATGGATTATAGCGTGTTTGTGTTTGTGTCCACTGCATTAGAGTGGTGTGTGTACACGTGGCCCTGCTCTAAATACTTGTTTTGATTATTCTGAGGCAACCTCTGGGGTCTAATCCGTTTTGGCTTTTGTGTATCTGACTTCCTCCTTTGTGTGCGGTGGCTCCGTGGCGCGAGGAGTGAGGGACAAGGAGAGCCTGATGAGATTGTGGGAGGGGAGGCAGGGGAGGAGACGTGGGGGGAGGAGAGGGCGGCAGGTGCAACAGACACCCCGCGCAATCACTGGTGTTCAGCGCAAACGGCGACAGGAAATCAACGTCGTCTTGGCAACCTGGCACTATCGATTAAGCACGGCCGTCTCCAAGCTCACATCATTGTCCCAGTGGAAGCAGCGCTGCGTCGGGTTGAAGGAGAGGCAGCAGGAGTGAGAGCAGGAGGAAAAAAAGAGGAGGGATAGAAGAAAGACGATTACATCTCAATGAGGCCTCTCCCTTTATTTCCTCCCTAAGTAAACATGGAGCTCATCTACATGTTGCTGTGAATCAACTCCTGATTTATGACTGAAGAGTACTTGTTGTTTCCAAGTCATTTCTCTGCTCGAGGCCCTCTCAGAGCCCTGCAAACATCTGACACACCCGTGTCCCTCAGACACATCCTGTCTTATTCTCTGTCCCCACAGCTGTCTTTATTTAGTTCCACAGATTTCTAAGAGATTTTCAGGTTGTTAGTTCTTGTAAGAATGCTGATTCAGCGTTCACATTTTTAGGGCGGTTGTCACCGAGTGGTTTAGGGAGTCATCCTGTAACCGGTGGGTTGCCGGTTCAATCCCCCAGCTAGTTGTTGTGTCCTTGGGCAAGACATTTTATCCACTTTGCCTGCTAGTGGTACCTGTGTAGAGTAGGCTTGCCTCTGTTAGTCTTCCCCAGGGCAGCAGTGGCTACAATGTAGCTTACCACCATCAATGTAAGAATGACTGTAGTGTGAGGTCCTTTGGAGTCTGTAGAGACTTGATAAAGCATTATACAAGTTCAGGCCGTTTACCTGTTTTTTTCCCCTGCAAACTATTTACAATCTGCATACTTTGGGGTATTTTAGCTGTTTGTATGTGAGAAAGTTTAGCTCATTCAGGGGATAGGTGCTATGAATTCTGGTTTCGTACTTTTCAAAATATTAAACATTTTTTGTAGATGTTATCCACAGATCTATTCAGTTTCTTCAGAACCATCGTCCTCTTTTTGTTTTCTTTCTTTCTTTCTTGCTCTATTTTTATTTTTTGATGCTATTTTAAGTTATTCAAGTATTTTTTTCTATCTTTAGATACCCTTTTTGCTAGCTTATCTTTTTAGCATTTTGCTACTTTTAGCTTTCAGCATGTGTATACTTTTTTAGCTTTTAGCTAGTGTTCTGCTTCTTTAGGTTGTAACAACTTACTTTCAAGTCCATCAACAAATTTCAGCAAAGTCCTTCAGCACTTAGCATTTATTTTTGCATTTCTAAAGGATGATCATGTTATACTATGACACCACTTAGTGCTTGGAGAGTATTTTGCGCCTCAAAACTAGGAGAAAAAGTGTGAATCGTTTGAGTGCTTGTAACCAAGAAACCAGCCCCCTTTTGGCACAGACAGTTAAAAATAGTCTGTTTTACGTTCATAGCTTAGAAATTTATTCCACCAAATCATGCTTTTCTGCAAACCTTTTGAAACTTTCTGGAGACTCCCTTCCGAACGTTGTTCACCATCTAGTCTCCAGCAGTAAGCATGCTTACTGTGTGGCTTTGTCAACCCAGTTTTTCTGTCTAACTTTATAGAGGCCAAAATATTTCAACAGCTTTCAATGTCTCTGTTGTGTGCCTGCCATGAACAGTGCTGCACTTCCACACTTCACTAGTCGACCTTTTACAGGGTGCTTAATGTTAAAAGTAAGCAATTTTTGACACAATGTGGACATGAACCATTCTAAGTCGATTTAAGAGTAAATCGACTTAGAATGGTTCATGTCCACATTGTGATGCATCAGAACAAATAATTGTAACTCACACCACCAACTTTTCTTTCTGCACATCTTTAGCAAGATCCTCTGCAAAGCCCCACGTATGTGGTGTGATTACACCATAATTGTGCCTTGAAGTGGTGATGTTGCATAAGCTCTGCACTGAAGAAATCAATATGCAGCATTGACTTGTTTGGAGGAGTATTTTTGGCTGATATTGTACTCAGTTGGTGTCTTTTACAAAGGCCATGGCTTTTTTACATTTTGCGTTCCTTGTTTCAACTCCCTTTTTAAATATTCTTTTTCAAATCTGTATATTTGTTAGTCATGGAGGCCGTGTTGTCAGAGAGGTTTAGTGCTCGTCTAATACTCTACTCTAATTTTTTGGTGGGGGAAGGAGAACATCACAAAAGCTGTCCCTGTTTTCATCTCCTGCTTCGTTGTACCTCCCATGGTCAGCTGAATACAGAAGCATTCTCTGTCCTGCCGTTCATTTAGTTTTACAGCCTTGTTAACCCTGAGCTATCTCCTCAACCAGGCACCTTAAGTTGTTCCACAAAGTGTGTTTTTTTTAGCAAGCTTGTCTTTTTTGTTTCTTTTCTTCTTTTTTTTTGCAGGGCAAGGTACTGGATAAACCTCTATGACTGAAAAACTCTGAGAATCAACCCAATTCAAGATGGCCACCACAGCCTTCCGATCTTATAAAACACAAAACAAGCTGTATTTCAGTTACCTTTAATATTATTGTGTATGAAATTTACAATTAATTTACTTTTGGACTCAATCAAGTTCAAAATAGACACACTAGCAAATGCATAAGAGGCTATAACTTGGTTTTACAGATACTGAGCTAAAATTTGATGTGGTCATAGCTGAGTCATTCACAACAATCACATGAAAGGCAGTGGGCAGTATGTATTTCTCTTAGGAAGGCTGGTCCTTTCATTTTATTGTTAAATATGAATGAACAATCTTTCCCCCAGTTTGTCAGTATTAAGGCTTTCTACAATTTAGAGAAGCAAACAAAGACTATCAATTCAAAAAAATATATGTATCCCAAAACAAATATCAGCTGATTCTTTCAATAACCAGCAGTATTAAATTTATATTAAATGCCTCACCAGCCACTGAGGTTAAACCAACAGAGTTTCTAATTTGATTAACCAGGTAACTCGTGTTTTCTGTGTGGTCCTGAGTAATGTCTTTCAGGACGGCAGGGGCGCCAAACATCTCCGCTCTGCTCGCATCTCTCTTTATTTAGGGTTTTTCTGGGCTGGGCTAATGTGGCGGCGATGCACAGTGCTGAGTGAGTCAGCGGTCATTAGGGCGTGCAGACAGCACTCTGCCGGAGGCCGCAGGAGACAGGCAGTCTAATGATGAGGCCGCTGAAGTGCCAGGGACCTGAGAGTCAGGACGTCCTATAGCTGCATCTAATTAGGCCCCTCCGGCCCCACCCTCAGTCGCTGTTCCAATGACAAATACGGTTTCATCTGGCTATCTGAGAACACCTCAGGATTATTTAATTAAAGTGTGATTGTTGCATGATTTTATTCTTTTGTCAGCTGAGCAGAGTATTGCGAGTCTGAACTGCACATTTTTGTGTGATGGCCACAGCTGTGCGCAGTCTAAGTGGAGTTGTGTCAGAGAGAGTTGGCTCAGCTACAGCGCTCAGATCCAGTCTTCTTCCCCTGGGAGAGGCTGACTTAGCAGGAATGTAAACATGGAAGCTAAATAAACTGCTCTGTCGGGCACAGAGAGAAAGGCAGGGTGAGAGAACCGAGGGAGAGAGCTCTGTTGGGATCACTCAAACAACGGGATCTTTGCTGTAAAAATATTTGGATCAGGACAAGTGTGCTAATAGTGTGAATGCTGAGTCAGCATTGTTTTTTTTTCTTTCTTTCTTTTAAATTGTAGACATTTTTTGCCTCTCATCGACCTTGAATTTTATTTCAAAACATTCAGCTCATTCAGGGAAAAAAAGTGTTCGTAACCTTGTACATTTCTAATCATTGTTTACTAATATTTTCTGCACAGATAGGCTATAGGCCTACATTCAGATCTCCTCAGTACCTATGTCATCTTCTTGGCTACTTTTAGTTCTTAACTACTTTTTGCATTAAGCTAGGTTTTTGCTGCTTTTAGCAACCATTCTACTGCTTTCAGCTGATAGCTTGCTTTTGGCTAGTTTTAGTTTTTAGCCAGCCTTTTACTACATTTAGCTTTTTTACTACTGTTAGCTTATAGTTAGCTTTTTGTTATGTAAATCTTAGGCTAACATTTTCTTCCATTTAGCATTTAGTTGGCCTTTTATTACTTTTATCGAGTGTTTTGATTCTCCTTTTGATGCTCCTTTTAGTTTGCAGCTAATGTTCTGGTTCTTTTAAGAATTACGTTTCAGCTTTTTCAGCAAACTCATTCAGCTCTAAACATTCATTCTGCATTTTCACAGAAAATACAAACGCTCCAGTATTATGTTTTATACTTTTAGCTGGCAGTGGTTGTGCTCAAAGAATTTAGACAGGGAGGGGAGCTGACACCTACAGAGGCTCAGCATGCCTGTCCCTCCCCTCCTTCTAACACCTTATCTCAACCTCTCACTCTAAAATAAGATGCACTCACACGTCACATGACACCAGTTCCTTAGATACCTCACTAACTTTGAAAGCTGCAGAAGACTAGCTGTGCTGTTGTCATTTTTCAAAAAATATTTATTGTTTTAAAGGGAAAACAATGCTACATGGTTGTTGTACTACTTTATTTCTTTTCCTCTCTATCACCCACCACCAAAGGCAATAATGTGTTTGCCTGTAACTAAAATGTGTTAGTTGTGACTGTGTAGCTCCACATCACTGCTGCAACGCTAAACACACTTTAGAGTTCACATTTTCAGAAAGGTTTGGTCTATTTTCCACTGATCCAAGTGTAGCAGGAGAAAAAAGTGTCTTCCAAAGTGGTTTTCCATTTGTGGTTCCTTCAGGTGCCCTTTAATTGCGCCCCCCCCCCCAAAAAAAAAAAACCTGCTCCTTTTCCAGGATGGTTTTGATGTGGTGGTCTGACTGTTGAGCACAGGTGCTGCCTGACGCTAGGAGTTATGTTAAGCTGCTGTAACTCAGGGCAGGTGGAAATCATTACTGTTTTGGAGGTATAGCAGCCTGGCACCGTTAGCAATGCAGCGTCTGTTATTAGTCCACAATGCAACTGACAACTGTAAAGTAATAAGCTAAAGGTGCTTACTCACTGGGATGGGACTATTAGAGACCGCTTAGCAATTTAAAATTGCAGTAATATAGCAAAAATAACTGAATTCTGAGCATTTCTGAGTGTACCTATAGCTTTGAAATTGTATTTTGGTACTTTTACATTTTTCTTTTTACTACTTTTAGTTTTTAGCTGGTGTTTTTCTACTCATAGCTAACATTTTGCTTCATTTAGTTAGCTTTGTGCTACTTTTAGCTTTGAGTTTGTAGCCTATTTTGCTACTTTTAGTTAGCATTTTGCTACTTGTATTTTTAGCTATTATTATTGAGCACATTTCTTTATAGTCAATTATTTTTTTTTATTGTTGTCTATTTTTGACCTGAACATGTTTAATTTCAGTGAAGAAATCCAATGCAGGTGTAAAAAATCTCAATCTCGCGCTCTTGAAGATGGTTGGAGAGAGGCCCACAACTCTGTGACTATTTTGAGAGCAGATTTATCTGACAATTTTTTTTTTTTTAACATGTTGAAAATTCAGAGCTGCAAGCTTCTGCGGCTCACAAAGGCATTTTATAACCACTGCAAACTTTCATTTTCTCATTCTGGAGATTGTCTCCTGAACTAATGGTGAGATACTACCTAAATTGCGACCACATTGGCTTTGGTCCCATTACCACCTTTTCCTTTCAGTTTTAATCTCTTCCAACACCAGCCCTCACACTCTTGTGCTTAGATCCTTCTTCCCAGGTCACTGTTCCTCCCAGTTTTGTTTTTTTTCCTTCTTTCTAGCGCCTTTCATTTAATTCTAAGGTGGATCAAAGAGGCGAGGTTTGTGGAGGCGTATGGAACCAGACTCCGAGTCAGCAAGTAGCTTTCTTTACTTCTGTGCTGAAGAAAAACAAAAATCCCTCATATGCTGCAAATACAGTTAGAGTAGACATTAGAAACTGGAGTAGCTTCTCTAGGAAGTTTCACTTGCCTAAATCCACCAACAGCTTATATCACAGCAACTCATCAGTGACTGTTGGTATCCTTCTCGAGGTCTTCTTTTAATCTCTTTTTTTGTTCTCCCTTTATCATCTGTTTCGGGGGGGCAAACAGCAGTTTAACCTGATGTCTGAGCCTCAACTCATCCTTTATTCATTCCCATTACAGGAGCAGGAGAGCTGGTCTCTGTGTGTAGCTTCTGCTGCCTCCCCCTCCATTACAAAGATAAATGAGTGCTTCTTCGTATTCTTCCACACATAACCAGTAGAAATGGTGAAATATTCCCGCCTGACACTCGTGAGTCCACTTTGTGACAAGACAGATATTATGCCAATGCTGTGGGATAATGTAAATACAGCACCAGGTTACAAGTGGTACATAAAAAGGGTCTTAAACGGGGTTTTCAGCTTTGTGGGTCATAAGCCTATGCTTGTATGCGATTTTCTAAATGAGCACATTTGATATGCTTCCTTGAGTGTAAATAACATTTTGTAAAAACTATGAAATTGAAGCACATTTTTAATTATTTATAAAGTGGCCACAATATGTGCACACAACCACATCAAGCCAAAAATGCACCTTCCCTTTATACTAGTATTGGTCATCATGTATTGTGTTTAAAGTGTACTCAAACAAAATATATATTGGCCAGGAACTAAAAGGTTGGTGTTGTATACTGACCATCAGCTGCCCTAATGTATAAGAACTGGCATCGACATCGGCCACAAAAACAAAATATCAAATGCTGATGTTCTGCAGAGGAGGATCGGGTGAACACCTGTACGGTCTTCGAACAAACGGCTTCAGCAGGAGCTGTTTATTGTGAACACAGGCATTAAAAGCAGGTGGATGAAGAGGTCAGGATTTTCCTTTAATCCTCACACGACTGTTGGCAGAGGAGAGCAATGAAGGGAGGGAAATCGCTCTACTGTAACAGTGTGTTTTGGGAGGGGTGATCCTGGCATTGTACCAGCGAAGCATTGTTTACTGAGAATATCCGACACTAATTACAGCCAGTTAAAATGGCACCACGGTGCTGTGATGTACATACTGTAGCTGAACACATACCACGTACACACAAATAAGGAGATAATTAAAGTATCTAAAAAAATTAAGAAATTTTAGTGAATGCCACTGCAGCTACTGTGTGAAAACACCAGTTTCTAAATTATTTAAGAAGTGTACAAATTGTCAAAATAAGAAGAATTTTCAAAACATTTGGAAAGATTAGATGGTTTCGTCAAAACATCACTGTTGCCTATGTGAATTTTGTTTTGGTGAGTTTGATCTGTGATGTAAGATGTACAGCTACCGTAAATCATAGCTCACTGCATGACTTCATATATTCATTGTATGGGCTTTTTAATCACTGCAGGAGTATTACTGAATTAACAATTAGGGAAGAAACAGAAGAGAAGAATAATCTTTGACTTCTTCTGAAGTACAGTAGAACAACACATGTAGAAGTAGTATGGTGGCAAAGAAAATGGAACAAATCTATAGACAGGAAAACAATAGCGGGAATGCTGACTCAGCATTCACAAATCAAGCACATCCTTTTCACACTGTCACCTTTAATGAAACATAAACCTCAGATATCACACACACAAAAATCCCAGCCCAACATGTTTGGGTACTGTTTCTCACTCATTAATTAAAGGAATTTTGTTTCCAAATCCAGATCAGGTATGCTGACACACCAAGCGTAGATGAGAGGGCATTATGGTGGAGTCGCAGGTGTTCATCCATGGCTGCAGTGCTCTCACTGATTTGATTGTTATCTATAATCTAGAAGGCTATGAAGCAATCACTGAGTTTAACAGCTGGTTTTTGTTTGGCCAGTCTGAAGGCATTAGTTTTAGCCGCACACTTAACTTCTTGCCTTTTTGTTTTTGATCATTAGATTAGTGGTTTTATCAGGCACAGGTATTTTAATATGCCTGTTTGTTTCTAGTTTTTTTTTAAAGGTATAAAACCGATCCAAGTTTAACAGTTCTACTTGATGAGTAAAATTGTTACAGTATTTTGAACTTTGCTTTTGTTTTGTTAGAATTTAAGGCATACTTTGTGTGAAAGTGGATCATTAAGGTAAATTTTCTCTTCACCTTTCCTCTCTCTTGATCTGTCCCTATGTTCTATGAGATATTTGTTTTCTCCCCGTAGCAGAATAGATATTTGTTTAGTGGATCACCATGTACCATATAAAGCACCATATACAGGAAAAAGTGGCAGTGGCCAGCTGCTTTTACTAGATAATAACGGGAGGCCGTTGCAGAGACACACCCACAACCTTTCAAATAGAAGGTTTTTGTTTTAACACTCAACCATTGGTGCAGAAATGTTACAAGTTTTGCTGCAGGGCTTCTAAACATATGTTTTATTGTTTCCTCAGCTCTGGTTTTACACTAAAAAACTGCCTAACAGGGTGCTCTTTCTGTTGTTGGGTGTCTTTGTACCTCATGGCAGAAACTTTGCAATGTAAGAGGTAATACATTTCAGCACTTCTGATCTTTGTGGGGTGAAGGGGTCAACAAGACAAAGAATTTGATTGTTATGTTTTGCTTTCAAACACAGCAATAAATGTAACATTTGAATCCCAGCAGGACAGTACTTTAAATACAAAACGGTTTAGATCTTGTGTGACGACAAGCTAATGATGTAGTTAACTCAGGCTGCTGCTGTGTACTGTACATTGAACCCATCTCTGTTAGACAATAAGGCGGCCATTGACAGCCCTCATCAGCGCCCGTCTGGGTCTCAGGATGAAATAAGTCAGCTAATGCACTAACAATATTAGATGATTAGATTTAAACTGGACATGTAGTTTTACTGTATTACTGCAATGTGGCAAGAACTCACTTAAATGTACTTTTACAATCACTAATGTCAGTTCTGTCGTAGTTTTTCCAGTCAAATAAAGGACTAAAGTAATTAGTAGGCCAGGTTACAAAATTGTAAAATGAGTAATTGGGAGACCTTCAACAATCGTGTGAATCACACACTTTTTTTCTAGACTAACTTCCTCTGAAAGTCGCCACTGTCCTGTCTCCTCTGGCAGGTCCTGGAAATGTTGTGTCAGCTTTGTGATAGCCCCTTCAACTTCCTCTCACTCCTCAGAAAAAAAAAACACCCCCTCTCTGTAAAGGAGGGGAAGCAGGAAGAAACATGTAAAAAAAAGTTCTACTTTTTTGTCTAAAGCAAAAAACTGAGCTTTTCCAATGCATGAATTGTTGGATTTGTAGTGAAAAGTGAAAATTTGGGCAAACTATGAATGAGAACAGCTCTTGTATGGCTAGCCTAAAAGTGTTTCTTAACTGTTTGGAGAGCCAGCTTCCACTCCCTACCTGCTTTTCTGTTGAGGTCCAGTTTGAACACCTGGGAGGAAGCAGCTGTAGGTGGTGATTACAGTTAGGAGACTCCAAAATAACTTCTCCTCGGCCTACTCTCTCACTCCATTCAGTCCTTCTAAGCCACCCTCTTCCAACCTTTACTTTCTTTCCTCTGGTAATAAAGACCCATGGAAATAAAGCTACAGGAGAAGTGCAAAAAATACACCCAAAAAACTTTGCTAAATTGTCTCAGTTCCCATTCTGTCTAGTCTCAGGCCTTAATGTTTGTTGATTTGTATATAAAGTGAGTAAAATACGTCGCCTGGCTCATCAGTATGAGGAGTGTTGGCTGCGTACAAAAAATTAACTCACTATTTGTGCGAGCATGCTTGTGTTTCTACTGAGCCCCCATTAATCACACGCCCAGGACTTTTCAACAAAGTACACACTGCTACAGAACTTAAAGGCAAAGTGTTATCACTGATCTGTCTGAGAAATATACACCATGTGTAATTCAAGGCCTAACATATCTTAGAGGAATGCATATCACTCACTACCTTTAATGACTGAGTTTTGGACTAAGATGTCCTTTTGATGAAAAATGATTAAGTTTTTGCCATCCTGGTCAAACTTTGTGAAAGTCAGGTGTGATTTCACACAACATTGTTAAGTGCTTGATCTGTTAGAGTTTAAAGTATGTGTTGAGGATGCTCTTAAGGTCTCATAGCCTTTGCAGTACTGCTCAACGTTCTCCATTCTAAACAAGTAGTTTTGGTATTTTTATATCTTGACTGTATCATCATAATTGTAGATTTAGGTCTCCAGCTCAAAAACATCTTAGCAGTTTTATGTTCAGTGACTTCATATAATATATGACTTTTCATGGGATAGTCCCAAGAATCCAGTCCAGTTCCACTGCTCTTAGGTAATAGAGGTCCCACCCAGCTGGCTTCTGCAAGTGAAGAATACTGCTCTAGTCTTCATCTTTTGTCCTTAGAGACTAGGAACCAGCATCTGGCCAGAATAAGAAAGAACACACCTAAACTGAATGGGGGAACAGATTCTAATTTGCATTCAGTCAGAGAAAACAGATAAAATAGAATTACAGGGTAGTAATAATAATCTTATATAAATTTGATTATCAGTTGCTTACCAGTCTCCTTTGTTATTCTACTTCCAGTCCTAAAAACAGTGCTTCATTTTTCTCAGAAAGCAAAATGCTCTGGAGAAATGTTTGACTGTACAGTCCCATGATCATGACAGAAGGAAGGGAGAGATCCGCACCTATTGGTTAACCCAGCCTCCCCTTTAAATTTTCACACAGTGAAATATTGGTTCCAAACAGACCCACACCTGCACACTGTCTCAGTACCTATGGGTGTTATAGATAAAAAGGAGGTAGGATCAATATATCAAGGTATGACTAGTTGGTTTTACCTGTTACCTCAGCCATTTCACCAATGATTGCTCCACAGAGAGAGTATATTAAGAATAGCACAGCTCATCTTCACCCATGTGCACCCGTTCATAGTTTATGAGGTTCTCATAGTGAAGACAGCTACATAGAAGTGGCACAAAAAACTAACTTGAACCGCTCTCACGTGGTTTTGATGAGATCTTGCAACATTTTTACAAACACGCACTCCTTGGCTGATTAGGCAAAACAGATTTTCATGGCTGTCTTTGCAGCAGGCAGTCCACCATCATGGTCATTTAGCAGAAGGGTAATGGTGTGAGCAGCACCGGTTGACCGCTCTTCAGCCGTAGTCGCCCTGGAGGATGTGTTGTGGTGAACGAGCGGGGGGTTAACTTCTTCCTGGTCACATGGAGAAAGGCCACTTTGCCTGGGGTGAATGTAGTGGAAGAGTGAGGTGACAAAAGAGCTTTTGTGCTTGTAAGTTTAGTATGTTAACCCCTTTCTGTCCGCGCTTCAAACTAAGGAGGAAAAAACCCACTGTGACAAAGTGAGCAGCAGCCTCAGGCAGTGTTTCATTGTGTGCCGTGTGTGTTGTGGTTGTTCAGGATGTCTGCCTTCTGGGAGTCTTGTGATAGAGCTGACATTTTAGAAACTGAAAAGTCGTCATTATATTGTCATAATACTACACACATTTTTTTTTTCATAAAAATAAATAAAACAACAGCTTTTGAGGGGCCTTTGTGTGTCAGTGTCAGAGTTAGTGAAACCACAGTAGCTTGTTAACACTTGTGTGCGCGCGGGGTCCCCGGGACCCCGAGTGAAGACCGACCGACCGAGACTGATTTTTTTTTTCTTCTCTTAAACAAAACCTCCCGACCGACCTTCAACGGGACACGAAAGAAAAGGAGAAACCGACGACAACAACGC
>JAVKLF010000069.1:2391917-2406296 GCA_034783495.1 Millerichthys robustus | reverse complement strand
TGTGTGTGTGTGTGTGTGTGTGTGTGTGTGTGTGTGTGTGTGTGTGTGTGTGTGTGTGTGTGTGTGTGTGTTAGTAAGAACAAGGTGGAATTGAGAGATGGAGGAACACGGTGGAAATGAAGAAAAAAGATACAAGAACAACACACTCAGCGCACAAACCCACATATCTGAAAGTAGCAAGTCTGTGAAAAAAATTACTCTGTAAAAACATCTATTTCTGAGTCTCCTGGCTCCTTTAGCACTATGGCATGTATGACCAGATACTTACACACACACACACACTCACACACACATACAAACACACACCATTTAAGTCATGCAGTCTAATGATGTCACACACACAAGTTGCATATGCATGTTTGCCTGTCCCAAGAGTTTTCTCTGTAACACAAAGCTTGTTGCTTAAGGTTTTGCTTGCCACTGTTGGATATATCTGCAGCTGAATTTTACATCTGAAGCCTAACATGATTTTGCGCAAAGTTAAAGTGTAAATAATGTGTCTAAATCCTAGTTAATATTAATAACCCAGTTACTTTTAGATCTCTTGCTTTATACTGTTTTGTGGGGTAAAGTGAAATGTTTCTCTTTCTTCGTTCTACTGTTTGCTTTCCTTCTTTTAAACAAACAGCTTTCATGAAATACAAAGGTTACTAAAGCTATAGCTGCATTAACAACCTTTTTTTCCACATGAAGTTTATTTTAGGTTCCATCTACCGTAATTGGTTTAATTTGGCTGCTTTGTTTACAGGTGATTCTTTGGACACTTGAACCATAGAGCATATATATACATATGTATATGTATATTTTCTAGCTTTTCACATTCGGCACTAAATTCACCAACTTTATGTAGCCCTAAACATTGTAACTTCTCTACGCTCCTTTTAAAAACTAATAAATAATATTAACTTCTGTGTCTTTGTTCCTCCTTGTGCAGTGACTAACTACAGTAATGTTGTGGAGGCTGGTTCAGACTCAGATGATGAGGACAAGCTGCACATCGTGGAGGAGGAGAGCAGCCTTGTGGATGGGGCCGACTGCGACAGCATCCTGCCTGATGATGAGCACCCCAGTGTACACAGCTGGGACCCAGGTGAGGCTTGTCAATATCACCATCCATCCATCCATTATCTGTTACCCGCTTCTTCCTTTCAGGGTCACGGGGGTCACTGGTGCCCATATCCAGCAGTCACAGTGCGAGGGGTGGGGGACACCATGGACAGGTCACAAGTCCATCACAGCAATATCACCATACATCACTAATACTTTAACTAACAAATCCTCAACCCTCTCATACAGAGGGTCTTATAAGAGCTTGTTTTTTTACATAAAAAATCACCCCTGTGTTGAATAGAAAACTGTTTTACACAGTATCATTTAGGAGGTGGAATGTTACACACGAATCAACGGTTTGGTACAATGAGAAAAATAAAAAAATTCTAGTTGATTTTGATTGCCAGATATAACTGTTTTCACTGTGGTCACCTTATTGAGAAATGTTATCTGAAAATCATATGACAAGAATAGAAGCTTTCCAAGGCAAAGTCACATGTGCACCCTCTTCAAACACAGTGCTTGTGTAATTAGCAAATTGTGTGAAAAACAGCCGACAGCTTGCTGGTGAGCCTTCAGAAATGTGTTGGAATATGATGCAGTTCAGTCAAAGTATTAGTGATCTAGTAAGTAAAAAGACTAAAGTTCTTTTCCCCTAAAACAGGGAACAGGGGGCATCTTTTTGTATGAAAGGGGACCAAACCCACATATCAAAGTCTGTCTGGCCAGTTCTGACCCACACAGCACACATACACTCAACCAGATACAGCAAAGAATGACGGACCTTTGGTGGCCCAGATGTGGTTTGCACAGCCCAGCACCACATAAATCAAATTACATCTGGGCCAGTTGTGGCTTGCCATTCTATAAACAGTGCCAGTCCTGGCCCAAATTCTGTTGACAAACTACTTGCAGTGCCAGCTGAACGCCAGATCTGAACCACGCCTGCCTGCTATGTGGCTAGGCTGTGCTACTGTTGACTTAAACCCAAACTCGTTGCATCCTCACCTGAACAGGTCAAAGGTGGTTTGGCAGCAAAATAAATGATCAAGGGACAATAAAAAACAAGTCCATCATGGGAAAAACCTTTGAGAATATTTTTTATTTTTCTGAAGCCCGTTGAAATTGTTTTTATTACGGTAGTTTAACTTTCTGTTTTTAACCCAAGCTAAAGAGATAAGGTCTAAGTTTGAAAAAGTTTTACTAACACCTGCAGGGTTATGCAGCAGGCTTTGTCTCATTGTAAAACACAGTGAAAGGAAACAGGTACTACATGTAGAGTTTCAACTAAGACAGGAAGCCTGATATTAAACAAAGACAATGCTAACACAGGGAGAGACCGTCAGATACAGAAAATAGTCTTTCAATCAAAGTGCCAGTAGAGAACTTTGCAGCACTGGTGGGTGTTGGAGGGGCCACTACAAACTGCTTTTCACCCTAAACTGTGTGAAAGTGGCATCAGAGGCAGCTCACTACGCAGGAAGGGCTCACGTCACACCTCTCTCCTGTTTCCAAAACAATCGTGGGTGCTGAAGGATGTTGGCGTTCCAACCTGGACTCAAGGCCTCACATCTATGCTGCTGAGTATGAGGTCAGCTCAGAGGTTTTAGTCACGTGTACGATACTGTAACGAGCCCAAAAGAAATGCAATTAATAGAAAAGGTCTGAGGTAGAAGGTTAATCTTGGTATTTACCTGAATTTTGAGACATGAAACTGTGTAGTGAAATATCGCTTTTGTTTCAGGGACGGATTTTCAGAAATTCTCCCCAGTTTTCTTCAGTTTCAGTTGCATGGTTTTGTTTGCTCTGAGGCACATACAGAATAAACCACAGATCTGTGCACAGAACAGCCACACATTCCTCTGACCATGCTGTCATTTTCATCACTGTTCTCTTGCTCTACCTCCATGCATAAAGGCAAAGTTAGAGGGAGAATAATGTCATTGGTTTTGGCCAGAGCTCGTGTACATTAAACACTTCAAAAACATGAGTTACATTGAAACAGCACAGCAGAGCTGGCTGAACTCCAGATGCTTTGCCTGATCGGGGCTTTTTCCTTCACTCATCTGCGCGCAACACACACACACACACACTGCTCTACGATCATTTCATACAAAAAGCAGCATTATAGACTGTATGTGGATCAGATTAAATAAACACACCTTTTTCTTCTCCTGCATCTGTTCTAGTCTTTCTCCAAAACGCTCTGTCTCTGGTGTGGCCTTGAAAAGTGACCACCACCCAGTAATCTTCTCTTCAGCATGGTTTGCTTCAAATTAAAGCCTTGACACTCCATCTCAAGAGGCTTTATATTACTAAAACCAAAGTTGTTTTCTTCTGCATTTTATCGTTCTTTCTTTATTTCTTTCTTTCTCATCAACAGTTCTCCCCTTAATCTGAACCATTCCTTCTGATTATGTTGTATCATTGGCCTCCTTTTTGCTGGGATTACTCATTCACTCCCAAATGATTATGTCAAGTTGGAGCAGCCCAGGACTGCTGCATTAAACTGCTGACAAATTCCAGGGAGTAGGGCAGGTAGAAGGACCGCTGACCTAGGAGGACTTACGCTTTACATTTAATGAGTTGGAGAGAATGATTACATCTCAGTGAAAGGTAGGGTGGAGCGGGAGCAAAATGACAGAGCGATGTTAAAAGCCAGGAAATGCAGGCTGTCCCTCACACCGTTTATGTGCTGTTCCCTCAACAGTGGCCTGACGTATGACAAAACACAATGTCTGCTAAGTTGGACTCTGATCCATTGGGAGCTTGTTTTGCTGCTTTCAGGATATGCTTTTTCATTCCTGGATGTTTTGCTGTGTTGTTAAAAATGAGCCATCCTTCTGTAGAGAAAGAAACATCTCTCTAGAGCGTTGAAAAGATTGTCCAAAAGAAGCATGTTTGATAGCACACAGCTGAATGACCAAATCATCTCAGATTTTCACTTATATAAGGGGTTGTAAAATTATTTACCCCCTGGGTGTTCTTTATGTTTGGTTTTCTTACTACCTGAAATTTTCAATGTAATTTTAAGTAACTGGCCTGCACAAAATAGTTCACTCGGGAAAATAAATTTGTCTTTTAAAAAAATTCTTCACAATTTAAAACTAAAATGTGATGCATGCATATTTACTCACCTCCTCCTCCTTAAAGCCCCACCCATTGCCTTTACAAGCCACATCCGTCCATTCAGACATTTTTTTCCACTTATTCATGGGCAGGTTGTGGTAGCAACAGTTCCAGGAGGGAAACCCAGACATCCCTCTCCCCAGAAACACAATCCAGCTTTTCCTGACTGATCCCAAAATTGTTCCAGAATAAGGTCCCTCCAGTGAGTTTTAAGTCTGCTTCAGGTTTTCCTTTACAGTGGGATGAGCCAGAAAACCTCCATAAGGAGGTGCCCATTAGGCATCCTAATCACAAGACCGACCCACCGAGAAACAGTGGCTCTACTCTGAAGCCCGGAACTCAGTCCAAATGAGAATCTCTGGTTTGAATGAAGGATTGTTGGTCAGATGGTTGGTTAGATGGACCAAGATCATGGGGATAGATGAGAATGCTGGAACTGCTGTGAAAGGTGGGGTCATACAGCATTAATATTGGGTGATGATAATGTAGATGAGTAGTTATGTACACAGGTTTTATTGACGTTGTTTTATAAACAGTAAAATATTGAATCGTACTAGTCCCTTCCAAAAATTTCAGCTTGTGAGGCAACAAAACAAAGAGAATTCCAAAGAAATGAGAGGATACTTTTGCAGCACAGACCATAGGAAGCAGTGGGGTCATGGGTCATCCATGGCTGGAAATGCATCATGGGAACCTGCTGTATCATATATTGCAGAATACAAAAAAGAATAACAGAAGCAAAAATAAAAAATAAAAGTTAAAAAGCATTCCAGTGTTTTGTGCACTGTACTTATATCAAGACAGGCTGTAAATTCAGATTAGAGCCACACAACACCTGAAGCTTTTTTTTACTGATCTTTTACGCATGCAGCAGTGCATTCACATCCCTGCGTCAGCACATAAGTGGCCTGTGTGATGTTTCATGTCAGGGGAGCAGCCTGATAACGTGGAGCCACCTCAGCAAGGCTGCTAACCCTCCCGGCCCTCCTATGTACTTGAAAAAGAGCAGAGTGAGACAAACACACACCAGGAGTGAAAACAACAGCATGTCATGTCTTTGCACCACGAAACCCCAACTAGGATTTTAACACACACACACGCACACACGCACGCACGCACGCACGCACGCACACACACACACACACACACACACAACCCTCTCCTCCGCTCAACATTTTGTAGCCTTGAGGTGAGTTTGTGTGTTTGGATGCAGCTGTTGAGCATTGACGGTGCCCGGTCAGCACTTCTTGACAAGCAACACATCTTTGTCAGTATTTTTCTTATCACTGGTCTTACCTTTTTTTAAGGTTTTCCCCATGTCTTTGTATGTATGTATTCATGTGTTCGTTGGTCTGTATTGTTAGCTAAGTATCTCATAATTCACAGCCAGTTCAACAGATATTTAGCTAAAGTTTCCTGTGATAGTAGCTGATCAAGGACTGATTACTGGCATAAAATTTTGAAAATGTTGTCATTAACTTTTGAAGTCAACTTGTATCGTCTCTACAATGTATCTTACTGAAATTGTATCATACTCTCAAAAAATGATCATTGGTTTTTGGAACCACAACTGGTTAACATTTGGAGTCACCAATTAGCTACTGGAGGTAAGTGACCTTTAAAAACCCACTCTGATATTCACAACAACAACTTTCAGGACTTAATTTTAGTCAGCTGAATTCAAGATGGCCACCAGCTAATCATCATCAGCCAACACAACATCTGTAAACCAGTCAAGTTTACAGATACTGAGCATATGATGTAAAAGTACCTGAGTGTCATTCACCACACATTCTATGAGCACATCATTTACAAGGTTTGACAGAACGACTTTAATACCATTCCCTCTCAGCACCAAACGATTTTAGTTTAAAACTCTATCAAGGACAGCAGGCAAAATGCATTCCTTGTAGAAATTTGTCAAAAGATTGTTTGGCATGTAATTATAGCTGATAAATGATGTTTGTTAACTATAAACTGTGATTTTAAAGCAATAGTCAATAATTTGAGAAATACACAACAATTGTAGCAATATAAAAAAAATAACACAACAGAGCTCGTCTAGATATTGATTTTTCTATCTTACCCTCAGCCAGAAAGCCAATAAAAATGTTTACCAGAATGTTAAAGTATTTTTTACATGCTATTGAGAATGTGGTAAATATGTCTCAGGGTGTTTCTGATGCCGCTGAGGTCATGGGAGAAGAGCTGTGCGATGTGTGGGGGTTAGCTGGCCCTAATGTGGGCTGAGAAATCCAGGATTTGACTTTCTCAGCACCTGCTGCTTTCTCCTGCTTCTCACACACGCACTTGCTCATCAAAAGACAGCCTCTTTATCAGAATAATCTCTCACAAGGTTATAACGGGACAGGAGGTTTCTTCCAGCAGTCTTTGATAACCATAGCAACAATTGGGTACAGTCGTATTGTTTCACAGCATTGTTAAGGTGCACCAGAGGAAGCTAGAGCAATGTTTGTGTAGAAGAGCACTGGTATTCCCTTTGCCTTGGTGAATCATGAAGCTCAACACCTGTTCCTGTCTCTGAGGAGAACACAGCTGGCCCTGTCTTTCAACACATACAATTCACAAAATACAATTCTCAAATGTCCACTAAGCAGGGGGAAAGCTATAATCGGTCCATGAAACATCTGCCCAGTAAACACTACCACGGTCTCCATAGCAAGCTCACTTTGCTTTTAGCTGATAGCTCACCTCTGAAATGATTCTCTGTAACGACACACAGAGGTACACTAACACATCTGAGGTGAAATGATGATCCAGTTAGTTGCTGACAAACCATACCTGATTCCTCCAACCACTTCAAATAGCACAATGAGAACTGAGAGCAAAAGAAAAGAAGGAAGGGAGGGAGAGAAGGAGGAAGGAAGGAAGGATTTAGAATTTGGTCAACCAGAAATTGTGTGTCTAAACGGAGTTATTTTGTCATGTTTTGAAAATGATACAAGGGAAATATTTGTTAGTGCTTCAGATCAATGCAGCTGAGTTCAACTCTATGCCTCTTTTGGTTACACAAAGCTCGCTTTATTTCTGAAAGCTGACATCCATTCTGATGTGGTCGGCTCAGTTTGTGTGTTGTGAACAGTAGTTTAAATTTGGACTTTTTTTTGTGTCTGTATTGCAAACCAGTTTTGTAAAAGTGCCCTAATTTGATATGGGTTTGAAGCTTGTGAAAATTTACCACAAAAAGTTTTGAATGTGATAGTAATTTAAAGGACCAAGACTGCGAGCCTCTGCAATGTGAGTGAAGAAGTTGAGAATGTTTTAAGACATTATTGACTTCTATGCAAATACTTTTTGCCAACTAGTCTCCAGTAGTCGCAGCACATTGAGATCCGACCACGTAGCTTTGCTGATTGCACAACATTCTTTCAATGACCAACATGGTAGACAGACAGTGTCACTGCATGAGTTCTAGAGACATCAGTTTGGTAATTAGTACCCTTTCAAGTCAAGCTTATGGGATATGATGGAAGAACATGCTTGGCTCTTGCATGCAGCTTCTCATTGCTAACCCAATCTGAAGGCCATGCCTCTCCAGAGAAAATTTGAGTGTGCATGTATGCATCAGTTTCTGTTTGATATATATATGCTGCAACACACGGGGACAAGCTTCATCACCTAATTACCAACCCCAGTCACAACAAGCACCTTACCTAACATTATTAAAGGCCTGTCATTCACTTCTTACCAAGAGTGCAGTGCTCATACAGTGGCCTCTGGTCTTTGATGCTAATGAGTTTTCACATCCTTTTGTGAACATCAGGATGTGGGTTTCCCCCCCGACACTGCATGTCTCTTTCCAGGCTGCTGAACATGTAATGATCAAGAGCTTTGACTGAGCCATTTGAACCATGTATTTCACTGTGATGATATTAGGTAACACAAAGGCTGTGATTCCATAGCTACAGCTTGTAGCAATTGCAGAAACGTGTTAAAACAACAGGGTAATCAATAAAGCATTAAACAGGATTATTGTATAATGAGTACATTTGTCCTTTTTCCAGTGAAGGGGGATTGTGCATCAGATGGAGAAGATGATTTGAGTACAGATGCCTTGGTGGAGGAGATGCTCCAACAAGGTGACACGGCCGTCATCTATCCCGAAGCTCCAGAGGATGACCTCCAGCGCCAAGGCACCCCCGACACCAGCGTCCATGATGAGAATGGTACAGGACATCACACCGCAGACAGTGTTCTCAGATCACACTCGACTGTTTTCAACCGAGGTCTCACAGTCACTGAGCTCTCACACTATTACAACACCTACCTGGTAATTACTCACCCCCAGAGGGAGGGCTTTACCTGCTCCCCGTTTCACCTTAGGTGTTAACTCTCCCCCATTAGCAGCACTCTCTGAGATTATTACACTTGCCATTATTTGTTAAGTGCAGCATACTGGAGCCTTTACAGCTCCTGAGCTTTTGGCTTTTACCTGCTTCTACTGAGGGGGGAGGAAAGGGAACAGAGAGTAAGTGTCAGAACATAAAAAGAAACAGCAACACCTGAATAAATTTGTCACATCTATGTGAGTTCTAAGTCACAGCTACCTGGATGGTAATGTGTATACATTTCCCACCCAAGGACCTCACCTGCCCCTCAGGGAATTTAATACATCACCTGTTAACAAGGTAATGCTTTACCTGTGTGGGATCCAGACAACTGTGACTCTCAGTTAACCTGCTCAGGTCCAGGTGGGCAGCTTATGTTTACCAAGCTCACTTTTCCTCAAATATGTGGGTGTTTTTGCTTCACTCCTTAAACATAACAGAACCACAAATCTGAAACTATAGCTGGCTTACCCAGAAGTGCTGAACTAAAACAAAAAAGTAGTCCTGTCACGTTTCATGCTAAAGTTTCAGATTAAGATCATCTCATGTTGAAAAATGAAGGAGTTGAACCTTAAAAATGAAATTGTGCACAATTTTGCAAGATCACGCTCAGATTCTCAGCTTCTACTATGCTAATATTTAGCTCAATATATGTGAAATTGACTGAAATAAAATCATTTTATGTTGGCTAATATATTTAGCCAACATAATTGTGTCCATCTTGAATTGGATTGACTCCAAAGGTTAATGGTAAAGTTTTAAGCAAAGATCTCACACAGCGAGTAGCACTTGGAGTATGTGTTGTGAATGACTGCAACCACACCAAATTCTTTAGTGCAACATTTGTAGAATTGGCTGAATTACAGTCAATTTTGTGTTTTCTATGGTCAGTTGCTTGTGGCAGCCATCTTGATTTGGGTTGGCTCCAAAAGCTAATCAGTTGCAGAGATACAGCCAATGAATAAATTCTTACAAAATCTTTAAAATCCATCCAGTGATTAATGAGATATTTTGCTAAAAGACTTGGCTCCAGATAGTTAGTGTAAAAAATTTAAATGAACAGTTCAAACAGTTAAGATGAGCAAACTGTTATTATACAGATATTGTTTTGGAGGATTACTCCCAGCTACTATCACTTCAACTTTCAGGTCAAAATGTGTTAAATTGAGTTTTGACAATTTTTGTGCTTTTTTTTTTTTTACATCAGTGAGATGTATATCCAGTGCTCACTTTCTGAAAGTTAGCTGCTCGCTGTTTACCTGTGGGGGAGGATCTCTATTGTTGTTGCACAACATCAGATAGCCACCCCAACCTCTGGTTTTAACCACCTTTTCTTTCTCTTCCCTTGCCCAGGAACTCCTGATTCATTTTCCCAGCTGCTCACATGCCCGTACTGTTCACGCGGCTACAAACGTTACAGCTCCCTGAAGGAGCACATCAAGTACCGACACGAGAAGACAGAAGAGAGCTTCAGCTGCCCGGAGTGCAGCTACAGCTTTGCATACCGTGCACAACTGGAGCGACATTTGGCTGTTCACAAGAGTGGGCGAGATCAGGTAAAAAAACCCAGCTGACCTGTCTGTCACAGCAGGACACTATGCTTTCATTGACTTAATTCAAATGTGTTGTGTAAAGAACAGTGCAAAAGTTTATAACTAATCCCCATTTATTTCTAGTTTGCTTGAGTGAACAAAACTTGTGATCATTCTGTCTTGAATTGGATTGACCCTGAAAGCTAATTGTTAGATTTATATCTATTAATAATAATGTTTTGAAAGTTTCTTTATAATCTGTCCAGTGGTTTGTGAGATACTTTGTTAACAGACATACACATAAACACACACAGGCAAAAACTTTACCACTCACTTTTTGACAACTGGCAGTAGGCCATAAAAACTGAGGACTGGCTCAAAACCTTTAAACAATAATCTTTGTGATGTTCAGTACTTTTTTCAAAAGATCAGATAGCATTTTTGGCAGCATACTCATGTTAAATTAGGCTTTCAGAATGTAACCACACTGAACCGTATTGCTGTCTCTTAACAGCTTCCAAACATGAGAAATAAACATGAACTTTTACCCTTGATTGATTCATGGCACTGTGACAGGAAAAAAGTTCAAAGGTTGTATTTTTTTCATTGTGTGTCTGACTGATCGACCCTCTGACCTCTCGTCTGACAGAGGCACATCACACAGTCAGCAGGCAACCGGAAGTTCAAGTGTACTGAATGTGGCAAAGCATTTAAATACAAGCACCATCTGAAGGAGCACCTGCGCATTCACAGTGGTGAGTGAACGACCTTTGTCACCATTGTCGTAGAAGAGGATTGTGTGTGTGGGTGTGTGTTTGCACCCAGCAGGTCAGGGTCAATGTATTTATGCCAAGCTTCTCAGTTGGTCATCAATATCTTAGTCTTTACTGAACCAACATTTATGCTTTATTTATATTTTCTTGTATTAGATATATCTTTAAATCATACAGTTTATTGTGTGGTCCTTTCTAATGTGCCATAATTGCGTTTCTTTGGGCATTATGGGACAGCAATTAGAGAAGGGCCTTACCCAATTATGCCATTACATCAACATTTAAGCATCATTGAAATGCATTAGAGTTTTTCCTATCATGCAGCTTATAATCTAGCTTGCCCATTTAGCGTTATTCACTAATGGAAATCGGTTTCTTTCCCACCCCTTCCTTTCTCTGTGTTACACATGTGGTTTTATTCAGGAGAGAAACCATATGAGTGCTCCAACTGCAAGAAGCGATTCTCCCACTCAGGCTCGTACAGCTCCCACATCAGCAGTAAGAAGTGCATCAGTCTAATCTCAGTTAATGGCAGACAACGCTCGGGGAGCTCCAGGAACCAGTCCCAGGGTCCATCACCAGTTCTGCCCACGTCACCCTCAGTCCACAGCAGTCAGATGAGGGAGAAACTGGAGCAAAGTAAGCCCCTACAGGAACAGTTGCCCCTCAACCAGATCAAGACCGAACCTGTGGACTATGAGTACAAGCCAACAGTAATGTCCCCTGCCATCACCGCTATGGGTGGTGGGGTGTTCAGTGGGGGTGCTGCAGCTCCTCTGCAGGGTACAGTGCAGGCGGTGGTCCTGCCCACAGTGGGGCTTGTATCACCCATCAGCATCAACCTGGCAGACTTGCAGAATGCTCTCAAAGTTGCAGTGGACGGTAATGTCATCCGCCAAGTGCTGGAAAACAAAGGTCAGGTGAACTCTGGGTTAACCACTGGAAATCTCCACCAAACGCAGCAGCAGCTCATCTCAGCCATTAGTCTGCCAATTGTGGGTCAGGATGGAAATGCAAAAATCATTATAAACTACAGTTTGGATCCTAACCGAGGCCAATTTACAGCCCATAATTTGAAGAAAGAGCAGGTGTCACCAACGGAGACTGCTGCTGACATGTTCAAGTTCCAAAAACTCCCTGAGGACCTAACTGTCAGAGGCAGCAGGGTTCACGAGACAAAAGAAAAAGAGGAAAAGACCACTAAAACGTGTCTCCTGTGTGACAACTGTCCTAGAGGGTTGGAAGCACTCCATGCCTTCAAGCACTGCAAGACAGATGGTGTCAGGCTAAACGGAGCAGGCTTGGATAAGTCTGAGTCTGCTGTTGCTGCCCTGCTGTCAGATGGAGGACTCTGCAACCAACCTAAGAATGTCTTGTCCCTACTCAAGGCCTACTTTGCTTTAAATGCAGAACCCACCAAGGATGAAATGGCCAAAATTTCTGACTCAGTGAGTCTGCCAATTCACGTGGTTAAGAAGTGGTTTGCCAAAATGCAAGAAGGTCAGATATCCCTGGGCGCGCCAACACCTCCTTCAGAAGAGGAGGACACCTGTGAAGCTCACTCTGTTGTGTCTCTTGTCCCAGGAAAGGACACAGCTACTACAAACCCTTCTTTGAGCCAGGACAGCCCAACGGAGGCCACACCAGCGGAGGTCAATGGCACCCACAGCTCTCCAGCCTCCCCCACGCCACTAAAACTTAAAGCTGGTAGTCCCATTCAAGCTGATACCCCCCAGAGCACTGAGGGACCCCTGGACTTGTCGCTGCCAAAGCAGGATAGAGAGGAAGTGGAAAAGGTGGTGCCCATAGCCCGTGTTTACCCCCCTGCTTCCTCTAGCTCTAAGAATGAGGAAGAACCCCTGAACTTAACTTGCACAAAGAAAGACACATCACCACTGTCAGCCATGGGGAGCAGCCCAGTCGCACTGTACGCCAGCCAGTCAAGTGCCAAACCCCTTGATATTGTTACCACAATGCAATGCCTAAGAGCACTATCCACCAACAATAAACAGACTATCCTGATCCCTCAGCTGGCTTACACTTATACCACTACAGCTAACAGCCCTGCAGGGACTGAGATGGACGAAACCATCCACCTCAACGGAATCAAGGTGAGCTACCCTTTATGTCCTCTGGGTTTTCTTTCTTTGTTCAGACTAGGGTCACTATTAAATATATAATATATACATAGTTTGAAATTATTCTTATAATAGCATGTCTTTAAAGTAGTGTTTCACTAGTCTGCAACTGTTGATTAGTTGGGGATTCAAAATTTTAAAAAAAAACTGGCAAATTTAAAGTTGCAATCTCATTGAATTCTGAGAGTTTGCAACTATGCAATCAGTAAACTGTGCAGCTGTTAAGACCATTTCTTAATTAATTATTATTTCTTGACAATATTTTTAGACTGGACATCCTTGGTTGTTTTCTGTCATAGAAAGTGGGCCCACCAGGAGCCAGAGCTCTAGAGCTCTAGAAAATACAGAAACTGAAATGAGACAGGTTCAAGATGGACGCAACAACTCTGTGATTACTCTGAGGAATAGTAAATCTAGTAATGCTAAACGTTTGGTACAGCCAGAATAATACAATTTGATGGTCAGTTTAAAACTTTGTTTTACGAAATAAACCAAAAGAAAAGACCTCAATCTGTTTCTCAACATGCCAGACTGTGTTTCAGACTCTTCTGTTACCTCGTGGTTAAAAAAGGATGTTATACTCCCACATTTGCTGTTTTATTAGAATCCTCAGTATTTTAAAGTTAGCTTTGGATCCTATTAAGTAATTAATTAGTAAGCAAATAATTTGCAAAGCAAGCAACATGCTTGTAGTCTAATCAACCGTTTTTATATTCAGGTTTTTGGGGATAAATATAACAGAGTATCATCAGCATAACAAAACAAATTTTATTTCATGCTGATTAATAATGTTACATAATAGAAGCGTTTAGTTTCAGCACCGAACACTGAGATAATTAACTCTGCTGCATGACAAAGATTTATTATTAACTTGAAAAAAAAATTTAAGTTATCAGAGAATGTGTTCTTGTTATGTATTCTTATGTCAGCCACAGTGAACAGGTTTGATTCTAGGCCTTTTTGTAAATGTATTAATTTACAAAGATGTAATATCTCATTTTGCAACATTGAAACACAAATAGAAGGGAATTATACGGATATATATTGGGTGATTTTTTATATATAGCCTATATAATTTCATTTTAATTTTTTAAGCAATCAGTCAAATCATCCAATCTCTGTATGGTCCAGAACCTTCTTCTGACTGTCTAGAACCATCACAAGACTGTGGTGGTTCCTGCCGGATCTTTAAAAACCTTCAAATATCTAATCAGTAAGTTATAGTTCTAAGTTGTATTATGAACTGTCTAAAGTCAGCTGGTTTTTAAAATGATGCTTTTTAATGGCTTTTCCTTGTGCAGACACCTAATGAAGCCCATAATGATGGATATGGATCTGTGTGTGTGTGTGTGTGTGTGTGTGTGTGTGTGTGTGTGTGTGTGTGTGTGTGTGTGTGTGTGTGTGTGTG
>JAVKLF010000069.1:2356539-2375051 GCA_034783495.1 Millerichthys robustus | reverse complement strand
GGGGGGGGTGCAGGAAAAAAAAGTTCCAACAAAGAGGCTGGCAGAACATGAATCGCTTAGCATCAACAAGGATGACTTCCATGCAAATACAGAGAAACCAGAGAGGGACTGTGTCAAAAGCTTGATTTAGTCAGTGTGTGTGTGTGTGTGTGTGTGTGTGCGTGCGTGCCTGCGTGCGTGCGTGCGTGTGTTCAGCGGTTCAGTGAGAGCTGATTTGCCTCGTGCCAAGAGAATCCTCTCTGGTTGTTTTTCCTTCTTCAGTGTGGAGGTGGGAGATGAGGAGAAAGATGAGGAGGAAGAGGAGGGAGGATGGACGTTTGGAGAAGTTAATCCACTGGGATTAAGCAGCGCAGCCTGAAGCAGGAGAGCATCTGGGTCGTGGAGCGGAGGACGAATCCATGTTCTTCACTACACCCTAGTGGGAGAGGGGTGACACTGCTCGAAGAGCGACGAAACCAGAAACTAGAAAATGACTTTTTTGTCCATTCTTCTACACAAACTAAATTTAGCACAAAAAGTAAGGACATTTGTTTTTAAATCTTATACTGAGGACCTGATTGGCAGCCCCTTGTCAAATCTTTCATGTGCACAACCCAAACACTCAGCTCTACTGCTCATCCCACAAATGCATGTTCCTTACAAATGAGGCACTTTTTAAAAGAAATGAACTGGTTTTCCAACAACATAAGATGTTTAAGCCAAAACATATAGTTTTAGTCTAAGATTCTCATATTTGCTGTGTCTCTAAATTACTTGTGTCAAACTTCAAACAGGGCTTCCTGTGGCTTTCGTTTAACAGGAATTTTCTTCTTGTCACTCTTTCACGCTTTCATTTCTCAGGTTATTCTAGTGTTGGTAGCCTACAAGAATCCATGCTGGGAGGAAAAGTTGGTCGCTTCACTCGTGTTTTAAAAACAGAACAGACCTAATACCAAGATCACACTCAAATTTGTGGACTTTGAGGATGAGAAAATAAAGTTTGAACCGCTTGTTTTTTCATTTCCGTTGAAATGAAGAAGTTGGCCCCTAAAAAGATTTTTAATTTTGGCTTCTTGTGAAAATGATTTGGACCACCCAGAGTTCAAAAGGTCACACAGCTGTAATAAGAAGTTAGAAGATTGTGTATAATTGCAGCTCGATTCTAAGGTTTGAGGAGAAATCAGAGGAGAGTCATTTGTGCAAAATGTTTTGGCTTTGAAAATTATCTTGTGAACTTGGGATGACGTCTTGTCTCATCTCATGACATGAGTGTCTCATTACAGTCTCTTCTACTTTACTAATGAGGTGGCTTCTAAAGGCAGTAAGATGCACAGGAGTTTAGTTTAAGAGTAAAGGGGTCTGAAAACAAATGCACACCACACGTTTCAGATTTTTATCATTTTCCTTCCACTTCATAAATATTTGAGACTTCATGTGTCTGTCACAAAAAAAACAGACTCATAGTGGGGGTTCCGTCTACCTGAACAAACATCCTGGATGGATGTTGGGAGGAATATGGTAGGGATGAAGGACGAAGCAACGAGATGTTGTGGAGGATTGAACTGTGTGGAGATGGATTTGAACTGGGCGATGAGGAATCCGCTCTGTAACCCTCAGAAGTAGTGTCGCTGAAGGTGGGCCGATCTAAAAGAGGTTGAGTGAAATGAAAGGGATGAAAGGGGATTAGGAGGATGAGAGGGATGAAAAAGGGGGCGGGATGTAGGATGAGGCGAAAGGACGAGATAAGTGAGAACTGATGAGGGGAAGGAAGGGTGGATGTTGAAGTACAACACAAACTGAGCTGGAAGGGTGAGCTGATTTTAAGAAAGCTAGTCAGGTGATCAGTGGAGGGATGGAGGCGTGGTCCTGCTTCTGATCCCAGGGCACCATGTTAACTATAAATCATGAGGAGCATTCTTAAAACACTCCTGAGGACCATCTATGTTCTGGGTTCTGAAGGATTGTTTTGTGCCACAGTCATCATCCAGGGTGAAGGGTGCCTAACCGCACTCATATTACACAAGTGACATTTGCAGCTTCCTAAGTTGTGAATGTTTTATGGCCACAGATTCATCAGAGGAGAGCTGAGGATCTGACTCGCCTTCATCCTAAACTCTTCAAGTCGAGGCCTGATGAAGGCATGACGGTTTCCATGTCAGGCAGGGTAGAGGTGGGGGGGCCGCGGCGGCGACGGAGAGATGAGTGGGTGCCCTCCTGGCTCGGCCCCCACGTCCCTTTACTCATCCCATCTGGGGGCAGCGGTGGAGCGAGGAGGAGAGAGCAGGAGCTGAGACCCCTGGGGAGAGATTAGCACTGACAGCACAACAAAGAAGAATGATGCCAGGGGCCTCCGGCTCTTCGACAAATTCAAATGTAATGTATGGCTTTAACTGCGCCAAAGGAGGATCAACATAATATATGATCGACCCACTTTGCGGTGCACTCTGTTGGCAGTGATGTAAAAGCGATTTATGCCTGTAAAAATGTGCAGGCTAATTAAGTAAGACGTTGGCACGGGAGCAAATCCAATAGGCTTATGAGAGAGCTGGCAAACTAGTGTGGCCTTCGCTTCGGAAGATAGAACCTGTGGAGAGTAGAGGGAAAAACTTCAGCTGGATTTTTCCATCTGAAGCGAACAGGGATGGATCAAACGGGGGTGTCTCACGTGTTGATCCTCTAATTGAATTCTTGTTTGAGGCGGCGTCAAGGGTCCGGGGCCTGTGTAATTACGCATGGCCTTTCCACCAATCAGACAGCTGTGGATGAAACGTCCTAATTAGAGCCTCAGAGGGAACCGGCTGCAGCAGGGGAATACATCAGCTGTTAGCTAACTGATTCTAGAGCCAACAGTGTTAATGAGACAGAGGAAACAACCCATACACACACACACACACACACACACGCACACGCACACGCACACGCACACACACACACACACACACGCCTCATGTTAATCAGAGCACCTAGTTTTTCCTTTGTCTCACTGTCGGTACTTATCCACCGCGCATCTTCATCCAGGCAGGAGATCACCTCACTGATGCTCCTCTTCGTCCCCCCCCAAAACACTTCGGCTAAATTAAAGGAACATTTTTACAGTGCAATCATCATTTTACAGCCCCCCAGTCCCCTGCAAGCACTAACAGATAATCTCAAGGTTTCCATGGTGTGGGGAGGGTGTGCTCATTTCTGTGCTGATTGGCTGAGCAGCACCGTGTCACTTAAACACAGACGTCCTGAAGGCTGTGTCACCCCGACCTGCTATCAGACATCTAATGCTGATATTTGACCCCAGAAGGACATGCTTTTAAACGACTTGTGTCTCTGCACACGGACACACATACGTTGACTCTCACTCAGTGCCACTAAAGTCCCCAGACTCCCACAGCAACTGCAGAAAGTAAAACCTCAGTAAGGTGCATCATGATGCCTCATCTCTGTGTCCATATCCTCTGTCACCTTTCAGAGGTGTGGACTAAGATGGGTTTTTTAGGGGGGTACACGATGCAGCTGTTGCGGCTGTTTTGATTGACTTTATTAGCCGTGGCAGCCACATTTAACTGGTTTAACTCCAACAGTTAATCTGTTGTTGACGTACATCAGAATTTACTTTCTGAAAGTTTCATTAAAACTCATCGACTGCTTCGTTAGATACTTTGCCAACAGACTAATGGGGGGGGGGGCTCCGACAGGTAATGCTGAAGTATTAAACACATTTATTGTGCAATAAATGCATGTGGAGTATGTGTTATGAATGACTCTCAGCTACTACCACGCCAAGATTTGGACACAATAGCTGAAAAATGGACTGAATTACACGTATTTTTGTGTAATAGTCAAAAACATAATCGTCCACCTCGGTCTTTCAGCAGCGGGCAATGAACAAAGAAAGACTCATCTCAGAGGAGGTGTAGGTGAGGAAGAGACTACTGAGGTGTGTCTCTGCTGCCACAGCAGGTGTAGCTGTCCAAGGGTAAACAAATAGATATCCTGAAGAAGGGCCATTATCCGTCACGGAGTGCTGATACAGTCTTGCCTTGTATTTATTGCCTACTTAATGGACTTGATTGTATTACTGAAGGTAGGAAGAGGGAGAAAAAAAATCACTGCCTGCTAGAAGGTGCTTTCAGCCTCCTGCAATTACCTTATGTAAATCCTGGCCCGGAATGTTGATCCACTGCTATTTAAAATGCATTGAATTTCCATGGAAAATGATCCACTCCGGCTGCCTGAAGCTCATTAATAACAAACGACGAGCTGGGCTGACATTTGGAATACTTACACGCTTGCTTAGCATCGCCATGCATGCAGGAACACAGCCCTGAGCCTCGCGCCACAGCTATGACAGCACGTTTGGGTGGGGGAATGCTTTCAGTAGGAGCACCCAACAACAGGAAGTGGTACTTATTCTCATACATGAAGTGATGTTTGCAAACCGGCATGAAATCTTTGGACATGTGAGGAGGAGAGCGCAGGAAGGATGCTGATCTCTGACTCCTGGCTAGTATAAAAGCTGGTCTGGTCACTTTTTAAAATGGGGTTCTCTCAATTAGTTATCAGTACTTTACCAGCTGCGACTTCAGATCATGGAGTTTGGAGATAATGGCTCTACTGTTGGATGGAACCTCAGTGGTGAGGGCAGTTGTGTGAAAGAGCTTATGAAAAGTTTAAGGGATTTGATTAAAACTTTCAGTAAGAAATTATTAGATCACTAAAAACAGACTATTTATTGAATCATTATAACTAATTCAAGATTTCTGACACAGCTGACTATTAAAACAGACACAAATGACTCAAATTCAACTGATTTCACAAATATGAAGCTAAAATTTGGTGTGGTAGTAGCTGAGCATTGTTCCCAACACAAGCTTTGACTACAACACGTTGCGTTGTGTTTTAGCTGAACACTTTGGGTCTCCCTGTTGCAGTCAACACTGTTTGTCTGGTAGCAGCACACCTCAAACCTCAGGACACATTTCATCAAAACTCGCAGTAAAGATGGCTGATCAACCTTAGCCTACATATAAAAATGGCTAGATATCAGTGAATTTTACATGTGAAGCTAAAACCTGTGGTGATATTAAGCTGGCAGACAATACTCTGTGCACTAACAGGTCATATTGCATGATAATTAGGTTTTATTATTTATTTAAGATTTAACCAAAACACCTTTAGCTCTATCATAAGATGAGCATAAAACTTATGAAAGTTAGCAGGTGATGTGGATTTCTTCAAGTAATGCTAGGCCTTTTATCTGAATCTGTGTTCGAGACAAGGAGCGCTTCATAATCACCAGCCCCTATAACCAATCAGGGTCACCGAGCCGCAGCTTCTAAAGGGTTTTCCTGTAAAGTAGCAGTGCCTCCCTCGTTTACACCTCATCCAATCACTTTGTCTGACCGAACACCTGCGGGTGGAGGGAGGTGGAGAGTGCTGCTGCAGCCCATCTATAAAACATTTATGCATCATAATGGCTCGTTCACATTACCTGCCCACATCTCCGGGCCTGCAGGAGTAGGCCGAGCTGATGCTGAGCAGTTCTGGACTTTACACCCATCCAAAAAAAAAAAAGATGGAATACAGGGAGCATAAGGAGCACTTCAAACACTCAGGTCCTCACCAGGCTCTGGGCTGTGGTTGCTCCTATGAATTATAGAAATGTTCTAATTGTTTTCTCATTTGGAAATACCAGAGAGGCCGTCCAGTCTGTGTCTCAGTTTTAACAGCTTGTGGTTTTCAGGGATTATGTGTGTGTGTTGGGGGGAGTTCTATGCTGCCTACTTTCTATGTGTTTGTTGAATCCAAGGTGGTCCGCTCTGTCAAAACAGAGCCGGAGCTGAGGTGTAAGTCAAACCTCTGGTTGTAAATTACCAGAGGAAGGAAGAGGGGGGGAGGTAAACGTGGAGCATGTGTGATAAGAAGAGAGTGCAAGAGGTGGAGAGAAAAGAAAAAAAAAGGAAAAACTCAGTAGGTTTTATAAAATGTTTTACTTTCTGAAGACCATGAGAGTGGAGCGGAGGGAGGCCTGTTCATTATATATTATCACTGATAAAAACATATTTCAATATGTTTGAAGAAACCAGTAGCTGAAGTTTTTGTAGAGGAGCGTTCTCAGTCTTGTCTGATGAAGGCGTCTAGTTCACAGAACATTCTGCTGGATGAGATCATACGCAGTGAAACCTGTTGCTAGAATGGCACCTTTTCAGAAACATTAATACAGAGGAGGCAGCGTACAAGGTTTTCTATAGTAATTGAACATTTTGCCTCAGCACACTTTAAACAAGCTTTGGTCCAGACAAGATGGCAACATTTCTGAATGATGTCTACATATGGCTTCTTCTCCCCATGATAGAGCTTTAAGCAGGACTTATTGGACCAGTGGTGACCCAGGGGGGGTTCCAGTCTTTCAGTCTTCGGGAGCTTCAAACTGAAATCTTTTAGCTGATCAACAGGTTTACTTTCAGTGAGAAAACAACGAAGAACACTTTAGCTTTTCATTAGATCTACGACATCCCGACATGTAGCAGGTTTTAACAGTTCTTCCTCTTTCTGTGGCAGAAATGGTTTCCCTGAGGAGCTGAGTTGCAGGAAACAGACAGCAGTGAGATAACGGATGGAAACTGGGAGGACTTTAAGTTTGGCTCCGACCAAACGGCTCCGGCTCAGTGCTCCCTCCACCTCAAGCTTCTTAATCAAAACTGGCACTGTGGCAATTACCTAATTAGACATCAATTAATCCACAGCCTTCAGCCTTCAGCCGTGTCTGACCTGACGAGTAATGACAAAACCTCCGCAGAACAACGGAGACGGCAGAATGATGGAAGTTCGGGGGCAGGGTTGGGCAGCATTTGAGAAACTTTCGAGGTGGGTGTGTGTGTGTGGGGGGGGGGGGGGGGTATCTGTGCAGTTCATTTTATAATGAACAGGTAGAAATATAATTGATTGAAATGTGAAGCCTAATCAGTCAATTCAATAAGCAGGAAATCTGTGCTGAGTGGATTATTTCAATTATGTGATTAAAACTGAGAGGAGAGGGAGCTATAGAGCTGATTGAAGGTTAAACAGGGCCTCACTCCATCTCCCCGTCAACACTTAACGTTACATTCTCCAGACAAATACATACAAATGCTTCATTTGTCTTTTTTATTAGACAGAGCAGTTTCACAAACAGCAGTTAGGCTGAAAATTACATTCAAAATGTGCAGCTGACCAAGACACACCTGCAAACAAAAGTAACAGTCGATCACGTTTTTTTTGGTTGTTTTTTTTTTTTTTTTTACTCCACATTCCGTTTTAAATTCATGTTTAAATTCAAATATACAAAACCAAAGTATTTCACCATCAAAGCATACATACCTCAGTCACAAGAAAATATTATACTGGAACAACTAGTTTTTAATCACTGTACAAAGGATGTGGATTGAAGGGTATTTTTGTTTTTATTCTAAACACTCACACACAACAACCACTTCTCTAAATGCTATTTATTATTAGCTTCGTGTGAAATGATCAGACTGCAGGTCGAAGAAATCCACTGGTTGCTTTCCAGTAACGTCCAGAACGAAGACCAGCAGCCGCCTGGCCCAGCAGCATAATGAGAACGTTACCGAACACAGGTTTGTACACAGGTGGCAGGAGGAAGAGGGGAGGGTCTGCTCAGCTCCTTCAAGTCACACAGGGACATTCTGGCTAACACTGGTTAAAGAGAGGAGCGGGTCATCCAAGTGCCAAAAGACTTGTTACGGGGGGATTATTTGATCCAAAGCACAGCAATCAGATCCGGTTTGGCTCGGCAAGGTGAATCGTCCCGCTCCCGAATCCACCGGCGGACATCGAGGTTCCGGTCTGCTCGGCTTTGAATCACTGGCCAACAGTGTGTGGAACCACTCAAAACCCACCAAATCACACAGACGCTCACACACACCAATCTGAAATTCTGTCCACAGTTGGCCCATAGCTGACAGGAGAAGTGGCAAAAGCGGAAGAGATCCATTCGCTTCTTTTTTCCCCTTCCTTTTCTTAAACACATCTTCAAACTGTAAGTGCAACACTTTTGTAAACTGTTAGTAAAAGTTCTTTTCTCCCATCTTGCTTGGTCCGCAGCAGTGTTCCGTTCATGTAGAGGAAACAAACAAGAGTCCTCTTCTACCTGCCAAACACACTTTCATACTCGATCAGTATAAGCTCCACTATCTGGTTCTGGTAGACCATGTGCACGGCGATATTGCCCGTCTCGGTCTCGGGCCGCAGCAGCGTGGGTCCGAACACGATTGCGACACTTTGGGTGGTCATGCGGTTGGCCTCACTGTGCTCCGTCACCCTGGGAGGAGGGGGTGGAGAGGAATCAGAACAAGAGGAGATTTACAGATTAGATTTGAGGCATTTGTCTGACAATCCTTTGGGGCTTCGTGTGGGGGAAAAAAAGAAAAAAGAACAACATCCTGTGTTTTTACACACAACTCTGGGGCTTTGGATCGAGCACCGAGGCAAACACAAACACTCTGCAACGCTACGAATCGCTCCGGGCGGGGAGGAGAATAGCCTTTTTTAAATAGAATCTACATCCTTGCATGCAGATGCACAAAACAATAACATATTCATGGAAGGGAGGGCGAGGAGGGGGAAAAGGCAGATTAAATCCTCCTGCAAACCTCCATACACTGAATGTCACGCTATAAATTTCCTCAAGAAACACCACTTCATAGGTACAGAATTACAGCAAACACGACGCCATATAAATGCAAATGGGAAACCTAAGCAAATGTCATTGTGAACGTATGATAGAGCCACTGGCTGTGCTGGGCTAAGAATACGCTCTGGCTGAGGTTGGTGTGTGCTCAGAGACAGATTAGTGTGAGGAGAAGTAAACAGCTGAACTGAGCCTCAGTTTGACCCAAACAAAAAAGACGGCAGAGTCTATTTTAAAGGGTGTTCTGGACCTCGTAAAGAGGTTTCCTACCTGTTGTAGACAGCTCTTTGAATGGCACTATTTCAACTGTGATCAGAGTAAAATAGATAAAATAGCACTTCCAAATCTGTTTTGGGCTTTAAAACAGATCATACAAACTTTATTACTTAAACTTTTACGGTACACTGACGTCTGTTTCATATTACACAATGATTTTGGCAGAAACGTTTTGAAATTCCTGCAGAAACGTTCCCTCCTGCAGCCTCAGACACTTTTTATGCTCACAAATAAGCACAGAAATCTATGTAAAAAATATAAAATCATCCCGTTAGCACATTTTTTATTCACTCACACACACACGTGAGCACACAAACACATTCAGTGTGTTTTGCTATTATTTACTGTATTTCACACTTCATATGCAGGTCTTTTATATTCTCACTCATCCATGAGTTGGGGGAGAGAGACAGGGAGTCTTCAGCGCGCTGCAGAGGCTTGACATCTAACCCCCGACCCTCCAATTTAGAGGACGACCTTCCTACCACTGCAGTGGTGTAAAGGCCTTAGAAAATAGAGCTCACAAAAACGGCGATGTAAGTTTTGAAATTGGAGCTGTAATATGTTGGCAGCAATCCAGTAAAGCCGTGAGCTCATCGGACATGTTGGATTTAAACTGAGTTATCTCAAAATCAGAATCATTTTTATTGGCCAGGTGTTTAAAGAACATAAGGAAGGAATTTTTATGTGACTGCTGGTGTCTCTATAATATAGAACAATAAAGTAAATTTGCAACAAATAGGAGAATAATTGTCCTTAACGGTTTCACAGAACTCTGCTTTAAAATGCCAAAAATATACCTTTAATTGTGAGTTATTCTGATTAAGTCTTATTTATAACAAGAAATTGTAAATCAGTAAAGGGGGAAAAAATCTTAGTTGAGAATCTGATCAAAAAATGTAAATGATTGTCACATTTCACAATTATATGTATTTAGGGAGAATTGAGGTCACTTTTTTGTTGAGCAGAAATGTCTAAAAATGTCCTCCTTACCTTCGCAGGTGGTTGAAGAGGGCCTGCATTGTGTCGTGGTTGGGTTTTGGCAACTTCTTAATCAAGTCTTTGACAAAATTCACTCGCTGCTTGTAGTCTGAGCATTCTAGCAGTGAGAAAGAAAATTAGGACATTACCATCCCGGTGTCGCCATCTGGTGGCCACAGTTAGAAATACACAATAGGTAGTGAGGCGGGGTTTTACCCAGAGGGGAGTTTGGAGTTTCACTGTGTGTTTGCATGTTGTGTTGCAGTGTGTGTGTGTTTATTTTAACTTCAGGGCTTCAACACAGTGAAGGGGTCACTCACTGATGGCGTTCACAAAGTCGTTGAAGGATCCATACGTGAAGAGAGGCTCAGGGAGTTCCCTGAAAAACATCTTCAGAGCACCCGTGGTGACGTGGATGTCCTCCCACTTGCTGTCACTCAGATCCACCTTCTCATCTAAAGTAAGCAAAGTAAAACGGAGTGGAAGAAAACACAATAAATACAACACTTATTCTAGTGAAGCACCACAATATGTTACACATACAGTGCTTTAAAAAAAGGATACAAACCCTTTGAACCACAAACTTCAACATGTTTTTATGGTATTTCATGACAGACTAACACAAAGTAGCACATAATTACCCACCATGATTGACAGCAAAGCGAAGTTTCTGGATCACTGCCAGGTTCCCACTTACTCTGTACAAGCCGTCCACGTTGAGCCCTGCAGACATGAGAGCCAGACAGAAGCAGTGAATAATCTGTGACAAAACCAGGACCAACTGAGAACTGATCGGTCAGACCACGTTCAGAACTGGACTGTAGACCTGCAGCCTGTTGTCAGTATATCTTCAACCACACTTCTACAGCAGACCACTGACCTTCTGTTCCCACCAGTAAATAACAACACATTTAGAAAAGTCCTTTACACACAACTAGCATTTACTTACTGTATATGTAAAGAGCATTTCTTTCATTTTTGCTAAACACATCAGTACTTTAATCCATACCTGTGTTCTCTACATGGTCGATGCACATCGTAACAAAATTGGGCACTGATGTGTTCTCCCGCTGGCAGAGGCTGCTCAGATTGCAGCCAAACACCTGATCTGTGAACGGACAGACAGTAACTGATGAGTGGAGTCCTGAGTCTCAGTCCAACTGAAACACATGGAGCAGACGGGGAGCTCCTGAGCAGGCTCCCGATTGATCACCTTTGATGTATCCTTTGTCCCGAACAGCCTGGTACGTGGGCCGCCTTGTCAGAAACTTCTTGAGCTTCATCCTGGTTTTCTTCTGGTCTGATGAGTCCATGCTCACAGAGTTCTTCATGACTGAGGGCAGACAGCAAGTGCAGTGACACAAAAGACTGTATCTGAGCCCCGTTCACATCAGCAAACCCAGCTGGACTCACCTCTGCTCTTTTTGGTGTCCCGGTGGTCCTTCTCTTTGTCTTGCTTCTCGTAACCCGGAGATTCTGGCATGTCCTCCTCGATGGCCTCATCTGACTCCCAGGCCTAGACCACAGGAATGAAACTCAGACTGGAACTTTCTCTTACATTTAATTCTGCTCTAACCACGGGTTTTTAGCATTGCATGAGATTACACATTATTTTCAGGGTTTGACCAAAATCAATCATTTTTAACCTTAAAACAATCTTAATTTATAATAATGGCATGAAAAGCAGATGCTAGGCTTAGACCTGATTGGAGGGAAATCTTTAGATATGCAAAGCAGCTGATTCAAAGGGTAATATCTGATGTTAACGCGACACTGCAGAACTCCACTCACATGTGTGCTGATGGTCTCTGTGAGGGCCCGGTACCAGTCATTGATGATGCTGTCGATCTCAGACTGGATCAGCAGCTCTGTACCTTGACGGGTTTTCAGCTGCAGGAGGGAAACAACTATAAGTCAAAATCTGCATTTAAATCACATAATGAGTCAGATTTCAACCAGCTCTTGGGTTTTATACCTCGATGACGTGTTTTTTGCTGGACTTCTCCTTGGAAGCCCACTCCACTGACGCCCCACGCAGATCAACGGTGAACTCGGGTTTGGACTGATTGCTGCCAAACTTCTGGAATTAAGAGGTTAGATAGAAAAAAATTAAGAATCTGACACAAACTCATCTGGTGCCATGACACAACACCTTGCTGTTTCCAGGAGGATTTAGTCCAGTTAGAAAGAAGACATTAGCAAAATGAAATGCAGATTTTAAAGAATGTTTTTGCTCAACATCCATCAGAGCGCAAAAGTTCTGAAACTGAATTCAAACCTGTATAGTGAAATTACCACCCAAAATGTGCCATTGTATGACATACATTTTTAGTAACGTTATAATAACACAAAAATCTTACTATTCAACACACAATGATTTGTTTTAATGTTGTTTAATGTTAAATCACTGTATCTAATGTGATTTATTTCCATACAGTGGATCATCACCGTTAGTACAATCAGGTTCACTTGATGAGCTGGTTGGATTGTTAGCATATCTGATGCCTGAGGTCGAAATAAAAACCTAACTGTTGTCTTTTATCTGTAGAAACAACTTCAACAGTGAGGGATAAATTAGGTGGAAGATGATAAAACTGCCTACATTTGATGCAATAATTTGTAAATGTACAAAAAGAACCGTGGAAGTGAGAAGAGTTGATGTGACATTGTTTATTTCAATAACCTAGAGTAATTTGTTTTGTAAAAGTTAAAGTCACAGTCTGAAAATACAAAACAAATGCTAAACACTCACTTTGAGTTGGCAGCTAGCTACTGTAAGTGTTAATATACGGCTCACACATGGTGGAGCGTATTAAACAACTGGTGAGGTATTTACCAAAGTTATAAGATGACAGAAAGTGTTTCAATGCGTGCAAATTACAATTACTTTGGGTTTCCATGCAAGAATTGGGACCATTCCTCTAAATTTCCACTGCTGCTATAGATCATCAAGAACCCAAAACTTTGCCATTTGACTGGTTGAAAACAAACAGGCAAGTGTTCAAGCCTGTGTGTTTCATCCGGATTAACCATTCTTGCTTTGCTTTTGTGTAGAGTGCTTTAGATATATATTTTAACTCATTTTCAGTCAAGGTAGTAAGTAAAAAGCAAAACAAAAGAGTGGTCTTCTAAATGACTATAGTAATTGCTGGTGAATAACATGTTTATTAAGACTGCATGCACTTGTCCCTGACAAAAATATCACAACACATTAACACCAGCGGAGCTTAAATATCTGATCTATCCAAGCAGGACTCTGACTGAACTCAGGATCAATAAAATAAAACACTGGAAGCAATGAAAATAAACAAAAAGCCCTTTTTTCAGGTTATCTTTTGAACTGGGTTTAGGCATCTGTTACTTGTTTTGTAGGGTTTACTTATTTTATGTTATTTGAATTACTTGATTAAACGAAAATCAAGTCAAGGTTCACAATTACAAAACAGTCAGTCAGGGGGTAAATAGAGGACTAGAAACAAGGAGGAGATGCTAACGCATGCTGTGATTGGGGACATACAGCAGTGGCCGGCACAGGCCGACAGTTCTTATAGGAGACAGCTGGACGATGCTTGTACGAACTTTTCCAGCTGCTAAGAAGAGTGAGGAGCAGCTCTGGGATGGAGCCACTGTGGTAGTATGACTTCAGAGAGAGGAGGAGAAAAGATAAGGAGAAGAGCAACAAACAGAGATTGGAACAACGGAGAGCACAGCCTTACTGGAAGATGAATACTTGGAAATAATAAGATAATTATTCTTAAAGAAACAACAAGAAAGTGCCCCTTTTCATTGATGAATACCTACCCAAGAGGTGCTGCTGCCTTGACCCTTAGCAAAAAGGAGGGAGAAACCCTGCAGCACCGTCCATGAGGATGTCCAATTTTTCCTGTTTCACAAAATGTAAAAAACACTCCTCAACGTGTGCATGGAGAAACTCTTCTAGACAGAATATTGAGCTTTACATGAGTTCCAACCTGAGTTTCTTTCCATTTTCTGTGATTTTGGTGACATTTAAGACTCCACACTTCTCAGAGGGCTAAGGAGGAAGAAAGAAAAACAAATAAAAACCTGCGCGCGCGCGCACGCACGCACGCACGCACGCACACGCACACACACACACACACACAGAAGATTTACATGATCAAAATCAGGCTAAAATTTTCTGTTTCCCTGTATTGTGTCCAGTTTTTACCAGCAGATGGCACTCTAAAACTAATGTTGGAGTAGCTTTGACTTTACAATGAAAATGACACGTACTCGCATGCATTGAAGGTTATCTGCATGAAAAAGACTCAAATATCAGATCAAACATACAACAGCTGGTCAACATGCATGGGGGGGGGGGGCTTCTTGGGCTTGGATATAAGCAACAATACTGTGCAGAACAGAATCATTCAGCTGTTGTATGCTATGCTGGAAAAAGTTGCCCCATTGCTGTTGTAACTGACCCTCAAGATCTGGGAGACCTGCATTGAGCTGAGTTAAAGTCTGAGCTGATCTCACATGTTTTTAACAAAGGAGGACGATCAGATCAGGGGACCTGGCTGTCCATTGGTGGACAAAATGATTAAGGTATTCAATAGACCCTATGGCTCCATCCACCATCATACTTCAAGTAACACTGATGTATTTCTCCACAATACTTCCTTTGGTACCACCATGCGCTCCTACATCAGTGGTGATGCACAACGGAGGTTTATACTGAACATGACATCATGCCACTCGTTAGTCCATGCCACCACTCTAAACACAGCTGCCTCATGAGGATCTACACAAGACAATGAACCTATAATTCAGTTCATGTTGGTCATTCAGACATGGTGAGAGATGATAGCAGGTGTTGCAAAGAGTCTAAAGTCTGTGTCCAGATGGCACAGGAGTCATTAAAGTATGGTATGAGATTCTACAAGAATACTACGATTGCATGGCATTAAAGCAAAAAATTAAAATATACGGTATGCTTTTATTTAAAAACAGAAAGCAAATACTATCATTAATGCTGCCTAATAATATTAATATTAATTATAAATGATAATAATTTAACCCTAACTGATGCAGTGAGAAGCTTCTCATTTGTTTAGCAACCATGTTGAAAGACACATCCTGTGATTGTAGAAAAGATGGGAATCTGTTTCAGAAGAGTCAAATTATTGACATCAATCAGAGAAACATTTAAGTAGCTTGCTGTAACTACTAAAATCAGGTTAGAAACTGTCCAACACATTATTAAAAACTGGAAGGACAATGGGGAAACATCATCTTTGAGGAAGTAATTGGCAATCACCTAAATGTTTGGTGAAATAAAATCATAAAAAAACTATGGTTGTTTCACAGTGAAAATAAAAACAATTCCAAACACACAACGTGAAAGGAACTCCGGGAATTGTGATATACAGCAGATTTGTTTTATGAAGTATGATGGTTGGGAAGCATTATGTTTGCATAGCATTAAAAGTAGGAGCGTAGTTAGGTGCAATGCAGAGTGTGGTGCATGCTGGGATACTAACAGTTGAAGGGTGCTTAGGAGATGTGGGGCAGGAGTCAGAGTCGGGAGAGCTCTGCTTGGGCGCCGAAGCACACTCCTACCAACAAAAGGCACAACATGATCAGTGGCTATAAAACTACTATAAAAAACTAAACTAACTAACTAAACTAAACTAAAACTAACTCTAAAAAGGCATGTAAAGAGTGAAGTTAGTGAGAAGAAGAAAACCTGAGGAGAAATCAAATGGTTGTTAATGTAATTAATAATCAGACAGAGAAGGAACTCAGGGGGGGGGGAAGAATCAAAGATTTATGCTAAGATGCTGTTTGTCTCAAGTATGATAAACAATACAACAAACAAACTAATCAGATATTTGACTGAGAAAACACTATTTTTGCCCAGATGTTTCTTCTAAACAAAATGGAGAATGAAAATGGATTAACTTTTGATTACAAAAAGCTCTGGAGAGGACAGGCTGAGAAGGGCAACAACTTTCTTACAATAAAGAGAAATAATTAATTTATTCTTTCGCGGGTCTCAAGAAAATCACCAGAGTTTGAATGAGACAACAAAACCACCACAGGGTCAACCAGTCATGTAAACACATATCAGAAGAAAGATTTCAGTTATTTATCACCTCTTATTTCTTAAAGAGGTCTCTGTATAAAACATATCTTTAAACTTAAAATCAAATAATAAACATACAGTCAACTAAATAATTTATTTGAATATGATTTACATTACATGACACAATGTTGCACACAATTGTTCAGTCTCTAGTTAAGCTTTAAAACCAAAATCCCTTCTAAGATCAATTAACAGTGTATATATATAGTAATAGTAATAGTAGTAATATAGTAATAGTAATAGTAGTAATATTAATAATAATAGTAGTAATATTATAATATTAATAGTATAATAGTAATAATATAAATATAAAAATATATATATGTATATATATATACTTTTTTATTTTTTTTGCTGCTGGCAAGTCTGAGAACAGCTTAACGAAAACAAATATATCAAAATGATGTTTTCCACTGTCAGTTTCCACTATTATCAACTGCTTCTCTTGTTCTAGGGTCTGTATCTTATCCTGGAACAAAACCACTGAAACGACAAAAAGCCATCATAAACCACGTCCACCTTTAGAGTTAATATTTTTAGTTGACTTCATTTGTTATGAAATCTTTTACATTTCCTAAACGTTTGAGCTGTGTACATCGGTCGATGCGTTACACTTTCAACCAAACACGGCAGAGTTGAGTCCTGGCCTGCAACAGGGTGGAAAGAAAAATGTCTACAGTTGTTTTTATTGTAGCCGTTTATTTCTTTGCCTCCTTTTCTACTGCAGGTGTTGCAGAATGAAGTTTTGCTTTGTGGGACTGATCCTGCAGCCTATGGACTACAAGACAGCAGCACTGAGCAGGGAGCTTCCACGGCCTCCCTCCACAAAAAACCTAAAGTAAGGTCTTTTAAAAAAGTCTAAAATATGGGAACACTACAAACTAATAAAATAGTTTATACAAAATGTGAAGTTATGACAAGCGGAGATCAACTAGATTTAAAATCAGCTGGTGAGAACATCTGTATGCCTGGCTTCTTTACGGCCTCATTTAAAAAAAAACAGGAAATAATGTAATTCACCTTTAAAATTAAATACAGCAATGTCTTGAATATTGCCTTCTATGTTCTAGATGTTTTCCATCACTAAACACAACAAAACCTTTAGGAAAAGTAAAGACTTCTGGAATGCACACTTTCTCCCCTGCAGTCCAGACAACTTGTGCTGTGGATAAAACTCTCTCTCTCTCTTTCAACTCTCTGTGAACACTACTCTGATAATCTCACACTTACCTTGTCGTTGTGGTCTAAGACGTAGGTGCTGTGCCGCCACTTGGTGAGGACGATGGGATCTGGCTGCTTCCTCTCCAGGCTGCGACTCTTCGGGACTTCGCCAGACTGAGGGGAAATATTATACTGCAGGGATAGAAAAAAAGAATAGGTAAATTCCACAGTCCGTGTCGTCCACATAACTGGTTGTTTAGTAGCTTCTGCCCCCTCCCTACCTCTCCTCTAACTGTCCACAGCACCATTGGACAGAGACGCTGCAGGAATCATCTAACATCATCAGTAAAGTAGACTGAATGTATCCAGGTCTGCATTACCCTGCTGTTTATTCATTCTGAGACTGAAGACGACTATTCTGATCTGTTCTAAAACCTACAGATTAGGAGTAGAGTCACTAATAGTCCTTCTCATCCTCTTACAACACTCTTAAGACAACACATCAGCAGGACAAGGCAAATCAGGGTCAGAGTTCTGACACATCAGACTTTTCATCCCTTTGAGTCATTCTTCCACATTAAAAAGTCAGTAAATTTACTGCAATTTTTTTACTTAACTAATACTTTTAATCTCTATGCTAATGTCAAAATAATGGATGTGGAAAGTAATTTTGCCTTCCTCAAATTTTAGGTCTTCTCAGTACATTTTGGGAGCATAAACAAATTGTCAAGAGATATTTTTCATACTTAAATGCTGCTCAGTTTGATTTACATGTAAATGTTGTTTTTCCCAAGACAAAGGACCTTATAAACAGAATTGTACAGATTTTCATCACCTTAATATATAAAACTTTTTTTTTTAAATCACATGCTGGCAAAGCACCATTATTGTTTTAGCCCTTATCTGTTTGTTTGTTTGTCTGTACCGTTAGCAAAATATCTGATGAGTCACTGAACAAATTTTGATGAAACTCTTAGAAAGTCTTGGGTGTATATCTACAACTGATTAAATTCTGACATCAACTCAACAAAAGTGGCTGTAATTCTGTCTGTTTTACAAATATTCAGCTAAAATTCAGTGTGGTAGTAGCTGAGAGTCATTGACAACACATACTCTGAGCACAAAACATTGCACCCCATCTTTGCTTAAAACTTTGTGATGAACTGTCAAAATCAACCCTGCGTGTGTCTGGAATCCCTATTTCACTTTAAAGAAGTTGGCAAGTTCTGTTTATTTTTTAATGCATCATCTTTATGAAACATAACTGACTTATCTGAACAATTTTCTTAAATTTGTTTTCTTTTGGGGTGGGGTGGGGGG
>JAVKLF010000069.1:2307798-2331285 GCA_034783495.1 Millerichthys robustus | reverse complement strand
ACATTTTTCAGAGTACTTGGATTACAGTCACCAAAACAGGAAGTAATCCAGCCCTATCAGAGGCAACTTCCGGTTGTCGTGAAAAAGGTCTATGGGAAAAAGTTAGAACATCTCATTAATTACAGTTAGTTACTGTGATGCAAGCAAACAGTTAAAAATAAGACTGATACAGTAGGCAGAATTAGGTGTCCGTTTACTAAAATCACTAATAAAGCAGTGATATTAGTTTGTAATGAACAAAATTCTGTTTTGTACAGATAGTTAATTAAATAAGCACTGTTTGACTAAACAAAAAGAAAAATACAAAACTGGCATAAATTGAAAGTTTGTGTAACCAAATTTGTAAAACTCAGTCTTTTTTACTAAAATTGACACATTCAGGAATGAAGAAGTCAAAACAAATAAAGACAAACCCTTGCTGTTAATTGGTGTACTAAATGTACTACTACTACATTACTAATGTACTGAACAAAGCTCTTTTTATATATATAAACAAAAAATCTATGGGAGAATAATAATCTTGACCCAGAAATGTCTAAAAAAAAAAAAAGAGACAGACATTGCTTCGGGCAATGATAATTTGTGAAGGGTATTTGTCATTGCAGATTAAGTTTTCTTTCTTTAACGATTACCACAGCTTGAGGTGACAGGGCCTCGGAAAGTAGGCTACTAGGTTACACTACCACACAGACACCCACACACATACACACTTAAAAGAGCATATTTAAGTCTTCGGACGGTCTACCCATTGACCCGCATACCATGACTCAGGGTGCTCAGCTGTGCATGTTGGGGGTGGAGAATCAGTGACAGAAAGATGCATTGTGTCACGGGTCATGGATCACTCAGCCCACAACCCTAGGACTACGTCTAGCCGGACCTTTGTTGCCTGTGCTCCTATCTTTCTGTGAATCTAGCCTGTGAACGGTTCCAGTAAGGGACTGTCACATGCTCAGAGTCTTTAGAAAAAGGACTCGTATCACCATCAGCTCATCATTTCCCTGTAAGTCAAGCTGCAAATATGACAACATACCAATCCCCTTATCATTTCATCATCATATTTTCTAAGATTTAGGATTTATATGTTGCCATCCATATGTTAAGTACAGAGATAATGATTCAAACAATGATACAAATAGGAGTAGTAGAAAAAATAACCAACTAACATTTAGCCACAGCTTCCTAGGCTCTGCTATCTCGAAGGGTCCTGTTCGTGCTTGTCCTCTGAGTGACCCTTAAATGGGTCTTGGTAAGGTAAATTGATTGTTACAGAGCTGTTTCTGTAAAATGCAATTCAATTTCCACTGGGCATGTTTTGTCACATTAACAAGACTGGTGGCTTTGTTTTGTCAACCCAGCTAGAGCATGAAAATACAACTTTGTCTGCCAAACCCTCTATGGGCCACTGACACACTGTGTATTAGGCCTATTAAGAACTGGGGCAGTTGGTAACCTAGAGCCAGGAGGTGGTCCTCTCTTGCAGTGGAGTAATGATAGGAAGCTAAAGCATGGCTGCTGGTTGTCTGAATGAGAGTAAAGAACAGGATCTGAGGGCTTGTGTGAGAGTGGGAAAGGGTCACTGGAAAGGGGCCTAGAAGAGCTACTGTAGTGATTTAGAGATGTTTTGTGTGCCTGTCTGTGAGTATATTGAAAGGTATGTCACATGTATTGATGCCAAAATACCAAGCACCTTAGGGATGTGCAAGCCTATATCAAACAGAATCTGCACCATCATAAATGGAGTGATGACACTATGGTCTTCTTTCATAGTAAGGATAAACACCAGAGCACAGCCTATATGGTTGTAGCTGATTTTTACTGAAATCAAAAAATATTCTAAGAAGAACATGCCAAATTGTTGTGCTGCTTAATACAACAACACAGTATAGGGTGACAGGCTGAGAACCTATACCTTCCAAGAATTCAGCTCAGCTCTCCCATCAACAACTTTGGAAGACTATCCAAAGGTTCTTTCACAATACATAAGACACCTTCTGGCCCCCTTAGTTGATTTCTGAATGGGCTGAGGAGCATGGACAAAGCTCCACACTCGTGTGCCTTTTAAATTAAAGAAAATAAAAACACTCATTGGCATGTCTAGTACTACTTCCTTTGGGCATGCACTTCTGTTTTGTGCACTGCTAACATTGTAATGTGTCATGATAACATAATATGCTGCAACAGGTAGCCAGTGGGTCAGTTGTGTCTGAATGTGGTCACTACAACTATTCTAAACAGCAAAACCTAATATTTTCCTGTAATATGTACAGCTCTGATGATAATATTAAGGGAAGACACAAAAAAATATTGAAAACACATTGACCAGCTGTTTGAATGGATGATTTCTATTTTAAACCTTATTCAATAACAGTTTTCTTTATTTTTAACAGGATAAGTAACAAATTTTTATTGTCATCCATAAAATTCTTACCAATTCTAATCAGAATATTTCTGTAGCTAAAGTGGCTTACGGTGAACATCACTCCTAAACATCACAAACACAACATAATAGACATGTCCTGAGCACAACAACGCAAGCACAGAAGTGGCTTTTGACTCACTGAATATGTATCCATGGTTTCAAACACCCACTCGTATCAGATAAATAGAAGCTCAAGATCCTGGTGATTGGCTGGCAGATCAACAACAAATCTCACTAGAAGCCACTGGGAAGACATTGTGGCTGAGGCCAGAGAGTCGTCACCAAAACACCCTTTAAGAAACCAAGATTACTCGCCTTTCAATTTTCACTTTGTGTTTTGTTAAAGAAATACACAAAAGACTTTGTAAATAAGGCAATAAAAAGGATAACCCCTCTCTATTCAAAAGTTACGTTGTACTTTGAGCATTTGTTTAAAACTCTTCCAATAGTTCATGAGATATTGTGTTAGCACATCAGTGAAACACACCCACACAATAATATTATTGCCCTATTTGATTTTTGCAGCTGCAATTAATAAGAAAAAAGGGTATAAGAACTGCGAAGTGGTTAACTGAAGTCCAAAAATCTCCTATTAACAGAAGAACTGAGCACACTGGTCAACAGAAAGAGAAATGATGGGACATGTTGATACACTATACTGACAAAAGTTGGAGTGAGTTTGTGGTGGCGAGGGTTGAAATGTGCTGTACACAACCTTTTAATCCAGGAATGTAAGAAGATTGCTTTCTAGTATGCAAGTGTACGAGACAAGGGCAGCCTGTTTGGGCTTGGGCTAACCTGTAAGCCTCTGGTGCATGAAGCTTATCAAGACAAGCCTATAACACTTATCTGATGAATATGACAGTAAAGCTTGATCTGGCTCTGTGGAATAATCCAAACAAAACAATGTTCTAGCAGCAGTCCTTTGAATTGAGAAAACTACACTCAGACTGGCATTTCACACAAAATAAATTACATACAAGTATACTGTCCGATTCACCATCATACTAGTCATCATACAAAAAAAGCATTAAAAAACGCAACACACACATCAAGAGGAACTAATCCACGGCACTCAAAAACTGGTTTTTGTCATAAATGGGATTATATGGAAGAGCAATTTCCTCTCTTCTTTCTGTATTAGGGATGGGCAGTGATTTTTGAATATTTGAAGTCTTGTTAAAATGGACGAATTTAAAGACATGGTGACTGAAACTGTGACTGTCATGGATCCCATTTTTATCTCCCACCAAGGCAAATTCTGTATTTCAAAACATCAAAGTTCAACAGAGAGACTTCTTGCTGAGTTTAAGTGCATCTAGGTGCATTTATGAAATGTGTGTTGACACTGTGACACAGTTGGGTTTGCTGTGTGAAATAAGTGTTTGGGTACAGAGCTGTAAAGCTGACAGAAAGACCCAGACTCATCCACAGTGGTCTTTCTTTCTGTTTTCCTTTTGTGTTTTTATCTCCAGCATTGCTGTTCAGCAATAGCTGCTGGTGGAAAACTCAGAGGGTAAAAACCGCAACAACATTTCTAGAACCTTGATACACATCCACTGTTTTCACTCCATGCAAAATAAAAAAATACAAAGATAAAAAGGCTGAAAACGTAAAGTAAAATGAATTTAAATATACATTGTAGTACACATTTCCACAGAGTTACCAAATGACAGGAATTTACTCATTCTCTTTTTTTCTTAAAGTAATTTATCAGCTGCTAAAGAATCCTTTTTATTTCACAGATCAACTGTTATTTCTTTACCACCTGAACTACATGATCATGGATATCAAAGACACATGACAGGTACAATATGTGCCCCCTGATGCCTCCAAACTCCCACACGTGATGCTTCCAGCAGTTCTCCCACTCACTGTCCAGCTGCAGCTTTCCTGAGGAATGCAGCAAGACTACAGATAAACATATAAAGATAATGTATTAGTCCGACACTAGTTACTATCAAAATTTTCTAATCTCAAGCTCACACGGTGTGAGCTGGTTTAAGACAACGGACGTATTTTTATGGGATTCAAAGCAGTCTTTTGAGAAAGCTTTAAGCTTTTCATTCAACCACTGTGTTGAAATCAAACAGTTTTGAAATGACTTCAGATGATTAAGGTTAAGGTCCATCTTTCCAAAGCAGGAGGACACTGGGGAGGGATGGCTAACAGCTGTTTGAAAAAGAATTTGGACCTAGCCAAGGCCCGTTACCTCACTGTGCACCGATTACCTGCATGAAAAACACAGACCTGTCCGGATAAGCCAGTGGGATAAACCATGCTACTGGTTAAATAAATCCCACACAAGAACACCCATGGGTGCTAACGGTACCCAATCAAACATTTGGTGTTGTCCATGTGGAACTTTTCATGGTGAAATATCATCAGAGCATACAGGGTCAGCACCAATCACAAGTACAGAGAGAGAGATCTGAAGCTCGTTGACTGGATGAAAGCTCAGAATACATATGAGAACAGTGTAGTCAGAACCGGGCCAGGTCCCTATTTTCTCTGGGTATATGCTGTTCCTGTCCCTGTCCACTGAACTACAGAAGTGAGCCAGGCCCAGAGAGAGGGGCAGTGAATGACAGGTGAGGGACAAAATAAAACCAGCAGGCAGAGCAGCTTTATGGGTGCTGGAGTGAAGAGAACCGCAAAGGACAAAAAGGGTAGATGAAGAACAGGCCTTGAAGTTATTTCTTTGTGTGTGTTTTTTTAAATTACTGTTCAGTACTGTATAGGTCAAGTTTTTAGAGAGATTACTTGTCATTGCACTGCCTCTTCTAATCAGTCTCTTTAAAAAAAATTTAAGAAAAAATCCATTAGCATATAAAAAGGGCAGTCTGGTTTTTTTTTTCTATCTCTTCTTGAAATCCAATTTTATATTTGGCTCTAAAAACATATTCATGACAGACCTCAGCAGAACTGAAACCTTACAATGCACAAAACAGAAGATAATTTATTTTTTGTTTTAAATAAAACATCAAGTAAATGCTTTTAAAATATAGAAGATTTCCTGCCATTCAATCAGACAACAGCTTGCAAACATTAGGAAGAAGAACTCAGATGTCTACAATGTACGGAAGTTGAAATTTCAGTTCACTTAACTAAAGAATTCATATTGTGGTTGATAGCTAGTGTAACAAACGAGTTCATTTGTTGGTTGTTCGTTTCAATCAGGGATAACAGTAAAGTTAAAAAACACATTTCGATTTGTGTGTAGAGCAACAGATTTATATCAAAAGCTGACTGTGGTACGTGTTATCATTGATCATGTGCTCGTACAAGCAGAGGTTTAAGAGTCCTTCGTTAAAAATCACACGAGCTGCAGATACAGGTGTGCATGTGAAGAGGAGGCCGACATCAAACAAGGAAACAACACGGACAGCAAGAAAAGCTGAATAGAAACTGTTGGGATCAGAGGGAAGAACTGGAGAAGTTAGAAGAATGCAGGCAAGCAGATAAGCAGTGCAGTCACGTGACATGACCACAGCAGAGGAGGAGTTTGCTCAAGTTTAATGCTTAATGTTACTGAGAAACTCTCTTCACTTTTCAGGGTAAAGCAAACCTTCGCTGGATAAGCTTCCTCAATGTATGCGCGAGTGTGCAGGCTTCGAGGTTGGAATGTCAAGTATGCATCAAAAAACAAGCTGAGGCCTCCTTTTCTGCCGGTGCTACGTTCCAAATTACAGGATGCAGCAGACAAGAGATGGCTTTAGCAGTGCTTACAATTGTTTCTGAAAGGGATTTAGATTATTTATAGAACTGAAATATTGAAGGGAATCAATGCAGCTGCTGCCCAAAATTCCAACATAACTGTGTAAAAAAAAAGGTCTAAAATAAGAATAAACACATTTTGATGTATAAACTGTATGGTAGATATAAAAAAATCATAAGAAATGTTAAAGCTGCTGCTAGTGGCACATTGGGGTCACCACGGTAACTACACACTCTGTCACTCCCTCAGTGCTAAGTTATTGAAAAATTAGTCTTAAACATTCGCTGTTTAAAACCTATACGTCAGGTCTTCCAAATATTTTAAACCATGAGTTTTAGTTTTTGTCAAAATGCTTTTTAGATATTTTAGAAAAATTATTTCTGTAATTACAGCTTCCCGTGATGCTTAAGATGGACAGAAAGAGCTTTTTCAGCAGCCAACACACTGTCTGACAAATGAACAATCTATTCATTCTGCTTCACGTGGGAGAAAACTCATGTCACTTGGCTATAATGACTCAATTCACCACACAAAAAATAGCAGCATTAAACCATTAAACCATTCTCTGAAAGAAAGCCTTTTCAAAGTGAACTTACACAGGCAAAGTAGGCCCACAGAGCAATATATTTCATTACACTGCTGGAACCCTGATGTACATGTACAGACTGCTCTGTTGCACATGTCAGCAAACATACAACTTAAGAGGCAGGCTACAGTTCATTCAGTGTTTTGTTCTAAGCACAAACTGGCAATCTATCTCAATCTGAACAGATGTTCAGTTGTTCATGACCCGCAGCTTTAATGCTCTCCTCCATCTTTTATGCGACCTTGTAATGTTGCTCTTTTAGGTTGTTCATCTTGCATCATGGCAGGAGTATGAATCTTCACAGCTCAAAGGCTGCAACTCATCTCTTCAATCACTTAAACATGAAAAACATGTCTGCCTGGTCTGTTCCTGGGTCACTGAAGGAGCTTGGTCAGAGTTTGGGCTTTTCATGATTTGTCTGAGTTTCACTTCACACATACCCCCACCCCCAACACCCCCTCTGCTTGTTCTCCTCCTCCTTGTGCCCCTTTAAGCACTGCCAACAAACGAGAGGGCCACACAGCAGGCAGCCTGAAGAGAAACTGGCCTTAATGCAGCTGTTTCTTCTTCATAATCTGCCCAGATGCACTTACAGGCCACTTGTCTCATTATGACTAAATGCATCTTCAAAGTGACACTTTCCTGGATATTTTGCTGAAAAGAAGATAGGGATGGAATAGGCAAAAGTGGCTTACTTCAAGAGAATCAATAAATCAACTGCTAATCTTAGAGGATAGGGTTCATTATTGACATGGAATGGGTCGAACAAAACAGATGGAAACTAAAACCAAAAAAAGTGGTGGCATGTGTGACGTAGAATAAAGTCGAGGGAATTCTGGGGACTTCAATGTTTTCCTAATCAGGTGACTGAAAGGTTTACTGGCTTCATGAAGCAAAACCACAGATGTAAACATTTCCAAGACAATCACATCTTCCTGTTGGTGACATGTTTTGGAGGAAAAAGGAAAGAAATGCTGCCATCATTTGCTCATTGAGTCAATGCTTTAAATCAAAGAAAACTACTTTTCAACAGAAGCACACAACTCAACTCTCAACATTAGAAAAGTGGAGAGGTCTTGCAGGTTTTCCTGATCAACTAAAATTTAAAATAATTCTGTGACAGTGTGTGGAGACAATTTTGAAAATGAAAATAAACGAACAATAGAAAACAAACAAACAAAACAGGTTTTGCCCCAATGTGGAAGACGAGGAAAGCGTTCGGCATGAACCACCGACTGACTGAGAAAGTGGCTGATTTCAACTATGGTACTCCTAGAGCAGGAAGAAGGATGCTAATGGCCACCTGCTCAACAAATCAAATCAATTAGTTGTGACCAGCTGGCATCTGAATGTAAGCATGTTCAGAATGATTTCTTCATTCATTTATTCAGCAAGTGGGTGCTTTGAATGAACTGACAAGGAAAAATGTCCACCAGTGTGATGTCACAATTGTTTCGATGAGCAGTGATCTAAATAAATCAATTCCAAAACAATAAATCAAAATCTCCTTCTGCTCATTTCCTTTGAACTAACGCCAGTTCTCTGCTCCGAAGAAATAACAGGAAGCAAGAACAGACCAGGACAAGTTGAAAGAGCCGAGTTTTCTAAAGGGTCACTCCTTTGCCTGGCAACAAGCCAAACAGGACAAAATAAGAAAACTCTACAAAAGGTATAAAAAAAGTGAGAGCAGCTTCCACCTGCTCTGACGACCAAAAGGTTCTAAAACTCATCGCAAGCGCTTGCTGAATCCTTTCAGCAGTGTTTCTTATACAATCTGCCAAAGTTATTTCCTGTCATATAAAGGACTAAAAAATGCTGAAGGAAATAAAGTGGTATATGTGTCCATGTTTAATAAGCACAAAAGGAACTCTAAATAATTTAGCTGGTACCAACAAAAGAAAGAAGATTATTTTTTCTCACCTTAAATTTTGATGTGCCTTTGACCCCATAATGTTTAGCCATCATACATTAAAGGATCTGAAGCTGTAAGTTAGCTGCCATTTGCACATTTCCTCCCTTCATGTGGTGTACCACGCATAGCACTGACACTCACAGTGGTCCCCATGGTGGGGGACTGGGGGCTACACATGGATCCTCAGCAGAATGACCTAGTTTCTATTCAAGCCCATCTCTTTGTTCACTCCATGGTGGAGGAGGCCGCTGATGCAGCATGTGGAACAAAGACCACAAGCAGTATTTGGAGCCATCAAACACGCTTACCCTGTCTAGAAACAGTACCATTTAGACCTTCACTGTCTTGAGGTAATAATTTTTCTTTCATGTACATGTGCTGTAAAAAAGGGAGAGAAACCCCAGTTCCTGCAGAGAAATGAAACAGTCATCATGATGTTGGGAGGAGACCTGTCTACTACTTTAGAGACTGCAAGAAAATCGCATTCATGTTTTCACTGGGGGTATTAGGAAGTCTTGATTCCTGCAGACACCTTTCAGAAACAAACACTTTGGCATAGAGATATTTATGTTTTTCCCCTAAACTATCAAAGAAGGGACAAAGAAAATGTGTCAAATTCATGTTAATCAAAATTTCAGAATCGGCTCTTTCTTACCTGCATGTGCTCCGTTGAGCTGCTGCTCAACTCATCCCCAGATTCAGAGTCATGACGGAGCTTGTTCGACCCCTCCCCAGGCGTCTCGCTAGGAGTGGAGCTCCTCTCTCTGTCTGGACTCTTGCTGTGGTTGTTTCCCACTTTGAACGGAGGCAAATCGTCCTGTGTTTGAGGCGAGAACGAATTGTTGCTGTGGTGATGGTTGTTGTTGTTGTGAAACAGTACCAGTTCTGCTACAAGCTTGCAGTGGTGAGGACTCCCTAAGTTTTGATTCGTGTCCTTTGAGAGAACGGGTGGCGTGACACGGTCAGAAGATGGTGAAGGGGTGGAAGAAGGTGATGGGCGACCAAAGCTGGACATCTCTGGGTGGGGTCTGAAATTCTCATTGGACTCCCTGCATATATCCAAAACCGTGGGCTTGGCCCTCAAGGCTGGTTTCTGGGGGGGCATGAGCGCCCGACGCACTTCCTTAACATATTGTGCTGGCACGTAAAAAGCCTTTGTGCCCTCCTCCTTCCTCACCTGCCACCAGTCCTCATTGGTCTTCTTCACAAGCAAGTAGCATTCTCCCTGACGAATGGTCACCGTCTTGTCCTTTGCCTTGTACTCGTAGTCATACTCCACCTCAATGTAGACCTGCCCTGGGGCAACAGGCAGCCCCTCTTTGTCTGCCATGACTGCTGGTATAAGTGCTGACCCTTAGGTGCTCAGCGGCCAAGGCCTGGGTGGGGTCCTCATATCTGACTGAACTGCAGGACACAGAATAAGAAAGATAATGGAGATTATTTGTCATTTAAATTGCACAATTTATAGGGCCTTTAACAGTGGCCGAAAAATACAAAAAACACAACTAATTTAAAGATTTTACAAACAAGACAGAAGAAAATATAAAAAAAGATATTTTCTGATGATTTGACTTGGTTACTGGTAAATAAATGAGGACACAGTTTTAAATGGTCCTCGTCTTAAGTTGTGTTTACCTGACCAGATGTTTTGTTATTGTCTTGTGCTTTAAACCTCGTTGTTAAAATAGGATGCGAGTTCTTGTACCATGACTGTAACTTCCAACAAGCTTCAACAAATGAACTTGAAACCCACTTAACCACAATCTCCTGTTTTGTGGTACAAACCTCTTCTTCTGTCACACTCCACCCCATTATTCACGCTTACTACCACAACCACAAAGTGCGACCACCTTGGCATACTCACATTACAACATGATCCGTCATACATGACTGGTGAGTCACGTAACGAGCACTGCAGGGCAACAACTCCTCCTGATCATCAAAAACCACAACCGGCAGCCACCTATGATTGCTCTGGTTATCCACTAAAAACATGCGGCCTGAGAACCCGATAGCCCTCTGCGAAGCTAAAAGTGATGACAGCATGACCCTACACACTGATCCTGCATGCTATTTACACACTACAAAGAACACCCTGGAGGCTATATCTCATCTAAAAATAAAGTTTGTCATTTTTTTATAGTCATCCTTTACAGTTTGGTATCATTACTCAGAATGCAGACAAAACTCAGTCAGACACATAGAAAAGCCTCTTGCTGTTTCAGACAGTGTATGAGTCAGGAGACAGCTGGTTCCCCACCACCACCATTCCTTCAGGGTTTGTTTTGGGCTGCAGCCTGTCATTGATCTGCCTGTTAGAGAGTATCCCTCCATGGGTCAACCTAAATAAATACTGAGGCTACAGAGCTGTGCTTCCTTCCATATCAAATTCTCGCTCTTCCTCCTGAAATAGAGCAAGGCCATGAAGCGGCGTTTTAAAGTGCAGGAAGTAAAAAGCAGGTGCTTTTAGCGAGGCATGAGAACCTGCAGCACACAGCCTGACAGCTTCCTACAGCGATGGTGAGAGATGTCTCTATCAAGGTGGAAGCAAAGAGAGTTATTCACCATTTTGTTTCATCTGTTTCAAAAACCTAAGCGCGATGATAATTAGACCCTGTTCAGACTTGGCCGTTCATTCCACCCTTAATTGTCAAACTGCATTTGAGTACAACTGGTATGAACAGCCTCAATGTGGACTGAAAACATTTTTACTCTGTGGTCACATATGTTTGGTAATGAACCTAATCTATCCATCATATTAAAGAAAATTTAAAAATACAAATTTGGGGGATTGTTCTGAAGATATGGCTTTTTTGGATTTTTTTCAGTCATTTGAATTTACCCTGAAAAATCCTTATTAGGAGGTCCTCACAGTGGATCACAGCTGCATTTAGACCAACAATCATATGTCGATAACAGCAGTCAGTGTTCTGGACCTCAAACCACTTTCGAAGGTTGGTGAAAACATTTTCAGTGCACATTAAGGCCATTCTGGCTTGTATTTAGTGCTATCTGAGTGCAAACTGATAGTGAAGGACACATTTTGGTGCTCTACAGTCTTAGGACTCTGCACTTTACATCCATTTTGTTTGAATTGATTGAAAATATATTTTTTATGAAACATTAGCAGACCTTATTGCTCAGCTGACAATCCTCTGTGTTTTTTATTTGATTGCTTTAACTGTCTACTTGCAGTAAAATCACCCAACATGGAGTTTAGCGCCAGGTCTTATCAGAGCTCCAGCTATGGCGTTTTAGCTTCATGGGTGTGTGACAGAAGTCCAGAGCTGCAGCTCCTCAAGTTACAGAACCTTTTTGTGTGAATATTGGTAGTGGAAACCACCATACACACACTTCACATAACATGTGGAGGTGTCAGAATTGCAGCCAGAGTCCATACATCTAGACTGCCAGTTCACTGTGTTGCCCAAAGGACATCCAGAGTGTGTTCTGTGGTGTGAAATCTCATTCCGGATGAAGTGCCACATCACTGACGTGGGAGGACGTTACACTGTCAGTTTAATAAAGACAATCTTCTCCCTTGAATACACAGCAATCATAAATCGCCTGATGCTTTTCCAGCAGATTATAGATGGAAGATTATTAAACCCATTCCATTGACATTAACATTAACAAACAGCTACGGTAAATTTTAATCCTGAAAAGATTGAAATTATTGTGCAAACAAAAATAAGTTTGTTGACGCCCTTACTAAAACAATGCTGCCTTCCTCTTAAAATGTGATTTAGTTAAAAACAATTGTCTTATGTATATTTGCATGTCTTTTGTCTGTGATAGAGTAAACAAAAACACTTGTGAAAAAAAGAAGAAAAGATTTGTTGCTCATTGTACAAACATACGGTCAAATAGTAAGGACAGATTTGTTGGTACCTTTAAAGAGGCAGATAGCATTTATGTTATAGTTATGTTTCAAAGTAAGTGTTTGAAATATGTGATTAGCATTCCAGGTGCCTTTAAGCTTTTCCATCAGCCTCTGGGCATGTTGGCATTGTTATGTGCACCACACTGAACTTGAAGCCGAGAACAAAGGCAAGAGCTGACTGAGGAGCTCAGAAAGAAAATTATAGATGTCCATGTTAAAGGTAAAAACTACAATACGTCTCTGAGAAGCTTCATAATCTTCTGACTGCAGCTGCCAACATTATTATAAAGCAGAACATTCATGAACTTGTAGAAAAAGTCCAAGGATGTGGACACAAAAAAAATGAGACCACAAGTTGATCAGACGGATAGTAGAAAGAACAAAAGCTCGGGAAGCCATCCAAAGCCACTCAAGCTGAACTCCAAGACCAACGTACGTCACTTTGATTGCATCATCCATCACATTTTGAATCAAAATTGTGGAAGAAGACCTGGAGGGCTCCACTACGGACAGAAAAAACACGAAGAAGTCAGTCTGGAATTCACTAAAATGGATGTTGCCAAACTTTAAAAAGTGTCTAGGACTGATGATACAAAACTGGAGCTTTTTAGACAGTCCATCAATTGTGTTTATTATTATGGAAGAGCTCCAACATATTTACCCGTCTGTCTTTGTTGTAGCTGAGGTAAATCAAACCCCGAGGACACTCCGAAGCCAGATTAAATCTGGCTGATGACCAAGCATGACATCGCTCACCTCAGCAGGAGCCCACAACTCCACTACAGTGAGTCACTACTGTTTCCTCAAAAACAACACTGCAGGAAAAACACTTCCAGCTCAGCCTCATTTTCCCCAGCTGCACTGCAGTTTGCCAGTTCTGCCAGATGTCTCGAGTGAGAACATTTTTTGGTAGAAAGGAATCTGTCGCTGTCAGAGAACAAAGAAGTCAAAGTGGAGTGTGCCAGGCAACTTGTTGCTCTGGGGAGATTTAAAAAGGGATGTTGCGTAACTACTGTCTGTCTACACTGTGCTTTATTTATAATGTTAGGGTAACAAAAGGGGCGGCTGTATAGTCATAAATGTATTTCAGTGAAAACTCCACTTTCACCGAGGGGTTCTGCGCTGCACTACTGTCACACAATGATGTGGATCAGGAATAGAAAACTGTAATCACTAATACAACAATCACACAGTGGACTTTTGACAACACATGTGCAGACTGGAGCAGGAAAACATCCTGACACCAGGCTGCCTTCATTTAAACCAGATGGGACTCGGCAGCAGCATCCATGTGCTGCCACAATTTGTTCCACTCCACCTTTGAGGGTTATTCAAATAATTGCGGAACAACAAACAACAACAACAAAAGCTACAAACAGGCTTTATACTTTGGGCTGAGTGAGCCTGGGGCGGGTAGGGGCTGCTCAGAGGTTGGGGGTGTGGGGGTCCCCTTCCTGCCACAATAAAAAGCCTGCAGAAACGCAACACGAACGAGTTTTAATCCGTGACAACAAAGAGGTCACCAAGGATTCCCACGAGTGTGGACAGAGCAGGGACCCCACTCTGGGATTCGGAGAGGGTGGGGGGAGGGGAAACAAAAACAACGCCAGGACTAATCAGGACGCAGTCACGTGGAGTGTTTAATTAAACCACCTGGCATAACTTCGGAGCTTTAAAAACGTCACGGTACGTTTCCCATCTGAGCTCATCCCCCCCACCCCCCACCCCCAAAAAAGGACATTTCAGTGGCAGTTTCCAGAGTCTTCATGATGATGATGATGATGTGGGGGACAAAAGCACCGCAGGTTGAATGGAGCCCTCCGCTCTCTCTGCAACAGCGCGTGCATAGCAACAAAGTAAGTCCGACAGAAGCCAATAGCGTCCCTCCGGCACGAGCGTCACGTAAAGACGGCGGATACTCACCCTGAAAAAGGCTCTCTATGCGCCGCTAAGAGCGTCTAGAAGAACTTTTCAGAACCTGTTTCAGTCTGCCGAAGCCAAAAGAGTCCGCAGCCAAGAAGCTCCAGTCATTCTGTTCACACCCCCGCCTCCTCTGCTGCCTAACGGCGCCAGGATGGCAGCACCGGCCACATCCGGTCCCACCTTTCAGCTTAAGAGCTTCTGGAATGAGCGACGTCCGCCGCAGGCACAAGAGCGATAATGTTTTGGTCCTGTTTTAAACAGGATCACTTGTAAACAGGCTGTTTACAAGTGATGCAACGCATTTCTCAAGATATTTGGATCTCAGTGACTCTGAAAGTGACCCTAAGTTTTTGTTTGTTTGTTTGTTTGTTTTACTTTGAACGATTTTTGACATTTAAAATCTTATAGGCCTAGCAGTGTTTCAACCATCCACTTTTTAAAAATACCAAATATTATGCAAATAGTTTATTCGACAGATGATGATTCTGATTGAGACAGAAACTCAAAAAGAAAAAGAAATGCAACACTAAAAAAGAACATAAAAGATCATTAAGGCCATGTAAAAACTCAAACGAAAAATAAATGTAAGGTACGTTTATGCAAAAGGTTGCATTATGAGTAACGGAAACCAATAATTAAAACATTTCCATTCAAATGTTTGTGTGTTTAGGACTGCCTTTTTATGTCTCAGTTTCTGATAACGTTCTTCACAGCATAATTGTGGCTTTTATTTTGAAGAGCAAGCCGGCTCTGCCTCGCGTGCTTCCTGTTAACTCGACGCGGTAATTTAATTTCTCAGTTGACTTGTGCTTTAATGATAACGGAGCAGGCAGACACCGACCTGTCTCCCACCCACGCCCGTCTGTCACCGCGGACAGACAGCAGTCCAACCCGGGGGGGACGTCGTGCCCCCCCTTCCGGTCCAACACCTCAAGTGCAGTCGGGTGTTTACCGGCCCCGCCAATCCACGGTGCCTCTGTTCAGTCTAGAATGTTTTCCATTTCTCCACGCATTCAGTCAGGACTACTGTCTTGCAGCGCACGTGAGGCCTGGCTCCCTCTGAGCTGACACCGCGGTTGATTTCACCATCATGAATGATTCAGGGACACAGGTCAACAAAGGAAAACACACACCCAGACTGCAGACACACACTAACAGTAGACACAGGAAGAAAAAACAACAACAACAAATATCTATTATTTCGGGAGGGGGGATTAAAGGACTGGCTCTGCTCGAAGGAATGCATATCGCCCGCCTCCTCTCATCTCATGTTGAGACATGGCAGTGTTGTTGATCAAACCTTGAAAATAACATCATGCGCAATTTGATGCGATCTGTTAAATGATGTGGCATACTAACCGATATTTTGCTAACAGACAAACAAGGTGAATTCCAACATCTCAATGTTTTAATATTGGCTGATTTATGGACCTTTTTTGTGTTTGCTAAGATCATCTTTTTGTGGTGGCCATCTTGAATTGGTTTGACTACAAAGGTTGATCCATTGAAGATGTTTATCCAATAAACATTCAAATACTTTCTGAAAGTTTCATTTAAATTTGTTCAGTGGTTCATGAGATATTTTGCTAAAGAAGTAGACAAATAAACACAGGTAAAAACAAAAAAAGCATTACTTCTATGGGTGAAACACGTTCTGCAGCTTGTTCATGTCAAGAGGAAGTTACAGACAAACAATGTTCAAATACAGAAGTGCGTAGGACGTGAAATTCAGTTTTATCAATAATGCACAGTTCCTGCAATAGCACAACTTACTTATTTTTGGGGTGGGAAAAAAATCAGTTCAAATTATTTTATTTGTTCACGTCACAGAAACAATAAAACAATGTCTGTTTTGTTCCATTCAGCTCTTCCTAATCCAAAAACAAAAGCAGCTCCTGGTTCATTTGTACTTTCACTATTTAGAAGTTTTGCAGGGTTTATTTTCACTGCACATCTGTATCTTTGTGTGTACAAAATGGAGACACAAGCCACTTTATGCTTGTTTGATCTAATTTACACTCACATCAGCCACAGCTGATGATGATTTCATCTGTAGAAGTATTATTATTAATACCTTTTTTTGTTTACCAGGTCCTTAGCCCTGTCCATTGTATCCAAATCTGGCCTCCAGCTTTAACTAGAACCCTAAATTGAACACAGAACATGCCTGTGCAAATTCTCAGTTATCCGGGTCATCGCAGCAAACAGACTTAAATCGGAGGCAACCGGACTTAGATTAAATCTTGTTTGAAAACGTTTCGACACCCATCCGGGAGTCTTTGTCAGTTCCGGTAGCTCGCACTGGTCAAGCCCTCTTGACCAATGTTTAAAGTACATTTTATTTAAATGGTTTAAATACTCATTCACAGCTGCAAGCTGTTTCATCTAAACAGGTTGGGGAAAAAAACATCTGGTTCATAGCTCAAATCAACCAGCAATCACTCGGTTAAATCACCAGAAATGTCTTTGATTTTCTACCAAAACACACAAGTTTGTGTTGTTTGGTGCTGTGTAGGCTGACGTTTTTCTTTTATCAGATGCTGATAAGTGTGCTTGTGAAAAGAGAAAAGACATGACTGCTTTGGCAGTGGTTTGATTGCTTCATGAGCTTAAAGCGTAAAAGAGTTGCTGCATTTGTATATACATTATATACACATTGGATGCTTTGTGTAAAGTCTCAGGGTGATGGCTGCTGTTCTGAGGACGAGTGCCTGTCAGCGTACTCAACTGCTGCAAGATGACACAGAATAAAAATAAATTACAAGTTGTTGTTTTCAGTGTCCTGAATACACTAAGAAAAGATAAAAAGCTGAGCTGAATTATATTGAAACACAGAGTGATGGAATCTGAAATATTCTTCTCTTACCTTTCAGTGTCCTCTCCTTTATTGTTCTGGATGAGGTTGGATCTGTTGATGCTGATCAGTGGAGAGGCTCCTGGCAGCTGGCCCGGTCTGATGGGCTTGGCTGGGTTCAACATAAACAAAACGGCTCACTTACTGTTAATGAACCACATGTAATGTGTTTAAACAATCTGACCACCTTACTGCAACATTTTTAATCATCTGTAGGATTTAATGTTGTATATCCCCCCCCTCCCACCTATCACTGCAGAGGGTCTCCTGCCCATGTTTTTCGGTTTAACGGCATCCTTGATGCGCTCCACTTCTTGTTGGTAGCGCTTCTGATCACGAGCTGCATTCTCTTTGGCCTCCTTCAGGGCAGCCTCCAGGGCCTGGACCCGCTCCGCTGTGGCCCGCAGGCGCTTCTCCAGTTTGGGGATCTCACAGCGAAGGTTAGCATTGTCCCTCAGCAGCTGGCCAAAGTACCAGGAATAATGCAGTAAACATGTCAGCAACAGGTATTATCATCGAGAAGATGGACTTATGAGAGACATTTTGTGTGGATGCACGCAGTTTTACCTGCTTGTGAACTTTGGTTAGCTGCTCCAGATTACTCTCCAGGAAGCTGATCTTTTGCTTCTGAGCAGCACTGCCTCCTGTGTCATCTAAGTCCTGCCCGTTCTGTCCAAACACAGCAACAACTTTAGCCGTCCACTGATATTTATTTGTGTTTTACTTTGGCGTCCAAGTAGCAGTTTTCGTGAATGAACCAGAATTGTTCAGTGTTTCTTAAAGTTTTCTTACAAAATGTTTCTGCAATGTGTCTGCAAAGGTGAGCCCCTCCATCCAACACAAAGGAAACATGTCATGATGGTCCCACAGTGGCAAGAGTCTTCAGCCTCTAGGGGCGAATCTCATCCACCCCTGTCGCCAAGAAGCTTTATAACAACCTCAATGACTTCTGACGTGGTAAAAGACTCACGTTCCCCCAAACCCTCATTCTCTGCCTCCTCAAAGGTAGACATTGTGACCTGATTAGGGAGTGAAGCATTCTTTCCACTGTCCAATAATACCCCCAGACTAGTTCTGTAGTTCCCCACCCCAAAGCATTCACATCTTGGCACTGGGCCTGCTTTTCTTTTCAGAGTTGTTGGATGGTTTACCAGAATCTTCTCGAAGCCAAAGATCCCTCTCCGTAATATCTTCTAATTCTTCCCATGCTTTAAATTTTGCTTCTGCAACTACAGAAGCAGCAGTCCCATCTGGTTGCACAGGCCATCTGGAATCTGTCAGCACTGAGCCATGGTGTTGGTTTACCTTTTCATATTGACTGTTTTGGTTTTGTGACTCAGAGGTGTAAAAGCAGCAGGTTAGCTTTAACCCTTTATACCACCTCAATCTTTACACAAATCATAATGAGACAGAAGAAAGATGTCTGAAAGTTAGTTTAAAAGGATTTGAAGTTAATATCTAAAAAAGAACTAACACTAAAAAGGCCAAGAGATTATGTGGAATAGATTTGAGCTGAGTACAACGCACCACTTTTTGTGTCATTCAGAAGAACCTAGACTCCCTTTTTATTCCACGAAGCCTCAGGCTGAAGATGAACACCATGCTGAGGACTCTGCTTCCTGATTTACATATGTTACCTTTGAAGACTCAGATGCCCTACTTATTGCAGACGCTGTCTGTTGTGTTCCCTGGATTCATTAAAAAATCATTACAGTTCACATTAGAGTGCAGCTGCCTGGGCAAAATATGAAGATATGGGTTTTGTTTTTTCCTGAAAGTGTTGTGGTCTCACAAGGTGCAGAGGTGCAGAGCTCAGTCTGTATCGTGCCATCATCATTCGATTACAGATACAATTACACAAATAATGTACCTTTATAACTTTCAGATAACAAAATTATACACATTTTGGACCAAATAAGGACTTTTACCTTTTTGAACCTTGTGGCTAAATCTTGGACAAAAAGTCTCCTCAGGTTGTGAAGTGTCTGCAGCTCTCGAGCCTACAAGAAGAAAAGTAAAAAAACAACAACTCAGAAGTGCAATTAATTTGTGAGCTTCACAAGTGTCTCTAGTTCTTCTATGTTGTAAAATATATTATTCACTTTGCCACTATTGTTATATAGAACAATTTGTATGTTGCTGTAATTTGATTTCTGTTGGGAAGGAGCTTTTTATTGGTGGTACTCAAAGATTGCGCTGCTATTTTGTTAAAGGAACAGTTCAGCCATGTTGTAGTGGAGTTCTGTGTAAAAGTTGTAAACAACAAGGAAAACAACTTTGCTGAATATTGAGTAGGAAGCTGAAATTGGGGTATTAAAGCAAAAAGAGGTGGAACAATAATAAAGGCCTAAGTAGCAAAATGCTAGCTAAATGCAGCATAAGGTCAAACGTATTAAATGTTGCTAGAGCAACAGCCAAAGACTAAAAGTAGCATAAATAGACAAAAAAATAGAGCAATGAGAAGAAGATTTCAAAGAAAACAATGTATTTGAAGGAATGAAAGTGATCTTAATGTGTTTTTAGGAGGAAAATATTTGTAAATAAAGTTTAATATTTTAAAATTATTAAAAGTTATGAAAGCCAAAAGTCACATCACCCATCTGCTGAATAAAGCTGAATGTTTTATATTTGACTGGCTAAAACTGCACAAAATACGCAGAAGTATTTATATGCCCAATAACAAAATAAATAAATAAATAAATACAAACAAAATTCTGAAGTTATTAAAATAATGAACTTTGGTTTTAATTCAAATGCAGCTAATTAAGTATAAAAGGGAACATCTCTCTCTAGCATCATTAGTTGCTGGTCATTTTAGTTTATCAATAAAACTCTTTTTTAAGAAATTGAAAAGTTTTCTGGATTTGGGTCACAGCTTGTCATTAAGGGGAGATGATCCCAAGGCCAGATGCTACTTGACCACCACCTAGGTTCAAAGTGATGGGTGTTTTTGTTTTATCATTAGGATAAACTCATCTTTGAGCTGAACACAGATTTGAGATAATCATACAGATAACTCACCACAGTCTCCTCCAATCCTTTCAGGTCCTGTCTGGCCTGTTCCCGTCTGTCCTGCAGCACTCTGTCACACGTAAAACAGGTGATAATGTTAAAAAGACGCACCCAGCTGTGAGAAGAATATTCCTGCTGAACCTAACATCAAGCCTTACGTGAGCTCCTGCAGCTGGCGGCTCTTGTCCTGGTCCGCAGCCTTCAGCTTCTCGTGCTCCACTTTCAGCCTCTCCTGCTCCAGAATGATCTTCTGGTTCAAGCTGCACCCACAACACGGACAGAATCAACACAGGCACGGGCCCTCCGACAACAGAGTGAAGCCTCTGAGGGATGTGCCGCCTTACTCCTGCAGCTCAGTGATGACCTTCTCCTTGTTGTCCAGCTCGTCTCTCAGACTGCTGATCTGCTTCTGATGGGCCTCTCTGTGAGCCTGGATCTGCTTCTCCACGGCGTCCTGAAGACATACAGGCACACGTGCACATCCTGTCATGGGTTTACTGCTCGGCTAGAACCTGATTTAATAACCGCCATCTTTGTGACACAGTACCTTTACTTCATGAGCAGACTGGATCTCGCTCTCCTTCTCCATGGCATTGACCTTCTCTGGAAGGAGACCAAATAATTCATTTAACAAACTCTAATACAAAAAAATTAATTTATCTATATATTTTTTAAAGAAATACTTGTTAGAGGTTCTGCTATATTCAGCAGCACCAAAGAAGTTCTGGCCCACCTTCAGCTTTGATCCTGACTATTTCTTCATGCAGAAGGTCCACATTTTCCTCCAGCTGCCTTTTCTTCTGCTCCACATTCTGAAGGCAGTCGGTCAGGGACTTGATTTTAGCTTCATGCTGCACAACAAACGACAGAACGCACAAGCTTTAGGACAGCTGTGGACACTTGTTAATCTGCTGCCTGATTTGTGACCGCAGGATCTGACACTTCCCTAACTGTGGAGATGAGTCCGGTCACCTGGGAGATGCGGAGCTGGCAGGCCGTCAGCTCCGTCTCGGACTCGTCCAGCCTCTGGCTGCTCTCAGACTGGGTGCTCTCCAGCTGCTTGCTGCGCTTCACCATGGACTTCACCGCAGACTTCAACTTATTAATGCAGAGCCGGGCTGCGGTGAACTCTTCATCAATCAGACCGCTGCTCTCTTGTTGCTGAGGTGTTGGAAATAAACCAGTTAGACTCAAGACGGACTCGATCGCGTTTGTTTGTTTGATTGGTATAGATTTTGGTTTTCTGTTCTTTGTTCGGGGAGTTAAACAACATATAACTTAAAAGTTTTTTGTTTTTTTTAAAGAATGGGGTATACATTACCCAACTAACCAAATATTAGTGTGAGTGGATGTGTGGAGTGTATATTTGAGTCTGGAGAGTTAGGGAAAATCGATAGTTTGAAGATACATCTGAGGCAGGCAGTCAAACACCTTGATGTCATTGCTTCCCACAACAATGCTGATCTCAGCCAGGTCTTTAAGTAAGGACGACATCATCTCAGTGACCCGTTTCTTCTGGTGGTTGGTCATCTCTTTCAGTTTCTGAAGCTCAGAGTCAATGGAAGCCAAGCAGCTCTGAGGACAACACGTTACAAAGAGAAATTGTCTAAAATGTATCACCTTGCTGACCAAATTTTCGGCACGTTGAAGCTAAACTTCCTTACAGACTTTTGGTTCAGCTCCTCGCTGAGAGCCTCAAACTCTTTTGTTTTGTCCTCAACTTCCTGACTCTTCTGGTCGTAGTTAAGTGCCAGCTCCTCCAAAGCCTGCAGCACCTCCTTCACCTCCTCTTTGGAGGCTTCATTCTCAGCCAGCAGCCTGTTCAGCTCCGTCTGCAGGGTGGCGTGGTCGCGACGAGAGGAGGATAATAGCTGATGTGGGGGAATGAGAAAGTGATATTTGAATCAAATTTACCATAATTATCAATTAATATGTAGAAAACACAGTTGTGTGCTGCAGTGATGTTCCTAATCTCACTTGTGCTGATAGGGGATCAGAGACAAAAAAGTTAGATGGTTAGGAGAGGAAGAGACAGGGAAAAAAAGATGTGTCACCTCATCCTGGTCCAGCAACTGCTGCTTCAGCGTCTCCACCAGCTGAGACTGCTGGTTAATGTCATCGTCCTGGACAGAGGCAACGATGGGAGAAAAAACAGACAGGAAGAAACATCAACTTTATTTTCATAAACTGGGAGCATTACTGAACAGAAGCAGGCAACGCCATCTGCTGTCTAAAATATAAACTACACATAAGGACATACAGTAACACATGAAGCATGACCCAGCAGAACAAAGGGTTCATGTTTCAATTTTCAACAGTTCAACAGACCGAACCTGCAAGACCACACTTCTTGCAAAATTTAGTTTTCCTGAATAAGGACAGCTGGTGTAAAACCAATGTTCTCAGTATAAGGATTTAGGGTCTCAGAAGGTTACATGAATAATAGTTTTTTATTAATATCAATTTAGGAGAGAACACACTTCAATAAGCTGATAAATGACAATGCTTTTCTCAGTATCAGTAAAATTAACATGAAATGTGGATGTTTAGAAAATTTCAGAGGAACTAAAAATATTCTCCAAATCCTTGACTTGTTCAGTTTACAAATTTTTGGTTGCTAAAACTTGCAATCAGTAAAAGTAAGTTAACTTTCTGGCATGCTTATTGGTCACCTTTCACCACCTGATGCAAAGATGTAAAGATGAGTCACCTTGTCATCCAGTTCTTTGTAAAGCTTGGCCATTTCTGCCTCATACTTCTCCATCTCTGCATCTGTGAGTTTGACTCCAGGCATGGTACCGAGAGGGGATTTGGTGCCTGTTTTATCATTGTTCAGGGTGTTATCCAGAGCCAGAACCTCAGCTTTGGCCTTTTCTTTGTCAAACTGCTCCGCCATTGGCACACTCTCTCCTGCAGGGGGCAGCAGAGAAGTGGTACGATTTGGGGAATCAGCAGATTTCCTGCCTTTTAGCTGAAAATGTTGAGGTGAAAACTTAAAATTTCTCACAAGCTCATTTTGTTTAAGGTGTCTATTCTTCAAAGAGCATCAAATAGATAATGAAAACCTTATACACTAATGTCTCATCGGAGCAGAAAGTTAACAGCTGACATTTTTATGGCCAATTAACAGCAATATTCCTCCAGCTACGTATTTATTCTTTTTTGTCATAAGATGTT